>OU618536.1:22059859-22659859 GCA_914829495.1 Eilema sororculum
CAGACAGACAGACAGACAGACAGACAGACAGACAGACAGACAGACAGACAGACAGACAGACAGACAGACAGACAGACAGACAGACAGACAGACAGACAGACAGACAGACAGACAGACAGACAGACAGACAGACAGACAGACAGACAGACAGACAGACAGACAGACAGACAGACAGACAGACAGACAGACAGACAGACAGACAGACAGACAGACAGACAGACAGACAGACAGACAGACAGACAGACAGACAGACAGACAGACAGACAGACAGACAGACAGACAGACAGACAGACAGACAGACAGACAGACAGACAGACAGACAGACAGACAGACAGACAGACAGACAGACAGACAGACAGACAGACAGACAGACAGACAGACAGACAGACAGACAGACAGACAGACAGACAGACAGACAGACAGACAGACAGACAGACAGACAGACAGACAGACAGACAGACAGACAGACAGACAGACAGACAGACAGACAGACAGACAGACAGACAGACAGACAGACAGACAGACAGACAGACAGACAGACAGACAGACAGACAGACAGACAGACAGACAGACAGACAGACAGACAGACAGACAGACAGACAGACAGACAGACAGACAGACAGACAGACAGACAGACAGACAGACAGACAGACAGACAGACAGACAGACAGACAGACAGACAGACAGACAGACAGACAGACAGACAGACAGACAGACAGACAGACAGACAGACAGACAGACAGACAGACAGACAGACAGACAGACAGACAGACAGACAGACAGACAGACAGACAGACAGACAGACAGACAGACAGACAGACAGACAGACAGACAGACAGACAGACAGACAGACAGACAGACAGACAGACAGACAGACAGACAGACAGACAGACAGACAGACAGACAGACAGACAGACAGACAGACAGACAGACAGACAGACAGACAGACAGACAGACAGACAGACAGACAGACAGACAGACAGACAGACAGACAGACAGACAGACAGACAGACAGACAGACAGACAGACAGACAGACAGACAGACAGACAGACAGACAGACAGACAGACAGACAGACAGACAGACAGACAGACAGACAGACAGACAGACAGACAGACAGACAGACAGACAGACAGACAGACAGACAGACAGACAGACAGACAGACAGACAGACAGACAGACAGACAGACAGACAGACAGACAGACAGACAGACAGACAGACAGACAGACAGACAGACAGACAGACAGACAGACAGACAGACAGACAGACAGACAGACAGACAGACAGACAGACAGACAGACAGACAGACAGACAGACAGACAGACAGACAGACAGACAGACAGACAGACAGACAGACAGACAGACAGACAGACAGACAGACAGACAGACAGACAGACAGACAGACAGACAGACAGACAGACAGACAGACAGACAGACAGACAGACAGACAGACAGACAGACAGACAGACAGACAGACAGACAGACAGACAGACAGACAGACAGACAGACAGACAGACAGACAGACAGACAGACAGACAGACAGACAGACAGACAGACAGACAGACAGACAGACAGACAGACAGACAGACAGACAGACAGACAGACAGACAGACAGACAGACAGACAGACAGACAGACAGACAGACAGACAGACAGACAGACAGACAGACAGACAGACAGACAGACAGACAGACAGACAGACAGACAGACAGACAGACAGACAGACAGACAGACAGACAGACAGACAGACAGACAGACAGACAGACAGACAGACAGACAGACAGACAGACAGACAGACAGACAGACAGACAGACAGACAGACAGACAGACAGACAGACAGACAGACAGACAGACAGACAGACAGACAGACAGACAGACAGACAGACAGACAGACAGACAGACAGACAGACAGACAGACAGACAGACAGACAGACAGACAGACAGACAGACAGACAGACAGACAGACAGACAGACAGACAGACAGACAGACAGACAGACAGACAGACAGACAGACAGACAGACAGACAGACAGACAGACAGACAGACAGACAGACAGACAGACAGACAGACAGACAGACAGACAGACAGACAGACAGACAGACAGACAGACAGACAGACAGACAGACAGACAGACAGACAGACAGACAGACAGACAGACAGACAGACAGACAGACAGACAGACAGACAGACAGACAGACAGACAGACAGACAGACAGACAGACAGACAGACAGACAGACAGACAGACAGACAGACAGACAGACAGACAGACAGACAGACAGACAGACAGACAGACAGACAGACAGACAGACAGACAGACAGACAGACAGACAGACAGACAGACAGACAGACAGACAGACAGACAGACAGACAGACAGACAGACAGACAGACAGACAGACAGACAGACAGACAGACAGACAGACAGACAGACAGACAGACAGACAGACAGACAGACAGACAGACAGACAGACAGACAGACAGACAGACAGACAGACAGACAGACAGACAGACAGACAGACAGACAGACAGACAGACAGACAGACAGACAGACAGACAGACAGACAGACAGACAGACAGACAGACAGACAGACAGACAGACAGACAGACAGACAGACAGACAGACAGACAGACAGACAGACAGACAGACAGACAGACAGACAGACAGACAGACAGACAGACAGACAGACAGACAGACAGACAGACAGACAGACAGACAGACAGACAGACAGACAGACAGACAGACAGACAGACAGACAGACAGACAGACAGACAGACAGACAGACAGACAGACAGACAGACAGACAGACAGACAGACAGACAGACAGACAGACAGACAGACAGACAGACAGACAGACAGACAGACAGACAGACAGACAGACAGACAGACAGACAGACAGACAGACAGACAGACAGACAGACAGACAGACAGACAGACAGACAGACAGACAGACAGACAGACAGACAGACAGACAGACAGACAGACAGACAGACAGACAGACAGACAGACAGACAGACAGACAGACAGACAGACAGACAGACAGACAGACAGACAGACAGACAGACAGACAGACAGACAGACAGACAGACAGACAGACAGACAGACAGACAGACAGACAGACAGACAGACAGACAGACAGACAGACAGACAGACAGACAGACAGACAGACAGACAGACAGACAGACAGACAGACAGACAGACAGACAGACAGACAGACAGACAGACAGACAGACAGACAGACAGACAGACAGACAGACAGACAGACAGACAGACAGACAGACAGACAGACAGACAGACAGACAGACAGACAGACAGACAGACAGACAGACAGACAGACAGACAGACAGACAGACAGACAGACAGACAGACAGACAGACAGACAGACAGACAGACAGACAGACAGACAGACAGACAGACAGACAGACAGACAGACAGACAGACAGACAGACAGACAGACAGACAGACAGACAGACAGACAGACAGACAGACAGACAGACAGACAGACAGACAGACAGACAGACAGACAGACAGACAGACAGACAGACAGACAGACAGACAGACAGACAGACAGACAGACAGACAGACAGACAGACAGACAGACAGACAGACAGACAGACAGACAGACAGACAGACAGACAGACAGACAGACAGACAGACAGACAGACAGACAGACAGACAGACAGACAGACAGACAGACAGACAGACAGACAGACAGACAGACAGACAGACAGACAGACAGACAGACAGACAGACAGACAGACAGACAGACAGACAGACAGACAGACAGACAGACAGACAGACAGACAGACAGACAGACAGACAGACAGACAGACAGACAGACAGACAGACAGACAGACAGACAGACAGACAGACAGACAGACAGACAGACAGACAGACAGACAGACAGACAGACAGACAGACAGACAGACAGACAGACAGACAGACAGACAGACAGACAGACAGACAGACAGACAGACAGACAGACAGACAGACAGACAGACAGACAGACAGACAGACAGACAGACAGACAGACAGACAGACAGACAGACAGACAGACAGACAGACAGACAGACAGACAGACAGACAGACAGACAGACAGACAGACAGACAGACAGACAGACAGACAGACAGACAGACAGACAGACAGACAGACAGACAGACAGACAGACAGACAGACAGACAGACAGACAGACAGACAGACAGACAGACAGACAGACAGACAGACAGACAGACAGACAGACAGACAGACAGACAGACAGACAGACAGACAGACAGACAGACAGACAGACAGACAGACAGACAGACAGACAGACAGACAGACAGACAGACAGACAGACAGACAGACAGACAGACAGACAGACAGACAGACAGACAGACAGACAGACAGACAGACAGACAGACAGACAGACAGACAGACAGACAGACAGACAGACAGACAGACAGACAGACAGACAGACAGACAGACAGACAGACAGACAGACAGACAGACAGACAGACAGACAGACAGACAGACAGACAGACAGACAGACAGACAGACAGACAGACAGACAGACAGACAGACAGACAGACAGACAGACAGACAGACAGACAGACAGACAGACAGACAGACAGACAGACAGACAGACAGACAGACAGACAGACAGACAGACAGACAGACAGACAGACAGACAGACAGACAGACAGACAGACAGACAGACAGACAGACAGACAGACAGACAGACAGACAGACAGACAGACAGACAGACAGACAGACAGACAGACAGACAGACAGACAGACAGACAGACAGACAGACAGACAGACAGACAGACAGACAGACAGACAGACAGACAGACAGACAGACAGACAGACAGACAGACAGACAGACAGACAGACAGACAGACAGACAGACAGACAGACAGACAGACAGACAGACAGACAGACAGACAGACAGACAGACAGACAGACAGACAGACAGACAGACAGACAGACAGACAGACAGACAGACAGACAGACAGACAGACAGACAGACAGACAGACAGACAGACAGACAGACAGACAGACAGACAGACAGACAGACAGACAGACAGACAGACAGACAGACAGACAGACAGACAGACAGACAGACAGACAGACAGACAGACAGACAGACAGACAGACAGACAGACAGACAGACAGACAGACAGACAGACAGACAGACAGACAGACAGACAGACAGACAGACAGACAGACAGACAGACAGACAGACAGACAGACAGACAGACAGACAGACAGACAGACAGACAGACAGACAGACAGACAGACAGACAGACAGACAGACAGACAGACAGACAGACAGACAGACAGACAGACAGACAGACAGACAGACAGACAGACAGACAGACAGACAGACAGACAGACAGACAGACAGACAGACAGACAGACAGACAGACAGACAGACAGACAGACAGACAGACAGACAGACAGACAGACAGACAGACAGACAGACAGACAGACAGACAGACAGACAGACAGACAGACAGACAGACAGACAGACAGACAGACAGACAGACAGACAGACAGACAGACAGACAGACAGACAGACAGACAGACAGACAGACAGACAGACAGACAGACAGACAGACAGACAGACAGACAGACAGACAGACAGACAGACAGACAGACAGACAGACAGACAGACAGACAGACAGACAGACAGACAGACAGACAGACAGACAGACAGACAGACAGACAGACAGACAGACAGACAGACAGACAGACAGACAGACAGACAGACAGACAGACAGACAGACAGACAGACAGACAGACAGACAGACAGACAGACAGACAGACAGACAGACAGACAGACAGACAGACAGACAGACAGACAGACAGACAGACAGACAGACAGACAGACAGACAGACAGACAGACAGACAGACAGACAGACAGACAGACAGACAGACAGACAGACAGACAGACAGACAGACAGACAGACAGACAGACAGACAGACAGACAGACAGACAGACAGACAGACAGACAGACAGACAGACAGACAGACAGACAGACAGACAGACAGACAGACAGACAGACAGACAGACAGACAGACAGACAGACAGACAGACAGACAGACAGACAGACAGACAGACAGACAGACAGACAGACAGACAGACAGACAGACAGACAGACAGACAGACAGACAGACAGACAGACAGACAGACAGACAGACAGACAGACAGACAGACAGACAGACAGACAGACAGACAGACAGACAGACAGACAGACAGACAGACAGACAGACAGACAGACAGACAGACAGACAGACAGACAGACAGACAGACAGACAGACAGACAGACAGACAGACAGACAGACAGACAGACAGACAGACAGACAGACAGACAGACAGACAGACAGACAGACAGACAGACAGACAGACAGACAGACAGACAGACAGACAGACAGACAGACAGACAGACAGACAGACAGACAGACAGACAGACAGACAGACAGACAGACAGACAGACAGACAGACAGACAGACAGACAGACAGACAGACAGACAGACAGACAGACAGACAGACAGACAGACAGACAGACAGACAGACAGACAGACAGACAGACAGACAGACAGACAGACAGACAGACAGACAGACAGACAGACAGACAGACAGACAGACAGACAGACAGACAGACAGACAGACAGACAGACAGACAGACAGACAGACAGACAGACAGACAGACAGACAGACAGACAGACAGACAGACAGACAGACAGACAGACAGACAGACAGACAGACAGACAGACAGACAGACAGACAGACAGACAGACAGACAGACAGACAGACAGACAGACAGACAGACAGACAGACAGACAGACAGACAGACAGACAGACAGACAGACAGACAGACAGACAGACAGACAGACAGACAGACAGACAGACAGACAGACAGACAGACAGACAGACAGACAGACAGACAGACAGACAGACAGACAGACAGACAGACAGACAGACAGACAGACAGACAGACAGACAGACAGACAGACAGACAGACAGACAGACAGACAGACAGACAGACAGACAGACAGACAGACAGACAGACAGACAGACAGACAGACAGACAGACAGACAGACAGACAGACAGACAGACAGACAGACAGACAGACAGACAGACAGACAGACAGACAGACAGACAGACAGACAGACAGACAGACAGACAGACAGACAGACAGACAGACAGACAGACAGACAGACAGACAGACAGACAGACAGACAGACAGACAGACAGACAGACAGACAGACAGACAGACAGACAGACAGACAGACAGACAGACAGACAGACAGACAGACAGACAGACAGACAGACAGACAGACAGACAGACAGACAGACAGACAGACAGACAGACAGACAGACAGACAGACAGACAGACAGACAGACAGACAGACAGACAGACAGACAGACAGACAGACAGACAGACAGACAGACAGACAGACAGACAGACAGACAGACAGACAGACAGACAGACAGACAGACAGACAGACAGACAGACAGACAGACAGACAGACAGACAGACAGACAGACAGACAGACAGACAGACAGACAGACAGACAGACAGACAGACAGACAGACAGACAGACAGACAGACAGACAGACAGACAGACAGACAGACAGACAGACAGACAGACAGACAGACAGACAGACAGACAGACAGACAGACAGACAGACAGACAGACAGACAGACAGACAGACAGACAGACAGACAGACAGACAGACAGACAGACAGACAGACAGACAGACAGACAGACAGACAGACAGACAGACAGACAGACAGACAGACAGACAGACAGACAGACAGACAGACAGACAGACAGACAGACAGACAGACAGACAGACAGACAGACAGACAGACAGACAGACAGACAGACAGACAGACAGACAGACAGACAGACAGACAGACAGACAGACAGACAGACAGACAGACAGACAGACAGACAGACAGACAGACAGACAGACAGACAGACAGACAGACAGACAGACAGACAGACAGACAGACAGACAGACAGACAGACAGACAGACAGACAGACAGACAGACAGACAGACAGACAGACAGACAGACAGACAGACAGACAGACAGACAGACAGACAGACAGACAGACAGACAGACAGACAGACAGACAGACAGACAGACAGACAGACAGACAGACAGACAGACAGACAGACAGACAGACAGACAGACAGACAGACAGACAGACAGACAGACAGACAGACAGACAGACAGACAGACAGACAGACAGACAGACAGACAGACAGACAGACAGACAGACAGACAGACAGACAGACAGACAGACAGACAGACAGACAGACAGACAGACAGACAGACAGACAGACAGACAGACAGACAGACAGACAGACAGACAGACAGACAGACAGACAGACAGACAGACAGACAGACAGACAGACAGACAGACAGACAGACAGACAGACAGACAGACAGACAGACAGACAGACAGACAGACAGACAGACAGACAGACAGACAGACAGACAGACAGACAGACAGACAGACAGACAGACAGACAGACAGACAGACAGACAGACAGACAGACAGACAGACAGACAGACAGACAGACAGACAGACAGACAGACAGACAGACAGACAGACAGACAGACAGACAGACAGACAGACAGACAGACAGACAGACAGACAGACAGACAGACAGACAGACAGACAGACAGACAAACAAATAAATAAGACTGTTACTGTGAATAACGTAAAGTCAAATGGGTCAAATGTCAAAATAGGTGTACCCCAAGGATCAATCCTAGGACCCTTTCTGTTCCTGGTATATGTCAATGACTTGCCTTATATGGTCGAGGCACAAACTGGCATAGTACTGTTTGCAGATGATACATCGTTAATATTCAAAGCAAATAGGTATAGTACAGATGCAAATAATGTTAATAATATTCTGAATGCCATGTCAAATTGGTTTTCTGCAAACAACCTATTGTTGACCACTACCCAATGTGAGGCAAATAGACGTTGATGTTGTGCTGGGGGGGAAGGGGTTAGAATTCGTAAACACCACTACCTTTCTAGGAATTACAATAGATTCTAAATTACAATGGGGTGACCATATCACTATTCTGGCCAATAAACTTAGCTCTGCTGCTTATGCTGTGAGACGGATTAGGCATTTGACTGATGTAGCTACTGCTAGGCTCGTATACTTTAGTTACTTCCATAGCTTGATGTCCTATGGAATACTACTTTGGGGAAATGCAGCAGATTTAGAAACTATATTTATATTGCAAAAGAGGGCAGTTCGTGCCATTTATTGCTTAGGCAAGAGAGACTCCCTCAGGGAAAGATTTAAGGATATTGACATTTTAACTGTAGCTTCCCAATATGTATTTGAAAACATAATGTATGTCAGGAAAAATATATCTCATTACACAAAAGTAAGTGACATTACAGACAGAAATCTGCGTAACAAACATAGACTTCTACTTCCATCTTATCGGCTTAGCAGGGTTAGTGATTCTTTTAAGGGGGATGGTATACGTTTTTATAACAAACTGCCAGAATTGATCCTTGGTATGCCTGACGATAAATTCAAAACCTTTGTAAAAACCACCTTATCCAAAAAGGCATACTATAGGATAGATGATTACTTGAAAGATAAAAATGTCTGGCTTGAGCATGGTGCAGGCCCCTCGTAAATTGCTATAATTACAGCATGGTACTGTATTAGTTACGTGACTTATTTGTTACATTATGTAACTTTGTTTTAGTTCTTAATTATAAAGAGTTTTATATACTTGTTGACATTTAGCTTTAAGAAAATAAATATTGTAAATTGACGTCCAAAAAATGCCGCAGTGGAGTTTGTTGCGCCGTTTCTTCTCCACCAGCGCCTTGGAAGCGGTGGTAAACTTAGATTAGGTAGAATTAAAATTGACGTCAATAAGAAACAATTTTATTGTTCTATATTGAAAAATAAATGACTATGACTATGACTATGACTACTCTAAAGACTCGTAAAATAAGGTATTTTTATTTTAATTAAACAATTCTTCAAATTGATGAGGTATTGCATTTATTCACTTGAATTTATCTCCTCACGCTGTTTTTTTAGCTCTAAAATTTCGCGCTTAAGGATGGCACTACTTAATTTTTCTTTGTGGATTGCCATTTTTATTGCATGCTCTTCTTCAGCCATTTCCATGTGTCGCATGTTTCCTCATCTTTAAGCATTTTACTATGGGTGATCATGCAATTTACATAGTCATTACCCTGAAAACAAGAAACATATTGTTATAATATTGATAAACTCAACAATTTTAAAGGGTTACATAAATAGGTATAGGTAAAAATTACCTTTCTGGACTTTGAATCAGGCTCTTTGAACAGGCTCTTGGGTAGTATCTATCGTTTTTGTTGGCTTTTTACTGATATTGAGTCCATACATTTTTGTACTGGTGTAACAATAACATTGATATCTTGAGCTATCTGTAAAATATAAAAGTATAAATTTGTGTAAGATTTCATAGATATTTAGTAATTTGTATAAGTATATAATATTGTTATTTAAAATTAAGCTCACCATGGATGCTGTCATGAATTTTTGAACATCTTCTTGTTCATTGATGTTTGAAGATATATTAGGTTCCTATAAATACAAAAAATATGTTTATTTAATTCATTATTTTAAATAATTACCATAACACACTTTAAAGATACTTACAGCTATATTCTCAATTTTTTGCACAATAACATCTTCCGATGATATTGGTAAGCGGGGCTCCGTCGAGCTTTTCCGTCCGTAAACATTTAATTCAATGCCACCTTTTGTAGTTTAAAACACTTCACAACTTTCACTCATCTCGACAGGAATAATAGTGAAATGACGACTAATGTTAATAAGGACTGTCTATTTATGTCAGACTTATTTTATTTTACTCTCATACTATTACTTTATGTGTGAATATGTTATTAGCAAAAAATATATTAACTTACTCATTAACGTATTGCAGGCGCTTGTACTAAATTACCTTTATTTATATTATGGTGAATAAAAGTTATGGAAAATGGCATTATTGAAAACGAAAATTATAGCAAATACATTTATGGATTTAAATTATTATGACACTTGACCGATTATGACCAGTGGAATTAGTGAAAGTTATTTTATGTCATTTCTCGATTATGGCAACTGAAGCGTTATTTCTAATGAAATTATGGCAAATATCAGTATGGCATATGAAATTATGGCATTTTAAATTATGGCAAACATTAGTAAACCCATCAGTCATCAATCAATTTTGCTACCATATGTTATTTTGCAACTTGAACGTTCGACCAACGGTTGCATATCCTAGAAGGATATAATAAAAATTATAGATTAAAATAATTTTCAAAAGTATCAAATCAAATAATCGACTAAGTTGTAAATATGCAACACACGATTTGCATCGTGACAAAATATATACATACGAACAATAGCAGTTATATTGTGGAAACAATAGTTCACAAGCTGTGTTCACAAGCAACCTTTGACTGTACATAAGTTTTGCTTAAAGGGTGTTTTTATTTTCAATTCCGATTTTTTTTTTGTTTTCGACCCAGACGTTATAAAACTATGTCACATATTTCAATTTAATACCATTAAATAAATCCATATTAATTATAATTTTATTCCTTATTCAATTTATAAATGACAAAGTAAAGTGTCTGTCTGTCTAATCTTACAGGCCTAAACCACAGAATCGATGGTGATAAAATTTGGTACAGAGATGGAGGCGTACTTGGCAAAGAATGTCTGGTCTCGACCGTTTTTCAGTAAATTTGAGGTTTTCCTTCAATTTCACTAAGGTCTCAGCATCATATCCGGACTTCTGGGTTATGGGACCACTCTGACAATATACCCTATCCAACGCCGGACCATAACTGGTTAAGCACTCCGTTATATTATCGGAACAGTTCAAGGTCCCCCGACATGGCAACCGTAAAAATTAAAAGGCAAACTCCATTTATTTTCAACTTTTTGGAGGTGTTTTTTGTGACGGGGGTTTTTTAAATTTATAATTTAATTTTTAAGTATTTTATACTTTTTAAAGTGATCTACTAGGCAAGCTCTTTCATTTGATACCCATATTGAAGGAGTTATGAAGAAATATGTATTCCTTCATGTTGTGGCGGCGGCCATCTTGGACCGAATTTTTTCAAACATAGCTAGGAACACTCCCGACTAATATACCTTTCAAACAAAAAAACTACATCCAAATCGGTTCATCCGTTTGGGTGCCACGATGCCACAGACAGACACACACACAAACACACACGTCAAACTTATAACACCCCGTCGTTTTTGCGTCGGGGCTTAAAAACCACTCCTCTGACCTAAAATTGGGATCTAAAGCACTGCGAATATGCGACAAAGGCAGAAAAATTAATGCTCTGGAAACTCTGGAAATAAATAGGGTAATACATACAGACAGAAACAATATACTAAACCAGCAGTTAGATTTAACTCGTCCACCTCTATTGCAATAGATGATGACATCTACATAGCTATTTATTTTATTCCATGACTCAATTTCATCATTTTGTAATCTGATTTGATATTATTTTTATTTGACATTATTCATTTGCATTTGATATTTTAATTTTCATCTGACATTATTAATTTTTAATCTGACATTATTATTTCATTTGACATTTATAAGTCATTATTTCATGACATTGTAATTTAAATGCAATTTTATTTTATATACATACTAGACAGGTAACTAAATTTTATAACTACCCACCTGTGAAAAATGTTAAATATCGTAGTTTTTAGGAATTACAACATCCAAAATCTTCGGTAAATATAAACCTTTGAGAATGCCGTGAGGCGGAACCGGTCAGGTGTAATACAATAAATACAGTGGAAAAAGTACAAGTGTTCTCAATATGTGTAACAGTGAATTCCTCCAAGTGCCATTAATCAACAGTATAAATAATAAGGAGGGTAATGTTTTTTGTATATTTTGTTTTTTGTCTGAGGGTTTTTCAATTTTACTTGTATTTTTTTTCAAGAAACATACTCTTAGTGGTTTTCTTACATCAGTGAAATCGGCAGGGTTAGGTTAGGTTAGAGTTAGAACTGTGGCCACAACAAGCAAATAAATAATACATTTCTACACTACATTACATTATACCAATTGAATATTCAATGAAATACATATTATACCAACTGAACATACATGAAATGAGCATTATACTTTTTGATCAATAGCGCAAATGTTATTATCGCAAATAAATATTCGATGAAATGAAAATTATGTCAATCGATATTATACTAAGCAATTATTTTCTCAAACGTTGTTCGAATTAGTAACATTCGACCAAACGTTGTTATACCAAACAAGGGTGAACCCGCGTAACATACATCCATAAAAAAAAAACTAAAATAAAAAAAATAAGAAACCCAACTGCTACTGAAAAGATCGAAATAAGTTTGATAGCAGGCGGTACCCATTTGCCAATCATAAACTGAAAGAAAATTACTAGGTACCGCCTGCTATCAAACTTATTACGATCTTTTCAGTGGCAGTCGGATTTTTTTATTTATTTTTTATTTTAGTCGTAAGAGGAGGTCAAGTTGGCTGGTACTGTTCAGCATAATAGAGCCATTGGCGGAGAGGGTGGACATCGAAACGACAATAGTACAGCGTGTGAAAGGCAACGGAAAACCACCACATACACTTTCCCAGGATGATCATTATGGCTGAGTACAATCAAACTATGGCCCTTAGTCCCCGACAAACCTTAAATGGTCAGAGGGTGCGAAGAATCCTCGGGTCTGTCATAATCGAGTTGCTTCGATAGCTGTTCTGGGCGTGTTGGTGGTAAATACAAAAACAGGAGCTGCTTTACAGTATATAATTATATTTTAAAGAAGGTACAATAAGATTAGAGAAACACACGTCCGTACAATTTTGAGGTTTGAAGGTAAGAGAGCGTTTGTGTTGCTAGCACAAAATAAAAAGGTAAAGATTAAAATTAAATAAAAAGTGTTGCTATTCGCAACCGGCTGCCCGGCGTTGAAGTACTTCAACATTGATCGTCGGACTCAGCTTCAACTGGCAGCGGGCAGATGTTGTTGTACGCCCGCTGTATGATGCCCTTCTTGGTGCAAATGTCTGCCACGCGATGAATGTTGTCTGTCCCAGGATGAAGCTTGACAACTCGACCCAGGAGCCATAGAAGAGGTGGTTGATTTCTGTCTCGTACTAGGACTAGCGATCCCAGTTTAAGGTCGCCTGATGATGACGACCACTTGACTTTGTGTTGAAGGAGATTAACGTATTCATATGAGAAACGTTGCCAGAAATATTGTTCCAGTTTTTGTATCCTTTCGTATCGCTTCAGCTTCAGATCTTAAGGTACAGATAAAAGTGAGCGCCCAATTAGGAAGTGGGACGGTGTAAGGCATGAAAAGTCTGAAGGATCAGGAGATAAAGGTGTTATAGGCCTTGAATTTAGAATAGCCTCTATCTCTATGAGACAAGTTGACATCTCCTCATATGTTAAATGTGTCAATGAAAGAATACGACGTAAATGATGCTTTACAGACTTAACGTCTGCTTCCCATAGTCCACCGAAGTGGGGGGAGTAAGGGGAAATAGTTTTAAATTCTATGCCATGAGTTGAATTGTCTGATTGAATGTCGTCTGAGTAATTATGAATAAAAGATTTTAAATCATTACTGGCTCCGACAAAGGTGGTACCGTTATCGGAGTATATTGTCTGTGGTTTGCCACGACGTGCTATAAACCGATTGAGAGCACCTAAGAAAGCTTCCTTGGTCAGGTCCGAGACGAGTTCGAGGTGCAGGGCCTTGACTACAAAACAGACAAAAACACATGTATAAGACTTCGTAAGTTTGCTACCTCTACCCTTACGATCGACTATCTGCACCGGTCCGGCATAGTCAATTTTTAAGTGCATTCTGTCTCTAGGTAAGTCACTCATTATTGGCTGAATAGATTTAGCTTTAAATCTAAAACAACGAATACAATTATGAACTGTACGCTTGGCAAGATTTCTTCCTCCTAGAGGCCAAAATCTCTGTCGAATAAGTGATAATAAGAGTTGTGGACCTGCATGTAGTAAACTGAAGTGTTTTTTAATAAAAAATAACTTTGTAAATGATGTTTACTACACATTAAAATAGGATGTTTTACATCGAAACTGTAGTGAGAATTCTTAAGACGACCACCGACGCGTAAAATATTATTTTCGTCTATGAATACACCATTCATAGACGGTAGTAATTACGTACGGTACGGAAAGTAATTAATCTGTTTTTACAGTTTAATGTTTTGCCAGATTTAATTAGCTTGTATTCACCTGGAAACATTTCTTGCTGAGCTGTATGTATTATTATTTATTTTGTTCTGAGATCTGAAGTTCTGAAAAAGTTCAATTGGTTAAATTCTTATTGATAATATTTTTACAATTGTTGATAAATCTTAATATGTAAGCTACTATTCTGATAAATTTATTATAATTGGATTTTTTACTTATTAATTCTGAAATTATATTCTTATTTAATTTAATATTATTATCTGTTCCAGTATGTAAGGAGATTTCTGGAATTGAAATGTGTGATGAGTTTGTTAGTGGCAATAGGCTCGCCACCTATTACATTGGGACCTAAACATAAACTGGCGAAATGTGGGTGCTAGCACCTCTGCCTACCCCTTCGGGGAATACAGGCGTGAGTTTATGTTATGTTATGTTATTATGATGAGTGTATTAGATTTGGGGAGGTAAAACTTTGGGGTAAACATATTTATAAGCCTTTAAATTACTCTTATACCTATAAATAGGATGCCATTTGTAATTATGTATTTGAACCAAGGAAATTAAACAATAAATACAATTCTGTTTTATCACTCTTTTATTCTGTTATACTATGTCAGTTCCAAAAACTGTTGTAGACAGGAAAGAACTGACAAGAAAACCTGTCTGCCTTATAACCACAACATAATTATTATTTCATTTCATCGTACACCAGGCTCGTAGCCAAACATTACAATATAAGACGACCCTGGTGTCAGACCAGTTACAACAGTTTAACAGTCAAAACTATAACACAGATAATTTATCACATAGGAACCACATTGGAGTCGAACCAGTTCTCATAATTATTAGTATGACAATACTTGCACAGTCGCTAATACGCTATAATGATATTGTATCATCTGGTATATCAGTTAAACAGACTAATAGCCGACACTATGATACATAGGTAGTACATAAAACTTAAATACCACACTGGTATCGATCGATCAGCCATTATAATCATTGGTATAACCATACTTTTACAGCCATTATTATTATGATAGTTTAATATCCCCAAGGATTATCGCAAATACATCAAGTAATACTTTGATTCAGTTACTTTACAAGTAGGTATATTTTAGTTACACAATATTTGGAACACCCAAAGAGGGTATTTAATTATAATTGCTAATTCAATTACTTATTTACCAATCTACTATTATATTATTCACTATAACAGTAGTTACTACTACATTCACTGTCATAACTCTATAAGTACATATCGCACCCTCAGTGGAAAAAAGGCATAAGATGAAAATGCTGATTTTTCAGTATGGTGAAAAAACTGAATTTATGGGCATATTTACTTTATTTCCAAACGTAGAAGAATTATTCTTATATCAAAAAAATGAGAAAAAAATATTGCACTTCGTGTTGTATTTAAGTTAGTGCTAATGTTTATAGTTTATTAGGAATTGTAAAAATAAATTATTATGCAATTTTTCAGAATACAATAAAATAAAAGATTATAAGTATCAAAATTTATGCCAGACTTTGCTAGAAATATATTTCAAAAAGTATGTTATATTAAAGCAGTAATGAACTTGTGAATATGAACATTTATGGTAGTATAAGTAAGATTACTGCATTATTTCCTGTATAAAAATTATGTTTGAAATGCACAAGCAATACTACCCCTTTTTTCAATTTAAGGGCTTGTTAAGATAACTTAAGTAAACAATAATAATTACTTATTCCATTATATGTTATAGAAAAGTTAGCTGCATATTAACACATATTACTTAGAGTTATTATTTATGACTACAGGGAAAAAAGGAAATGCCTTTTTTTATTCACTATTTTTTATTTAACGCAAAATACTAATTATATTTTGGTAACAATTAAAGTTCGTACTATCAACAATAAAATTGCACAATAATATTCAGAATTGTAGAGTTTCGGTGAGGATTACTACCACTATTGATTTTTTTATAAACTTTTAAATAATCAGTATATAATTTGTTAGGACTAAACTTAAATAAGTTTTTATTGGCTCCGTACAACAAAATGTTTATGTTCTCTCAATAAAAATCAAAGGTAACAAGCAAAAAATATTAACAAATCAAGGTAACGAGTTATGATACATATTTTGTTATTACACATGTTATTATTAAGGCTAGGCACCCTGAGTGGTGGCATTATCCTTCACCTACTAGTTTAGTTTAGTTTAGAGTTTATTAATATCATTAGTAAAAATTAACATAAGCCTATGTTATGGCTATTTTTTTATGCAAATGGATAGTGAACCCTTTACAAGTTAAAATAGAAAAGGATGTTACACGTTAGTAACAGACATTAGGTAATGTTATGATAATAGACTGCGAATCATTCATCAGCCTAGTGGTACGAGTCGTCGTCTTGTACTCATATTACAGGGGTTCCCCTACTTGGAGACCAAACGATTGCTATGATATACTAAACTTGTACCACTAGCTCGGTGGTAAGCGAAAACATCGCGAGGAAACTGCACATTCATTCATATTTAATATGTAACCAGGATCCTATTGGTCTGGTCTGGGTGTTTCTATGAATAATATGTAGGTATTTACAAAAAAAAGTATATAAGTATGTTTATCCGCATTCTAGATTCCATAACACAAGCTATAAAAGCTTACCATGGGTCTAGATAGCGTTGTGTAGAATGTTGTGGAATTGTGGAATATTGTTAAGGTTCGCCTTTCCGGTTACGAAGGTCAGACGACAGTCGCTTCAATGTAATTACCAGACTATATAAACCCAGACAAATCATTGTTTAAGCGGACCCCGGACTCCCCAAGAGCAGCCGGGAAAACACTAGGAGGATTAGGCAGGAAAAACAAACATCAAGCATTACAGGATATCAAGAGAGTCCGGCATAGAGCCCTTTCTGCTAGACCTTCTATTGACGAGTCGCCCGGACCAGTACAGTGTCTCGGTGAGTGCTGCTTTAGGTAACTCCGACCACTGTCTGGTCCGCTCCACCGTGCGTTGTAGCGCCCCCACGACCCGTGCAGGGGAAGAGGCGTCTTTGGCACTACTCGTCAGCGGACTGGGATGGACTACGCGACTGTTATGCGTCCATCCCGTGGGTTGAACGCTGCTTTGAGGGTAAGAACCCATCTGAGAGCGCTACTGCTGTCGCCGGTGAGATCGGTTTGGGTATGGAATACTATATCCCATAAACCGATGTCACCGGAGTCCGCAGAGCGCGTCAGTGGTTCGGGTGCGAGTGTGCTTGGGTGCAAGTACAAGGCCAAGGCGGCGTACAACAGAGCCACAAAGGTCTGCAAAAGGGTTTACGTCAGGGCGGATGCCCAGCGCATAGCACGGCTGGGCCAAGAGCTAGTGGCGCATCTCACGGGTAGCCGTGGCTACTAGCGACTAGCCAAAGCCGTGCAAGCCAACTTCTGCCAGCCCTCGCTGCTCCCGCTGAGCAACCCCGATGGATCTCTGGCCCATGAGCCGCAAGAGAAAGCAAATTTGCTGGTCAATCTCTTCGCGGCCAACTCCCGAGTCGATGATTGTGGTATGCAACCACGGACAATGCCTACTGGTGACCACGCAATGTCTGATATCCATATCAGGTAACGCGATGTCCGTGCAGTACTACAATCACTCGATGTCCGGAAAACCAGTGGTCCTGATGATATTCCAGCGATCGTACTTAAAAAATGTGCAGCGGAGCTATCTCCTATGCTAACGCGGCTGTACCGACTGTTCCACAGTTCAGGTACAGTGCCGTCGGCTTGGAAGGAGGCGAATGTCCAGCCGATCCCCAAGAAGGGGGATCGCTCGGACCCAGCCAACTATCGACCCATAGCCGTCACCTCAGTGCTGTGCAAGATTTTCGAGCACATTATTAACACACAATTCATGCGCCACCTAGAGGATCACTCCTTGCTTAGTGACCGGCAATACGGCTTTAGACCGAAACGGTTAACGGGTGATCTTCTAGCGTACGTGACCCACCTTTGGGGTGAGGCTATGGAAAAGCACGGCGAGTCACTGGCAATTAGTCTTGACATTGCCAAAGCTTTCGATAGGGTATGGCATAAATCGCTTCTTTCTAAGCTACCAGCCTTTGGCCTGCCTCCCAGACCTCCCTTGCCTGCCTGCCTTCCTGCAGGGGCGCCGTATTCGCGTCCTTTGTGATGGACGAGCTTCGGAGTTCTTGCAGGTAAATGCTGGCGTGCTCCAGGGTTCCGTCTTATCTCCCACTCTCTTTCTTATGCATATCAATGATATGCTAACGGTAGCATTCATTGCTATGCAGACGACAGCATCTTACACGGGAGTTATTACGCATATCCTGCGGCCAAGCATATCGCGAGAAAAAGGCATCTTCTTGTCAATAAGCTGGACCGGATCCTGGACCACATTTCTCAATGGGGCGCTAGGAACCTGGTCGAGTTCAATGCCTAGAAGACCCAGGCATGTGCGTTTACAGCAAAGGTATCTCCTTTCCTTCCCCTTCCCACTTTTCAGAGCACACCATTGCCACTGCAGGATCACCTCAGTAATTACCTTGACCTAGAAACCGGCACTGACTGTCAAGCGCGTGGTTACGCACCCGCCCCGTCCCCCGCATCGATGTATTCACACTTGTGTTAGCGCTGTCTACTCCCACGCTGCAGTATCTAATCTTACTTCTCGGTGAAATGAAAATATTCTAGTGAAAGAAAGAAGTAATCGTTCTTATTTTACAGCCGCTCCGCAGTATGTAGTCTTATGTTTCGGCGTATAGAAAAGTTTTGAGTGGAAGGAAGCAGTAGTTATTCTTATTCTAATTTATTTTATGTTCATAAAAAGTAAACAGTCATACAGCTGTTATTATTTTCTAAGTTTATCTTTTTGGCTAACTAAGCGCATTTAAGATAATTTCCTTGGCTAGTTAATATAACAAATAAAAAAATAATCGTGTATACAAGACTAGCGATGTAAAAAAAACAAACGCATTTAAATCATAATAATTGTTACTTTTAATTTTCTACATAAAATATTAGGGATAAACGTAATAATAAGTAATACGTCATATTTCTCAATTTATTCTTTGCGTTATATCACATAATCTACTAATCCGTAAGAAAAAATGTAATGGAACCAAAATTCTCAAAACGAATTTCTTGTTTTAATTCATCAAATTTAACAAGAAAAATATGAAAAAAATTAGCATATTATGTATCTTTAAACGTACTTTTCAAATATGATAAAATCGACGAATCAAAGTAAAATCACTTATGCCTATTTTCCACTGGGGGTGCGATATTATTATAACATTATAAATATAACAGAGGTATATCGTTCCTCACACTTCAACGGCTCGGGATCAACTGTCCCGATGACACTAGACATCCTCTTTTTATAACATTTGAGACGTCGAATGATTTTCACCTACCCACTTATGAAAATGTTTTATAAAGTAGTTTCTTATTTATAAATCCTTTAAAATATGCTTTATAGTAATATAAATACACTATGGTACATCAAGCTACACCTCACCTGATCGCTGGCCACTCCATATTTTAACATGATTCTAACAAGTGCGTGTTGCGAGTTTTAGGGAATTGTATGTGTGTGTGATGTAAGAAGCTAGGCCCGGGTCACCAGAGGGTGGCGCTGCTGATGCAATCAGCCTTCACGCCACGCGAGACTAAATCCGCAGGGTTGTCCTTCGAAGGCACGTAGCTCCACTGCCCATTTAAAGTACACTCCTGTATCTCACCTAGGAGTGGGCGATATATACCGTATACATATATCGTATACGTATATCGGCAGTGTAACCATGTACATGGATACGCGCACAGTCAATATACATATATTTCAATATCGGTCGTACTACCACAGACAGCGCCTACTTTACTCTTTGGGTATTGCGTGCCATATCTGTCTACTTCTCGTATCATATATATTGACAGTACCTATGTATTAATGTATCTGATATCTCAATATCATATATATTGATGGATATTGATTTGGTACGTGTAGAAACGCAAAACATGATTTGATTTAGATTTGATAAAATATTTCGAACATCTATGATACTCTGACTTGAAATAGTTTTTCTCTCTCTCTCTCTGCACCTACATTCATGTAAATAAATGAATTTGATTTGAAGTATTCTGTACATATAAATGAAGACTATTGAATATTAGACTATGAAATGAATAATGTGAAATTATTAATATTAATCGATTTTTGAACGAATCAAGTGCGTGAAAGAGAAAGTGTGAGACAGCTATATCGTTGACCTTGACCGCGCGTAAGAATATTACATACCTACTTCGTTTAATTTTGAACATTAATCAGACGTTATAGGGCTTAAGATAGAATACATGATCTACTAAACACCTGTGTCCTAAAGGTATATAAAAAATATCATACTGTTTTCAACTTAACGACTAATTATTATTTATGGTGGATTTTTAAATGAGATTTATTTTTATTGCTGCTATGACCTGTGACCTTGACTACAAAAATCGATTTTTTGCTTTGATTTCGAAATATTGAAATTGAATTAATAATAAGAGACATCATCATATAAATATATCATCCAATACAATATAGTGGATACGTGAAAATATCAGTACCTAACCTAAGCGTTCTTTAACGGTTTCAGAATATCATAGATTTCGACCAATATCATGTATACGGAAATATATGTATACGATATACATATATTGAAAACCAGTAAACAGATACGATTCGGTACACTGCTTAAGCTATATTACCCAAGCCTAATCTCACCTACTCGATTGTGGACAAACGTTTTTAAGTGACTTGGCATAGTTTTGAGCCACACAAGGACAATAGTAGAATCTGTCCAGTAGTACAAACCAGTGAACCGAATAGTGAGAAACTGTAAAACTTTAGTGCAGAGTCTTGTACCTGGTAGGGCCCCACAAAGTTCCAATCTAGGAACAGTAGTGGGTTTTAGTGGTGCTACTTTATTTTTTGACGTAAGTAATCGAACCCCTACTCCTCAAGTTTAACTGTTCTTATAAACACACATGCTCCATAAGCTGCTTCTGAGGCGTCAGTAAATGTATGTATTTCAATGTTTGCTATGTCATCTGTACATACCCAACGCGGAATTCGAAGTGAGTTTAATGAAGAAAGTAGTTGAATAGAATTTATGAATTTTACCTTTGTATCTGAGGATACTTCATTGTCCCAACTGCATTTATCAACCCATAGTTTCTGCATAATAATTTTTGCCTCTAATATACAGGGGCCTAGAAGACCTAAAGGATCAAAAACCTGGCTAATTAGTGATAAAATAACTCGCTTTGTTATTTTTTGTTACATATCTGTAAATTAATTGAAAAAAATAAAAATGTGTCTGAACCTGAATCCCATGATAAACCTAGAGTTTTGCAAGGCATGGTTTCGTTTAGATTTAATGTATTGTCTTTTCTGAATTATTCTGATTGTTTACGTTTGTTATTAAATTTAATATTTCTAACCTGTTAAATTGCCATTTACGGAGATTAAATTTAGCAGATTCCAAAGTAGCAATGACATCTTTGCACATCTGTACGACACAGTCTACAGTATCGGCTCCGCTTAGGTAATCATCAACATAGAAGTCTCTTTTTATAGACTCTCTAGCAGTGGGATCAGATGCGTGATCTGCTAGGGATATGAGACATTATGTGGCTAAATATGGTGCCGATGCTGTGCTGTATGTAACGGTATTAACTGTGTAGGTTTTAATTTTTTCTGTGGGATTAAATCTGTAAATGATCTGTTGCAATGAACACTGATGTTTATTCTGCTCTGAATGTTGTATATTTTCACTCATATGACCTAGACTCAGTATTTTTTTAAAAATTCTACATACCTTTCTTTCAGGTTAGGATCCTGTTCGAATCTGCGTTCGAGAGAGAGAAAGCGCCGTTTTGCCCTGTAAGACGAGTTCCCAAGTACATCGGGTGACTTTTAAAGGAATAGTGACAACAAAGCGTCCTTCGTGGTCACGGTAAGTGTTTTCGGCAAAGATTTTTTCACATGCTTTTTCTTCAGCGGATAAAGATTAAACAGGAGGTACGGAATCCAGTTCCCAAAATCGAGTAAGTTGAACATCATCGGTCTGAGTAAAATAACATGTATGTTTATGATCTGAATTCTGATTGATTGAGCCAGTTATTATCCAACCTAGCTTTGTCTGATGTAATTTAGGCTGATTTTTGCCTAAATTTATGAAGTTAGGACATAGGACGTCCCAAAATATGTCATCACCAACTAATATGTCGATGGTAGATGGCATATTGAAATTAGGATCTGCTAATTTAATTCCTGGTGGCAATATTATGTTTCTTGTAGGTATACATGATGATGGAATATGCCTAGTGATCTATGGCAAAACTACGCAGCGTAAGTTAACCTTATAACTCCCCGTATAAGACTCGATACTTAGGTCACACGACTCTGCACTATATGAAATTACATTATTAATACCTGTGACAGTGGAGCTCGCGCTGTGTCTTACCAGACCTAGCTTCTCATAGAGGTGTTGAGTGATGCAGTGCGACGTGCTGCCGTTGTCCAGCAGTACTCGAGCCTGTACTGGCCGGCCCTGCGCGTCCCTCACCTTCACCAAAGCTGTGGATAGCAATGTAAAGGGTGTGTTACGGGTCTGATTATTATTTGCGGACAATGCTACGTGTTCTGTTTCTGTGTCGCTGTCCTTGTGCAAAAGAGTGTTGTGTTTTTGCTTACAGTACTTGCAATATGATAATTTTCAATTTTTTTATTTATTTATTTATTATATATTTATTATATACTTTATTGTACGCCAATTACATTATTAATAGTATGGAAATTAGGAACACAAGAGCAGTACAAAGGGCGGCCTTATCGCTTTACGCAATTTCTGCCAGGCAACCTTTGGATGGAAATGTATGTTGGTTGGAGTACATAACTGGTAGTTATTGGCGTTCAATTATATATTTATATCATATACCTACACATTTATATACATACATAATTATATAAATATATACCTACTTAAATATAAATATACACACATACATAAAATATAATTATATACATTTCTACACACAATATAAATTTGTAAAAATATATAGGTACATAAACATCTACATACCTAAACAGATATAATAGTACACTATGTTAGACGTGACATACTGGACAAGTAGTGCTACCTGACCATTCCTTTAAACTTCACCAATGTCTGAGCTCGTCTTATTTCCACTGGCAGTTCATTCCACAGGCGAACAGCTGTGACGGTAAAAGAATTGTCAAAGAAACCTGTGGAATGCCTTGGCATTTTTAGAATCAATCTCATCGATGATCGTAGACTCTTCTCATAGGTATCTGAAAGGAACTGAAAACGTTCTTTTAAGTAGGAAGGTGTTAAAGGGTTATACAAGATGTTGTATAGCAGGGAGAGGATATGTGAGTTCTGGCGCAGCTGTAGAGAACTGCGATACATGGTCAAACTTGTGAAGGCCATATATAAATCTTATACATAGATTTAGAAGACGTTCTAGTTTGTCAAGCTGGTTTTCGGTCAGATCCAAGTTGCTAACATCTGTAATATAGAAAGAAGCAAGGAGTTTACAAGCGCAGTTTTTGTGGGAATCGGTAACAAGTGTTTTAACCTCCTTATTGAACCTGCAGAAGCAAACACCCTTCTGCTCACTTCCTGCAATTGTGGGCCCCAAGACAGGTGGGAATCGAGTATTATACCCAAGTTTTTAACCTGATTGCTTAAGGGAATCGTAGTGCCATTAAAAACAACCGGAGGAACAAGTGTCAGGTCTATATCTGTTCTAGTGCTGCCAAGTACAATCACTTAATTCGCAGGGTTAATATTAAGCCCAAAGGACTTGCTCCAGGAACTTATGCGAGCTAAGTCATTATTTATTTGATCCATCGTTTCTCTCAATAGAGTTTTGGGTGCCTGTGTGTAAATTTGCAGATCATCTGCATAAAGGTGGTAGGAAGAACGAAGTTCATTAGAGATAGAATTAATAAAAATCGAGAAGAGCAAAGGAGAAAGAACGCCGCCCTGGAGCACACCGACACTGGTATTACACCAACTCGAAAATTCATCTTCGATGCGAATACGCTGCCGACGGCCACACAGGTAACTACGAAACCAGTCTATTACCGTTGGAGATATGTTAAGAGAGCGGAGTACAATAACATGTAGTAGAATATCAAAGTCCACCGTATTGAAAGCGTTACTGAAATGTAGTAAACAGAGAACAGTTAGTTTCCCGCTTTCCATACCAGACCTAATGTCATCTGTGATATTCACTAAGGCTGTAACTGTTCTATGACCAGGACGAAATCCGGACTGATAGGTATTGAGGAGATTATTTTTAGAAATAAACGCACTCAGCTGGTTATTGACGAGGCGTTCTAGAACTTTAGATAGGAATGGAAATATGGATATAGGTCGGTAATCGGTCAATAGCAATGGTTTGGATTTCTTCGGTAAGGGGGTAATTAAGGCATCTTTCCATGTGGATGGAAACGTACCACTCGTTATGTTATAGTTCAGCATGTAATAGATGATTGGGAGTATCTCTACAAGGATGGGAAGGATCATGCTCCGGCTGATACAGTCACTACCAACTGCTTTGGACGTTATAGCCATGATGCTCTTCTTAACATCACAAGCGGTAAATAGACTAAAGACAAATGTTGAGATGTTAGGAGTTGGAAGTGTAGAAAGATAATTAATGGTATGTGCCTTTGTAGTCCTATCAAAGTTGGACGAGGCAGTGAAATGCTGATTAAGAATATCAGTATCTAAGTCTTTAGGAATCATAATATCATGACGTGTTTTTCCAACTCCCAGAGTTTTGAGGAATTTCCAGACCCTTGACGAGTCACCGCTTTGTACAGAGTTATGAATATGCTGGCGTTGTGCATTCCTACACACCTTTTTGCAGTGATTTCGAACCGACACATATCTCTGCCAGTTAGTTTCAGTAGGTCTAATTTTGTATCGAAATTTTGCAGCAGCTTTTTTTTTAAATTAACTGTTTTACCTCATCTGTTAGCCATGGCGACGATGGATGCTTGATTTTGATTGCTCAGATAGGGGCGTGTCTGTCATAGAGCTGAATGAGGTTCGAGTTAAAAATGGCAACTTGCTCGTCCACAGTCGCCGAAACAAACAATGGGGTCCAGTCAATGTTATTAGCGTCGTTGCGCAGACTGTCAATGTTCATATTGCTAAATTTGCGCTGCATGCTGATTTTAGAGTTAGCTTTAGGTGGACGAATTTTGTAAGAGAGGAAGAGTAGGTCATGATAGGAGAAAGCATCAGCTTCATACTGTCCATGCTTAGCAACCCGTTCTAAGGAAGAAACCATGATGATATCAAGAAGTGAAGGATTACGGTTTGGAACGTGGTGAGTAGTTTTAGATGGAAGAATAGTGAGGTTGCAAGATTTAATGATAGTGTTAAGAGTTGAAAAGCGCGCATCATTTTTAAGGAGGCACGTATTAAAATCTCCCATGATTATGGAATGAGAGTAAGAAGGTATAAGGTTGATTAATAGTGATTCAATAGAAGAGAAGTATCTAATTAATTTTAGAAGAGGGACAGTATTAGACACCAAGTAGAAGTTTAATGTGGTTAAGCTAAACTTCAAGAAACAAGTGCTCCCCGGCATTTGGTGGGGGTGGTTGTTGTGACATGCTTATACAGAATAGGGTATTATGTGATCTCAGGTATATAGCAACACCACCGGCACGTCCAACGAGACGATCATTTCTAATCAGTTGAAACCCAGGAAGGGTATACGTAACGGTGGAATGATAGGACTTAAGCCATGATTCGGAGACAAGGATTGCATGAATGTCCTTACAATCAAAGGTAGCCAGCGCAGCAGGGAAATGTTCAGGAATACTTTGACCATTAATATGGGCGATGTTGAAATTTTTAGGAACATCAGTTAACTGAGACTCGAGTTTTGCAGCTAACGAAGGTGGCTCATCAGCAATTTCACCAGAGCCATTTAACGCATGAAAGCTATCAATCTCGTCATCATCAGAGCTATTCAATTAATAATAACTTTCAGTGTCACTATCACACATGACAAGTAGGTACTATCTATAACAAAATAATAAAAATAATAAAATAGTTTGTAAATATTAAAATAGTTAAATAATAGAAGTTTGTAAATAATAAAATAAATATAGGATAATAAAATAAATGTAAATAATAATATGTAAGTTGTTTAGTGCTAAGTAGTAAAATGTTTACATGATTTAGTTCTAATTTGTTAACTAGATGGCGTTGTACAATTTGTCGAATTTGTAGATTGCGATATAGAGATTCTCCGGAACCATGTTATAAGCTTGAGTGAATAAAGTTGTTTTTGTCCTCGCTGGGAATGCGTGTTGGTTATTTAGACCCCATTCTAACTGCGATTTTTGGGACTGCGGTCCATTTGGTCCTAACGAACCGGGTCATTCGGCAACTTAGGTACTTTACGATTTAAAGTACCTAAGTATTGGCGTGTGGTTGTATTAATGTATCGCTAATACACCACTGGAGTGTGTACGAATTGGGACGGATTGGCATTCGTGTGGGAAGAACGAGACTTGGCCGACAGAGGGCGCAACGGTGCTTTGAGTTCAAGAGTTGGTTCCAACCGCTGTTAACTGCGGTTAAGGAATTGTGAGCAGTAGGCCTACTGTGAGTTTTCAAACGTGAGTCGTATACGTACACGGGAGTCGTTTTGAACCACGTGATTACGTTTCCGTATTTTTGACATTTCCAGCCGTCACTAACGTGAGATAATTTTCACGTTACAGTTTACGGTCTCGACGTCACCGTACCGAGAATACTGTACGGTATAAATGGTTGAAGAATTAAAACAAAGTAAGACAGGCAGTAAAATTTCTATAAAAGAGGCTTTATTCGGTTTAGTTAAGAGTTTTTTTCATATAACATTAACACAATATATGACAACTATGATAAAGAATGTATTTGGTTCCGTGTGCGTTTAGATTTTGCTCTAGGCTAGGAAAAAAATGTAATTTCTGGTATTCATTTAATCTTACGAAATATTTCAAAGACTACATACAAATAAAATTTGATAAATTTTGTAACGAAGCTATTGAAATATGTAAAGGAAACAAAATAAAAATGGAGTAAAATCAAATTAGTGCTCACCATACTATTGGGGTACTTATAGTTCTCAAGTACATTTAACTAAACGCACTAAGAAGGCCGGCTGCATAGATTACTAAACTATACACAAAACTATAAGTTGGCTGGACGAGATGGACTTGATTTTTTTTTTCGTGTGGAAGTCCCCTCGGATACCTCCCCAGCCGGAGCCGAAAGGGGAGGCTAGGGGAGGTACCGACTAAAACCGCACGCCGACTGTGTGTCGTGGTGCTAGGCCGGAGGTGAGGTTGTCTTCGACATATCCCTCGCACCCCGGCTGACCCGGGGCCATCCCTTACAGTCTGGCCCTCCTCGGGAGAGGGGACAACGGTGTCCCCGACTCGCCCCCGGAATGGGGAGGCGTGCTTTTCAGCGCGCCGTCGTGGCCTGCTTCTGCTGGGGTGACAGGTGGCTCCACCCGTCACCCTCAGGCCCGCGCTCATGGGCAACGGAGTGCCCTTCGACGCCTGAGTTGCCTGCGCGCGAGTCTTTCTCGCTTGCGCCGCCCCTCCCGTTCCGCCGTCTCCTTCATGACCATTACCTGCTCGCTGAAGGAGACGCCGGCCGCCCACGCGTCTGCACAGCGGACCATTGCTGTGAGCAGGGTGGTGAGGCTGAGAACTCTCACTCCCAGGGCCGCCAGGGCCCATGCCGGACACTCGGTGAGCGTGCGCAGCCCTCTGTCCTCGCTCGCGTCGCCGTCGCAATGGTGGCACTCGGACGTTGGCTCCTTTTTGATCCGACGCAGATACCGTCCGAAGCACCCGTGTTTGGTGATAATTTGCGTCAGTCGATACGAGAGGCTGCCATGTGGCCTCTCTAGCCATTCCCCCATGATGGGCTTTATCGCCTGTATGACGGCATGCCTTGCGTGTGGTGGCATGTGTTACGTCAGATGTGTTTGTGCACTTATGACTACCCATAGGCTTAATAGACTCGTGACTAAGGATAAGGATTATGAGGTATAATTTTAGACAAGTGTGTAAAATACACTTCTTGTACCTTATAAGTGAGTAAAGTTGGTGAATACCGCTGCGCCATTCAGACCCGAGTCTGAGAGAGAGAGAGAAAGAGAAGTAAGTGAGTAAGTATACAGGTGTGCTTGGTCCGGAATTCGAAACATCCACGCGGCGCACCCTGGACAGTGGAAATGGCGGCCAGCACCTCTCTACCGCAGCGGAGACGCTGCTACCTATGGCAAATTCCCTCAGCGGGAGCAACCCTGTAGTGTGTAAAGAGGTATTGTATAGCCCGTCAAGAAAGTCGTGAAAATTGAGGGTGGCGCTGCTGCGCTTGACCTGGTATCCCTGTCGTACTACAACTGAACAGTCTTGATCTGTTGTTTTTTATGGTATGAAGTTAAATATAGTACATACCTATAAAGATAATAAATAAATGAAAGTGAAAAATGTACATATCACGGCAGTAATTTCTTTTGGATTATTGCCGTTGGCCACCACATAGTTGGCCACCACTGGTTTTTACTTTTATTTAGGTATTATTAATACATGGAGCCGAAAATAACGTTAACGGAAATTAACACGATTATGGTATAGGTTATTGTACATTAATCTGCAACGTAGTCAATAAGATACGTACGTGTGTACCTAACGCTAACCGCCGGCTGCGCCCGGGCTCCACTCTTACTAACTTTAGTCGCATTATAACTTCAGTGCAAATCAGTCGTTGTTTCAATTCCTAAACCCGAGTAAGAGTAACCTTCGACTTAAAATACATACTTAATGATTACCGGATATCAAGTAGATAGATATCCCGGTAAATAGGTATAGACATACGGTTGAATTGCTGGAAGTTTCAACCAGATTAACCGGCCGTGATCACAGATTGACTAGATCACACACTGCACGTCCCCCGTCACGTCGTCTAATCCGTGTGGTAGATAGATCTACATTCACCCACAACCCATACATTCTCCAATAAATACTCGTTTCGCTATATTCTTTGACCGCGAAACCTCCATTTGGTGCAATCTGCACAACAGAGATGGCAATGCTTCTCTGCTCTCTCTTCCTCAGCACAATGGAGACGCTAACCCTTATTGTAATTAAGGGCCGCAGTGGGAGTAGCCCTATAGGTTCGCTACGGGTCCCTGTGACTAGCAGAGGACATAGAGGTTAGATGAGGACCTCATGCTTCCCACACCCAAGAGCATCTTAAAACTGCAATCGCCAAAAACGGGACCCTATCACTAAGGTCTGCCATGAACCGTGATAGCTAGACAGTCGAAATGAAATTTTCACGATATACATATAGTACTAAAAAATTAAAACAATTAACTTTTATAAGAATAATTTATTGATATGAGTATTGAACACCTGAAATGCTGTTTGAAACTCCATGTGTAATTAATTTATCTTCGATAGTTTACGACTCACTGGAAATATCATCATACTGAAATGATATGTCTTGAAATGTACTTTTGAAAATCTGAAACAAATACAAACGTACTGGATAAATACAGCTGTATTATACCCCGTGTATTTTTTATTAGTCTGGGCCTGAGTGGTTGGTACAAAGTACCTAGATCAAGAATGTTCAAAAATGTCAAAGTGATGCACTACTATGATTTGTTATAATCGTAGGTTAATGACATATGCACAACAAATGAAAACAATGCTTTGAAACATAAAATATTCACTTAAATTAAATAATTTTCAATAGATTACACTCCCCATACCTTGTTTAACATTAAAGTATATGTACGTACTGGTTAATTTAGCATTTTGGCCATCAAAATCGTCAAAGTCGGAAAGCAGCTTGCCGGCTTGAACTTCTGCCGTGTTTCATACTATATCCCTGAAATACTTTGAATACGACACGTTTCGCACAACTATTATTCACATAGTAATTCATTTCTACACTCAAAACTGTTATCCGATGAACAGTAATTAAATACACGTAAATAATATACGAAACATTTTCGACGTAGCAAGAAATTGACAACTGATTACTCAGTTTGGCAGTTATCGAGTGTTGCAAGTACAAGGAAAAATTTTAGTTCCTCCAACATTAATTTCACGACTTTCTTGACGCACTATAGGTGACAGCAGCACCTACAATCTTACCATCGACGGTGCGATGCTTGACCCCCCTTCCGTTATTATTGAATTGTTTTATTAGTAGGTACCTAATATTAGCATCAAGCTTTGAAAATAAAATTCGAAGTGTAATAATATTGCTTTAATTCGTTAAATTGCTATAAGTACAACCTATTTTACAAACTAATGTAGACGAGTGTAAAAGTGACGTTTTTTTTTATTTTTGACATGAGATGTCTCTCCAATAGTGGATTTATAGTGATTTATAGTAGATGATTGATTTTGATGTTCGTTCAGCAATTCCCTGCAGAAGTCATTAGAAAAATTGTATTGAATTGAGATATCGAATAATTTGGAAAATGTATGCTACTCAAAAACTATCCCAATATCTATACCAAATAAATCTGTTATCGGGGAATCTTGCATTATTCAAGCGAAGACTGGATGTCTATTCACAGGTGTGTAAAATATTTTTTTTTAGTACAGCACATAATCCTAACTTACATACTCTGATGTAAGTTACATTGAGTAAAAATGACGATTGGAGCCCGGGGTCTGCTTTTCTGCCCCTATTAATTGCTAGGTATAGTTTGTTCTCAGACCTCGTTAGTATGATATGATATAGTATGATATGAAAACTAATTTATTTTATTTATTTTATTTTATTTCTCTTGAAAACTTACAGCTACATGAACAAATAAATAAGAGAACATAACATGCATAAGGCCAATTAAAAGTTTTCACCAGTAAACGGAAAAGTCGGTAAACAAAACTAAAGAATAAGACAAAGGACAAACAAAAAAAAAAAAAAAAAAGATTAACATCAACACCTACTGAAAAAAGCATCACACATTATTCGTTTGAGCTTGTTGATACTAGTGTGAAATACATCGATATCAACATCCCGACACGCCGCGTTGTATGTACGGCATGCTCTTAACAGGTATGAGTTCTGCCTGTATGCTGTCGTTACCGCGGGCACTTCCAGCAGATTGTACCTGCGCAGATATGCACACGGTATGCGAAGCGTTACTCTGCTCACCAGTTCAGGTGCATCGATTGACCCATTCATAATTTTGGCGAGGAATACCAAATCGGCAATTTTTCTTCTCTCATAGAGGGGCAGTATATGAAATTTCTTGCATCGTGCTAGGTAGGACGAGACATATGTGCGAGACCGATACTGAATTTTAACAAACTATCCCATGCCCCAGAACTGTAATAGATATGATTGGGTAAAGCAATTAGTGTAGATACTATTTTCGTATAATTTTGTATAATATGATTTATTTTAACTTTTTAGAAAAAAAAGCCAAATATTAATATAATGAATCCTATTCCTTATAGTTGGAGCAATTAAAAGGAAATACCATATGAATTTAAAATGATAACAAAATCGATGCCAATACCTACTGATGTGTTCATCAGCTATTTTACGGTGAATTCTTTGAATTATAGTTATAAAATTTTTATTTACTTTATTTTATTTTGATAAACTTCCATAATAAAAGCCTCTTTAAGTTTGCAAAGTTATTCACCTTTGTATAGCAAATATAGCCGTTACACCTCTCGGGGTTGAGTACTGAAACATGCAGTCTCGCCCACAAAAGCCAAGATAAGCGCAAAGGCTCCAAAGTGCCAGCTTCGGATGTACCTGGAACTAATAATATACTTTTTGACCCCTCTGTTCCATTCTTGTGAATACCAGTATTTTAGTTGTTAGTTTTAGTTGAATATTGAACCAAAATAATTGCCCGTCGTAACGTATGCACCATTGACCTGCACCATCAATGGTGCAGATGAGACTAATTAGTTTCATTTGCACCATTAATATTGATACAACTACCTCACCATACTTTCCTTGTCCCCGTCCATCGTACCGTATGCACCGGTGAGACTAATTAGTTTCGTTTGTACATGTTTGCACCATTATTATTTAATTTAAATAAAAAACCAATGAACGTCGCAAAACATGTGAACATTGCCTTGAAAAACAAATGAATATCTTGAAACATGTATGCATGCTGTATGGTATGCAGCAACATGTTAAGGATTATTCGAAAACTTAAAAAACTATATACAAGTTCAAAATCATTAGGGAAATGAAGGGGTAGAAAACCCAAAAAAAAAACCAAATTTTAATGAACGTAGGTAAAACAGACTATCCGGAAAATGAAATAATGACACTACATTTGTGTATTTAATGTTTCGTAAAATTAAAAATGTTATACTTAACTAAAACACTTAACACCTTAGCTTTACTAAAAATAGCGGCACACCAATGTCGCCATTAGTTAGTTGCATTTGCACGTGCATTATATATTCATTCCGTTCTTTGACGTGTTTTGATCTATTCTTATATGGATATGTTGTTAATGCGTTTACAGCATTAAAAGCGGCATCCTGCTTAAGCACAGCTAAGCATTTATTTACAGTCGCAGGTCGTCTTTTGAAGCAGTTATTAATATACCCATTCCATCCCTCACAGACGTTATTCGTGCGATGTCGCTCACCGAAACAGCACCACAGTGTCTTCTTGGGCATCTTTTTACGTATCTTAGAAATTTTTGCATACGTACATCTCCTTCTAAAATTTCATTTTCCGAAACTATATAATCCCATCCCTCCTCAATTCTTTATAAAGGCAAAAGAGGCAGAACCGTGCATAGAGATACAATTTTACTAATTTTGTTATGATTATTTAAATTAAAAAGTATTGCTTTCCTCCATAATTGGTTTTGGAAATGGAAATAACATCCATGATGCTTTGATGAAGGAAACACACTTCTCACGGCACCGATAAACGATTGTTCGTAATCCGATACAAATTTAGAAGGGTTCCATTCTGGAATTTGTGATTTTATCATTTCCAACATTAGGATATTATGTTACTTTTTTTTTTATTTTCCAAAAGGATATAAGCAACCGGTACTACAAATTTTTTATCCCCGGTGCTTCCTAGATCGCTAAAGATCACATACAACTGTTTGAAAGGCTTAGGACACTTTTTGAATGTACCGTCGCAAAAGAAGATTTTCCCGTTTTTAATCATTTCTCTGGCTTCATTAGAAGCAAAAATTAAAATACGCTCACGCTCTTGATGATAGTCAGCCAAGAGGAAATCTTTATAATCTTTACCAATTTCGACTTCAGATGCGACTTTATAAGCCATCTTCTTATCTTCTTATCTTGCGATCCGCGTCAGATCCCGTTCCCGCTGCACCATTTAGGGGGATGAAAAATAGATATTGGCCGTTTCTCATAGATACCGGATAAGCACAAAAAATGTTATCAAAATCGGTCAAGCCGTTTCGGAGGAGAATGGCAACGAAAACTGTGACACGAGAATTTTATATATTAGATGTAAATACTTCAATTTTTATTTATTATTGACATGAAATGACAGAATTAAAACAGAATAGTTACCTTGTCAATGTCAACACTACTTATTAGAACAAGCAAAGAGGAAATACTTTGTTAAAATATCTATATATACAACCGCATTGATAGCACCTTATAGTGTCATCTCAATGGTTCAGACGAGACCATACCTAATCGACGGTTTAAACTAATTAGTCTCATCTGCACCATTGATGGTGTTCAATGTAATAATTTCCATCGAACACGTTTTGCTGATCTAGCAACCTAACACGGCCGCGTCAAGTGCGCCGCGGCCTCAGTGCATATTCCGACAGCAAACCGGGTGCATTCATTACATCATTTTAGCAATTAGCATATCGTTTTATAGTTTGCACTAATTTAGCAATAAACATCGTTAAAGTCTTTAAGCTGTTTAATTCCATAGCAACCTAATAGGAACCACTTAAGTCGCGTCTTCTACATTTTGGTCCTTCGACGGTTTAACAAGGACTTCGCGGTCGGTATTTAGTTTTTCGGGACTAACGACTAGTGAAGTGAACTTGTACAGTGCCGGTGACACTTTGGATTGCAGTGATCGTCAGCTTAGCAGTGATTCTAGTGGTTACCTTAGCAGCTTAACTTTAGCGGTGACTCTAGCAACAGGGAGTTGAGTGTTGGTGCTCAATTTCTCTTAGCAAAACCAGCGGATCTCTGACTTGGGGAGCAACCCTTGTCGAGCCAGCAGCAGTGAGTGTACAGCTCACCCCAGCAATCCACTGACTTGGGGAGCAACCCTCGTCGGTGTAGCAGCAGCAAAGGTGTATTGCAAGTAAGATCGTTCAATTTTACTTTATACAGCAGCAAAATGGAGAGTCTGTATTTTACTCAAACCGAGATTGCAGAGAGCATTAAGAAACTCCTCATCAATTTTAAAAAGGATAGCGTAGAGCGTAAAACTCTTTATTACTGTAAGCGTAAGCTTGATTTACTTGAGAAGTACTGGGAGGACTTCCAAATAAATCATGAAAAGATTCTTCCTTTCGAAAAAACTAACCATACGTATTTTATCAACTCGGAGTTTGGGCATACAGAAGAACTTTACTTGGCAGTAAAAGGACTTATTAGTCAGCGTCAAGACGAGTTGATTCAGCGAGGTCAGCAATCAGCGTATCCTCATCTAGCACAGCAATATGCGGCCGGACCTTCAGCCAGTCAGTCGGAACGGTCAGCAACAGCAGCAACAACTCCAACTTTCGAGTCAAAAGGGTCCAACAGCAAACTGGACGATATGCTGCATAAGCAGTCGGTCCATTTTAAAGCGTTTCTTAGAACAGTCGAGAACATTGACATTGAAGCAATTGTCGATAAATGGGAGTTTGAAGACGCCCTTCGAATTCTTCAAAATCGTTGGACGACTATTGATAACCTTCATTGGGATATCGTTGGCGAATCAGGGGAGGAGCTAACAAGAGATTATGAGTCTCACTTCAGCAAGCACGAGCAAACTTTCAACAAATTGAAGAAAGCTATAAACTCCAAGATGTGGTCAACGTCCTATCGAGAAAAATCTACTCCTCAAATGGAGATTCCTGTGTTTTCAGGCAATTATTTACAATGGATGTCCTTCAAGGATTTATTTAGTGAAGCGATCCATAAAAACACAGCCTTATCAAACGCTCAAAAAATGCAATTTCTCAAAAGCAAGGTGAAAGGTGAAGCCGAGCGTTTGATTCAGCACCTACCGATAAGCACCGACAATTATATTGTCTGTTGGGAGATTTTAAATCATCGCTATGACAATAAAAAGCTTATATTTACATCGTACGTAAATGTATTCTTAAATTTTACTACTATTCAGCAGCAAACGTTTGGAGCTATTAAAAGATTGCATGACGTCACGTTAGAGAGTCTTCACGCCATCAAAAACTTAGGTGTGGATATTAGCACGTGGGACCCTCTACTAGTGCATATCTTGTCACAAAAGCTGGATGGTGAATCTTATTCCGAGTACATAGAGTCGTTAAAGAACGCTAGGGAGCTACCAGTGCTTCAAGACTTCTTAGATTTTCTCGAAAATAAGTTTACAAGCCTAGAAACTTCTCGGCGACGACAGGATACCATGCAAAAATCGTCATCGCATCAGCAATCCGGTTCTTCAAACAATCGGAAGAATAACAATCATCAGAAATCAAATGACAATAATTCCAAGCATTCGAAACCTATTGCGAAGGCCATGCACGTGCAGGAAATAAAGTGTCCTATTTGTTCTGTTGAGCATAAATTATACCAGTGCGAAAAATTTCTGCAATTGTCAAACGATATGAAACTTAAAACCCTCAAGCAACATAATTGTTGCAATAATTGCATTTTTAATCACAATGGAAAAAATGCTATTCGAAGAAACGATGTTTCAAATGTTCTCAAAGGCATCATACCGTATTACATGACTGTTTTTCGGGTAACCAGCGAGAGGTGACTGATGAAAACCAGGATGCAAATTTAAACCAAGGTAGCAGCAATGGAGTACATACATCTCAGCACGATGCCACCGAGATTCTTTTAGCTACAGCTTTAGTGAGGGTGACAGCAGCAGACGATACACAGCTTATCTTAAGGGCTCTTATCGATCAGGGCTCACAAATATCATTGATTTCTGAAAAAGCAGCTCAACAGTTATGTTTAAAACGTAAGCAATATGACGGAGTTGTTTTCGGAATCGGCGAAAGACAAACTAACTGTACGGGCAAGTTAAACATTACATGTCAATCGATGTATAGCAGCTTTAAATTCCATACTGATGTTTTGATTATGAAAAATCTTATTAAAAAACTGCCAAATCGATCGTTTGAAAAGCCTTCGTGGTCGCATTTGGAGCATATTAATTTAGCAGATCCCGAGTACTATACAAGTCGTCCAGTTGACTTGTTGCTCGGAGCAGATGCCTATGCTCTTATCATGTTAGATGGTTTGATAAGGAGCTCTGAGTCGTCTTCGCTTTTAGCTCAGCAAACCCAGCTAGGATGGCTAATATGTGGAACTGTAAAGCCACAGTTTCATTGTAACGTCACCTTAAATAATACAGCGGATATTCATCAATTTTGGAAAATTGAAGATATTCACGAGCAAAATGAGATGTCAGCAAAAGATCAACAATGCATCGAGTATTACCTTTCAACGACAAAACGTCTGGAAAGCGGTCGTTATGAAGTTAGGTTACCGATGAAGCAGCAAGCGAGTGAAAAGCTAGGATCATCAAAGGAGATGGCATTAGCGCAATTTAGAAATCTAGACAAAAAGTTAAGTAAGCAAGAATATTTAGCTAAGCAATATAAGCAATTTTTAAGCGAATATGAAGGGTTGGGGCATATGAAGCCAGCAACTTGTAACAGCAATGGAATAGCTCCATGGTGAGGTAAGTAACATACTTACCTCACCATGGGGTCCAGCGAGCAGAGTCCTCTACTACGAAGTTACGTGTTGTGTTTAATGCGTCCGCAAAGACTTCTTCGGGATTTAGTCTCAACGATGTCATGCATACAGGGCCTAACTTGCAACAAGACCTGCAGACACTGTTACTCAAGTGGAGACAATATCAATACGTATTCACTGCTGATATCGAAAAAATGTATCGGCAGATATTGGTAAACGAAGCAGATCAAAAATTACAGCAAATATTTTGGCGAACTCGAGCAGATGAGCCTATTAGAGCATATCAATTAACTACGGTTACATACGGCATGAATTCAGCTCCCTTTTTAGCGATGATGACCCTTCGAAAACTAGCGTCCGACGAGCAGCAAAACTTTCCTATAGCAGCAAAAATCTTACAAGAAAATTTTTATATGGACGATTTGGTATCGGGGGCCCATACTATCGATGAAGGAAAAAGCAGCATAGCAGAATTAAATTCATGCCTAAGCAGCGGCGGATTTTTGTTAAGAAAGTGGTCAGCAAATGACAAGAAGCTACTGGAAAATATAAATTTATCTCATCAGAATAATCAAACGCCATCGTTTATTTTTAGAACTGAAAATATAGCTAAAACTTTAGGATTGAGATGGGATCCAATCACAGATGTATTCACTTTCCAATACACATCATCAGCAAATACTACAAAGCTAACAAAACGATTGCTTTTGTCCGAAATATCTAGGTTATTTGACCCCTTAGGTTGGCTAGCACCGCTAACTACAAAATTCAAACTATTATTTCAAAAAGTTTGGCTAGATGACATTCAATGGAGCGATCAAGTTTCACTTGAGATTAAAAATGGTTAAAAAGCAAGCGAGATGACATTATCCAATTACATGGGTTTTGTGATGCATCTCTCAAAGCATACGCTTGTGTCGTATATGCCAAAATCGCAGCAAAAGATAAGGCATCCGTGGTTCTAATCGCAGCAAAGACAAGATTGGTACCAAGCAGTAAGACAGTATCACTGCCAAGATTGGAACTTTGTGCAGCGGAACTATTGTCTAGACTTTTATCCAAAGTCATCACTAGCATAGGTAGCATAGATCATCAAATCTATGCTTGGAGTGACTCCAAAGTCACTCTTAGCTGGATCCAAGGCAATCCGGATAGATGGAAGCCTTTTGTAGCAAATAGAGTAAAGAGAATCATTACCCTAATATCACCTGAATCTTGGCATTACGTGTCAACTAAAGATAATCCAGCTGATTCAGCAAGCAGAGGACTATCAATTACTCAGTTGATAGAGCATCCATTGTGGTGGCAAGGTCCAACCTGGTTGTTGATACCCGACTTTACACCACAGCAAAAGCAAGCAGAGTATACGACGGAAGAAGAGATCCGGAAGCAAGTTACAACAGTTCAAAATACCGTTCCTAAAAATAACATAATTGAAGATTTATTAAATCGACACAGCTCATTCGTAAACATAAATCGCATCGTCGCCTGGTTATTACGTGCACTTGCACCGGATAGGAAATAAAGGCCGTCGTATCTCACATTACTAGAGCTGAGGAAAGCAAAATTAGTTATAATTAAATACATACAGCGCAATGAATTTCTATCGGATATCGAGAATTTATCGCATAGCAAGCTTAGTTCAGATAGCAAGTTATTAAATCTGAACCCATTTTTGGATGATAATGGTATCTTAAGAGTCGGCGGACGACTTAAAAACGCCAAAATTAGTGCCGATATGAAATATCCTATAATCATTCCATATAGCGGGAGATTAACTGAGCTTCTAATCCAGCAAGCACATGAGTATACCTTCCATGGTGGAGCTCGACTAACGTTGTCTTTGTTGAGACAACAATATTGGATTATTAAAGGATATCAAGCTACCAAAAAGCAACTTCGTGGTTGTGTGACCTGCAAAAAACAAGAGCCTAGAAAACTACAACAAATAATGGGCGACCTGCCTGATTTCAGATCTAATCCAGCACCTCCATTTTATCATACTGGAATAGACTATACGGGGTTTATTCGAGTGAAAGCAAACAAGGGCAGAGGTATTAAAACAACTAAGGGATATATCGCCTTATTTATCTGCATGGTTACAAAAGCGGTGCATATAGAACTGGTCTCCGACCTTAGCAGTTCGTCATTCTTAGCAGCATTACATCGTATGGCGGCACGACGAGGAGCTCCAAAACACATATATTCAGATAACGGAACTAACTTCGTCGGGGCCAACAAGATCCTTCATGAGGAACAGCAAGAGTTAGAGCGTATCTTTGGCGATTCTTTCTATAAAGAAATAACTGAGATGAGCATAGAATGGCATTGGAACTGTCCTTCTTGGCCGAGTGCTGGAGGGATCTGGGAGCGCTCAATCAGGAGTCTAAAGCAGCATCTGAAAAGAGTAATAGGAGATCAAGCTTTAACATTTGAAGAATATAGCACAATCTTGTCTCGAATCGAAGCGAGCCTTAACTCCAGACCATTGTGTCCAATGTCTGAGGATATCGACGACATTGATTTTCTAACACCAGCACATTTTCTAACTACTCGTGCTGGGCTCACAGTCATAGAGACGGCACAGGATGCGAGGACAAGATGGTATTTAGTGAATAAAACATTCCAAGACATATGGAAGCGGTGGAAAGTTGAATATCTTAGTCAGTTATCGGTACGTAGCAAATGGTTTAAAGCACAGAAGAATATAGAAGTAGGAGATATGGTAACCATTCATGACGACAACTTATCCACAGGAAAATGGCCTGTTGGTAGGGTGGTGGAGGTCCATCCGGGAAAGGATGGAGTCGTTAGAGTGGTCACTCTAAAAACAAAAAATGGTTACATAAAGCGTCCGATAATTAAGCTATCTATTTTACCTATACCTACGGAAAAAGAAGCAATTAAGCAAAAGCAAGAAGAGAGCGAAGAAGTAAAGCAAAAAACGAAGAGGCAGCTGAACAAGTGTTCTAAAATCTATAGCGTAGCATTATCGTTGTTATTTTTTATGAGCCTTACAACATACACTGAAGCGTTATTTAAGCTTACAAAATTCGACAACAATCAAACATTGTATTTTGATCCTCTGGGACAAATGCATCTTATTCGTGATCAGTGGAAAATCGTCACTTATTACAATATGTCTCCTTACTGGCAAGGAGATAAAGCGATCACACAGTCTTCGAAATATCTCGAGCAAACGTGTGCTAAAATTCAAGAGCAGAGTCATTGTCGAATCATTATGCTACAAATACAACATGAGTACAGTGAACTGCAATATTATAACCAGCTGTTGCTCAATCAGCATTTTGGAGCGCGCTTGCGTACTAGACGCGGGCTTATCAACGCGGTCGGCTCCATTGCGAATACTTTGTTCGGAGTACTCGACCAGGAATTCGCAGAAAAATATAAGCGTGACATTGACCTCGTACATCGCAACATAAATCACCTAAGTCAGCTGTACAGGAATCAGACATCGGTCATAGAAGCGGAGTATAATATATTAAAGAGAACAGAAGAGACAATTGGAAAACAGCATAAGATAGTTAATAAGCATTTGAATTATTTAGACAGCATCACGAATACATTGCAGAAGGAGATTGACGTAATGTCTATTCAGCAAGATTTTACATTAGCAGCATTAGCGACCGTCAATATGATTCAGAATTTAAAGCGAATTCAGGATACTTTTCTGGATACAATGACCGAAATCTATCACGGTCAGATCAATCTACATCTCTTAACACCACAGCAGCTCCGTGGAGAGATACAGATTGTTTCTAGTCAGATATCTAAAGAACTAGCGTTACCTGTAGATGATCTTCAGTTCCATTTGTACGAGATCTACAAATTGTTAAAAGTCAAAGCGAGGATGACTGAGGAATATTTCATATTTGAAATTACCTTACCTTTAATCAGCAGAGATACGTTCCAGCTATATAAGTTGATACCAGTACCGGTTCAAATTAATAAAAGTATGATCAGCATCAAGCCAGCATCAGAATACGTCGCAATCAATCTGAGGAGAGATGCATATTTATCAGCAAGCGCCAGCGATCTTCAAAGTTGCGAATATCAAGCGGAAACTTACCTTTGTCGCCTGCCGGGGCCTGTCCAGAGTTTAAGTCCTGATGAAAAATTCTGTGAAAAAGAGAAGCCATCTACTTGCAGGATTATACAATCTGGCTGTGAAAACAAATGGATTCCGTTACATGACTTTTCTACCTACTTGTATTTCTGTTGCGACTCATACTCTTTGAGAGTTATATGCGACGACGACCTACAAGCGCGCGAAGTCAGCAAGGCTGGACTTATTCAACTTACTAAGCAATGCATCGCAAAGGGTCGTGATGTAACACTTTATTCGTATCAGCAATTAGAGAATACGCTCAATCTTAAGCCAAATATACTCGAGATAAAATTAAATCCGATAAATCGCTTAGTCAGTAATCTTACGCTACCTATCCAAAATTTCCAAGACGTAAAAGTTGACTACGCCACATCTCTCATAAATGATTCTTTAAAGCATCTCGGTGAACAAATTAAATCAATGAAAGAATCAGCTCAGCAGACAGAGATCCTAACGACACATGACGTACATCAGTATGCGTTGTCATATAGCTTATTAGCAGCAGCTATCGTAGCAGTCCTGTGGTTCCTGCTGAGGAGAAGGTGTCAGCGAACCGGCGGTGCGCTCGTGCAAGGGCGTATCGAGAGCGTACCAGCGAGTGTGAGTGTGTGTATAACCCAACCTGAGCAAGAGCAATGCTCCAGTGTAAGTGCGCGAAATCAACCCTTGGCCGAGCAGAGGCCTAGTGTCAGTGAAAGTGCACGCGTATCGAAACTGTGGTCTAGTTTACGGTTAAAGAGGCGAGACATGTCGACTTCTCCTCTACCTAAACGGCAATCGGTACTTTCCATTAAGGACTCAACCGTTTGAGCACACTAATAACAATTAGTTCATTATAGGTATTTGATGATTGTTCTATCACCTTGTTAAACATTTCACATCTAATATTGTCTTAACCTTCTTTACAATTTAAGCTCACACTCAACTAACATTTTATTTTATATAAGCTTATCTCATTATCTCATCTCTCCCCTCGGGAGCATGTTCAATGTAATAATTTCCATCGAACACGTTTTGCTGATCTAGCAACCTAACACGGCCGCGTCAAGTGCGCCGCGGCCTCAGTGCATATTCCGACAGCAAACCGGGTGCATTCATTACATCATTTTAGCAATTAGCATATCGTTTTATAGTTTGCACTAATTTAGCAATAAACATCGTTAAAGTCTTTAAGCTGTTTAATTCCATAGCAACCTAATAGGAACCACTTAAGTCGCGTCTTCTACAGATGGTGCAGGTCAATGGTGCATACGGTACAACGGGAATAATTGTGACTGAATAAATAAAACCTCATTTATTTGAACTTTTTGATATGTTACCGTAAGAGTGTTTTGGTTTATGGTAATTATGGCTTGACCAATAGAATGCCAAGACGGGTCTCGTTTGGCTGTCACCGTCTGTCACCGCAGATATTTGAAATTTTGAATTTTGAGTGATACGTTGATACGTTACGGTAAGAGGTTTTTTGGTTTATGGTAATTAAGGCTTGACCAATAGAATGCCAAGACGGGCTCCCGTTTGGCTGCCATCGCCTGTCACCGCAGATATTTGATTGAAGATTTGAAATTTTGAGTGATACGTTACGGTAAGAGTGTTTTGGTTTATGGTAATTAAGGCTTGACCATGGGCTTGACCAATAGAATGCCAAGACGTGCTTTCGTTTAGCTGTCACCGCCTTTGATTGTCACTTCACATATTTGAAAGGAGGCCAGACTGCTGTTTCATAGCAAAATGAAAATAGTGATTTTAGTCCGCCAACAAAGTCATGACAATTGAGGGTGGCGCTGCCACACAGCCGACGCATTATGCTGTAACTTATCCGTGATAACTAAACATTTGAAATATTTAGATGTTGTTGTAGACGAGGCTTAAATTCTCGCTAAGCGCATATATTTGTATGCATAAATATCTCTAATTGCATTAGTATTTCGGTGCCTTGATGATTAAATTTGTTTACATACATACGCTCACGACTATTTCCCTCCGGGGTAGACAGAGACAATAATCCGTAATTTGACTCATTAATCCTTTCATGCAAATCTGCCGCCGGTTTCGAATAATTCTGACCTACCTTTTTTCAAAATTCTATTAATTTCACCAATGTATGTACTCGACTCTGGCTGGACTGCCCATTCACCTGTGCCTAACATATCTGGTGTGTCATTCGCTTCGTGCTCTTTCTTTTAACGAGCCCAAACCACCTTAGCATATCTACCCGTTTCAATAGTAGTACTGGTGGTAGAAATTTGATGGCACAAATTTGACACTTATTTCGACCGGGTTGGTACCACCGTGCACAAGTGCGAAAAACCCTCCATAGTAATCCAATCTCGGTTGGATTGCGTTCAGGGGTCAGCAAGTGCATAGCCGGGCCGAGGTGATGGTAGTCGCAGCACTAGTGGGACCGGTGGGTGTTGGCGTAGTCTAGTGGGGTGTGACGCGGGGCGCCGCGCCGGGCAGGGAGACCCGTAGAAACGGTGGTGCCGCTGGCCGCCCGCGGCATAGTACAGGGGCCCAACTGGGACTAACCACCCTGGGAGGCTGCCCCACCAGGTCGCGCATAATCCCGATATGGCTCGTCGTGCCGGTTGGCGACCGGACGGGAGCCCGGCGACCATATTCGGGAGGGTACGGGGGCCCTTCCGTTCGGCGCGTCGGCTCTCTTCATGCCTCACATTCATAGATAAAACCAATCTCCCATGTTTTGTCCAGCGGTGTTGCGGCGACAATCACCTCTTTTTCACGCCTTCCCTTACCCTTCACCTCATGGCAGCGCACAAAACAAAATCTGTTGAAACAGCGGCTAGGGACTCTCCCACAAAAACTCTATTTGAGGTGGAGTCCACGAACATCTGTGGGCTCCATTAGAACCTCAACGCCGTCCACCAACACCTGGAGACGGCGAAACCAGCTATGCTGTTTCTAACGGAGACACAAATACGCCGCCCTGACGACACGGCCTACTTTGTTTTTTTACCCCGGCTATGTTATCGAGGAAAATTTCCGAGCAAAAGCCGGGGTGTGCGTGTTTGTTAGGGCGGATATTTGTTGTCGCCGTTTGCGCTGTCTAGAGGACCCATCCTTTTCCATCCTGTGGGTACACGTAGACCATGGCTCCGCGAGTCAGATCTATGTGTGCCTTTACCGTTCCCATACAGGAGATGCAGAGATAACTCGACTATTCGAATACCTGAGTCAGGCGGTAGATGATGCGCAGGAGCGGTTTCCGAACGCCGAATTGGTGTTTTTGGGGGACTTTAACGCCCACCACAAGATCTGGTTGGGCTCCGCCATAACAAACCATGCGGGAAGAGCCACTCACGCATTTGCCCTGGCGCATGACTTGACTCAATTGGTGCACAAGGTCACGAGGATACCAAGAGAGTCCGGCCTAGAGCCCTCTCTGCTAGACTTTCTGTTGACGAGTCGCCCGGACCAGTACAGTGTCTCGGTGAGTGCTGCTTTAGGTAACTCCGACCACTGTCTGGTCCGCTCCACCGTGCCCATTGTAGCGCCCCCACGACCCGTGCAGGGGAAGAGGCGTCTATGGCACTACTCGTCAGCGGACTGGGATGGATTGCGCGACTATTATGCGTCCATCCCATGGGTTGAACGCTGCTTTGAGGGTAAGAACCCATCTGAGAGCGCTACTGCCGTCGCCGGTGAGATCGGTCTAGGTATGGAATACTATATCCCATACACCGATGTCACCGGAGACCGCGGAGCGCGTCCGTGGTTCGGGCGCGAGTGCGCGGAGGCTGTTGAGCATACAGTATACTTTTTAATCCTGTCACCCCCTCTTACCTTAAACAACGATTTGAGTTTCTGGACGCTACACATTCCAGGTCTCTGAGATCGGCAGAGAATTTGAAATTAAAAATGCCGGGGCACTCCACAAAGTACACAGACAAATCCTTCTCCGTCCAAGCTGTTCGTCTGTGGAATGCTTTACCGGTAAGTATTAGACGCGCCCAATCCATAACAACATTTAAAAATTCCGTCAACGATCACTACCTGCGGGACATCGGCTACATTTAGTTTATTTTTTTTAATTTTTCCCCACTCCTTATACGACAAGATAGGTCATTTTATTAGTAAGTATGTATGTGTATGTATCATGTTGCATGGTGTATGCATGTATATCTTGTATATAATATGTATGTGTATATATATAAGTATATATAGTAAAAATTGTATGTAGGTATATTCAGGTATGTATATATATTATAAGTACTCATGTACCAAAAACTGACTTTGTACACCATACTGCCCAAAGATAGACTCGAACACTCTTCTCCATCCAAAGGTTGCCTGTAAGAGATTGCCACTAGGTGATAAGGCCGCTCCTTGGTGTGCACAATAAAGATATACTATACTATACTATACTATACCGCGCCTGGGCGCGGGCGCGCGCCACGCGCGATCCCAACGTGGATCACTTCAAGGCGGCGTACAACAGAGCCACAAAGGTCTGCAAGAGGGCATGCGTCAGGGCGGATGCCCAGCGCATAGCACGGCTGGGCCAAGAGCTAGTGGCGCATCCCACGGGTAGCCGTGGCTACTGGCAACTGGCCAAAGCCGTGCAAGCCAACTTCTGCCAGCCCTCGCTGCCCCCGCTGAGCAATCCCGATGGATCTCTGGCCCATGAGCCGCAAGAGAAAGCAAATTTGCTGGTCAATCTCTTCGCGGCCAACTCCCGAGTCGATGATTGTGGTATGCAACCACGGACAATGCTCACTGGTGAGCACGCAATGCCTGATATACGTATCAGGCAATGCGATGTCCGTGCAGTACTGCAATCACTCGATGTCCGGAAAGCCAGTGGTCCTGTTGGTATTCCAGCGGTCGTACTTAAAAAATGTGCAGCGGAGTTATCTTCTATGCTAACGCGGCTGTACCGACTGTCCTACAGTTCGGGTACAGTGCCTTCGGCTTGGAAGGAGGCGAATGTCCAGCCGATCCCCAAGAAGGGGTATCGCTCGGACCCAGCCAACTATCGACCCATAGCCGTCACCTCAGTGCTGTGCAAGGTGTTCGAGCACATAATTAACACACAGCTCATGCGCCACCTAGAGGATCACTCCTTGCTTAGTGACCGGCAATACGGTTTCAGACCGAAACGGTCAACGGGTGATCTTCTGGCGTACATGACCCACCTTTGGGGTGAGGCTATGGAGAAGCACGGTGAGTCACTGGCAATTAGTCTTGACATCGCCAAAGCTTTCGATAGGGTATGGCACAAATCGCTTCTTTCCAAGCTACCAGCCTTCGGCCTGCCTCCTAGACTGTGTAACTGGGTTGCAAGCTTCCTGCAGGGGCGCCGTATTCGCGTCCTTTGTGATGGACGAGCTTCGGAGTTCTTGCAGGTAAATGCTGGCGTGCCGCAGGGTTCCGTCTTATCTCCCACTCTCTTTCTTCTGCATATCAATGACATGCTCTGTAACGGAAACATTCACTGCTATGCAGACGACAGCACCTTACACGGGAGTTATTACGCACATCCTGCGGCCAAGCAGTCTGATATCGCGGAAAAAAGGCAGCTTCTTGTCACTGACCTGGACCGGATCCTGGACCACATTTCTCAATGGGGCGCTAGGAATCTGGTTGAGTTCAATGCCAAGAAGACCCAGGCATGTGCGTTTACAGCAAAGGTATCTCCTTTCCTTCCTCTTCCCACTCTTCAGAGCACACCACTGCCACTGCAGGATCACCTCACTATCCTCGGTATGGATGTTCGCTGCAAACTGAATAACAAAAACTATATCGAGAGTATCATCAAATCAGCCTCGCGTAAACTCGGAGTCCTGAACAGAGTGAGACGCTTTTTCACGCCGGAGCAGCGGTGTCTTCTATACAAGACCCAAATTCGTTCCTGCGTGGAATACTGCTCACATCTCTGGGACGGCTCCGCAAAGTACTTATTAGATGCTCTCGACAGGTTGCAGCGACGTGCGGTCCGCATTATTGGGGATCCTGAGGTCACGAACACCCTCGAGCCTTTGCAGATGCGTAGAGATGTTGCGTCTTTGGCAGTTTTCTACCGTCTGTACCATGGTGAATGTTCTGACGAGCTCTTCCAATTAGTCCCACCCTCCCCTTTCCTTCACAGGACGACACGTGCAGGGCTAAGATGTCATCCATTTACGGTGCAGAGTATACCTGCTAGAACCAAGCGTTTCAGTGATTCATTCCTATGCCGTACTACTAAGGCCTGGAATTCCCTGCCAGTTCACGTGTTTCCTTCTTCCTACAGTCCTGGGTCCTTTAACCGGGGCGTGAAAAGGCATCTAATGAGGCCGTCAAGCTGAGTGCCACCACTGTTAACATGGTAAATGTTTACGATGGTGACCCTCTTTCCGAGACTTTGCCTTTAGCTTAACATCAGGCGAGGTGAAGTCAAATTGACGTGTCCTGTATAAAAAAAAAAAAAAAAAATCCTCATCACAACATTCTCTTTCAGGCCACACCTATCTCTAATCTCAGTATTCCTCTTTCTAACACGCAGCCTTATCTATATCTACGCAACGGCCACATCTCCACTGCATTCACTTTACTTTCATGCTTCTTTTCTCATGCCCAACTTTCACTCCCATACATTAAGATGGAGGCTGGTATGCCAGTGCCGGAGAATTCAATATCTCCATCGTAAGTATTATACTTTCCAAGTTTTCGTCCCTTGCAGAACGTAGTGTATTTATATTTAGTAGTAGTTCCTGTTAGTTTGTTTTGTGAAATAGCTATACAACCTATTTTGGTGGATTTACAAATGTAATGTTTTACTGATTGTTACTTATGTTTGACATGAGATGTCAACATATTAAATAGCAAAGAGTACCTACCTTTTTTATTAAATAAGCCTAGAATTTTAGAAATTTGATTATGTCGAAGACTCTGGAAAAAGTGTGCAACATGTATAATACGTACCTACTAAATAAACCTATCATATGTTAATCTTGCATTATTTAAGCGAAGACTGACAAATATAATATTATAAATGTAAAATAATATCTAGTCCTAGCTTTTTTTTTTTTTTTTATCGTGCGAAAAATCCCCACGGATACCACCCCCACGGAGCCGGTGGAGGCGGTTATGTCGGACTCGAACCGACTAAAACGCTAGCTAGTCCTAGCTTTAATGTATTTTTCAGCATCATCATCATAATACCTTCATATGTTTAGGCTTTTGTGTTAATGACAAAGCCTGCACCAGAGTTTCGGCCCGAAGACCTTAGTGGGGCTCATGAATATGTCTGGGTTAATTTGTGAATACATACCTACCTAAATTTAAAGTGAAGAAGTGTTCTCACACCTCGTTAGTATCAAATCAAATATTAGCAATCAATCCTACGCATAACTTAATAGGTATAAAGGTAACAAATGTAAATAATAATATTATAAATTCTATTCTTTACAGTTGGAGTAATTAATAAAAGGAAAAGCCATATGAATAAAAATCGATGCCAATACTGATGCATTATCATAATATATTTCATAGCCAGTTTTTTATTATATATAGAGTGTACTCAATAAATAACAAGAAATAATATGTCTATTTTAGTTTATTTCGAGGAATTTCCATTTAGATACCATTTTGCCAATTTGTTATTGAAAATTAGTCACCAAGTTCCATACACCTACCTAATTGCAAACTTTATTTGCTAGCCGGTACACCTGCTGTGTAAGTAACGCGGTGTCCTCTTGGGGATTATAACATCGTATTATTATGTCTTCCCGTGGTTATGAAGGGGAATGAGGAATAGGGCAGATCTCCATCTTACAGTAAACACCTATCATAATCACAGTAAGTTAATACTGTCACACCATATCATTATTTACACCAATTTACACAGTTCATCCAGTGTAATATCGTCACTTATCAGCAATACCTAATTACTTTGAACAAAACATGGATAAATAATTTAAACACGAATTATATAGTTCCATCCATACATCCAACAGCTAATTATGACAGCCGTCATATTACGGTAACGATACTCCACCACTCAAAATTCAGCTAAATTCAAACCGACGACGTTTACACGAGGGCCACTACGGTTAACAATGCTCATGACAGCCCATCTACCGTAAACGTAGTCACGTGGTCCCAAAACGACTCTCGTGTACGTATACGACTCTCGTGAAAAAACTCACAGTAGGCCTACAGAGCCACCTGGAGAACGAAAGTGAGGTTTGGCAGAAAGAAACCGTGAGTACATTGGAACTGTTTACGCCTTTGTGAAAGTTGTAGTTTGCGAAGATAGTTTGAACTTTAGTAAAATCATCAGTGTTTGGAACTTAGAAAAAATATAGTGACATTATTAGCGACTTAGAATAATTCTGTAGTTAGTTAACGTAGACTTAGAATAGTTTAGTAAAAAGTGTAACTACGGGGAACCTATGCCCGATTTTGCCTAAGTTGTATTTATTCTCAAACACTTGTAAAATTTTTGGCTGTGATCTTCAACTTAGAATTTTGTAGAACATAGTTGTAGACTTCAGTGTAAAATTAAAACTTGTAATTTGTTTCAATTCGGTCTTCGACTTAGAGGAAATTTATGTAATGCTTGTAGACTTTATGTGGGTTTCTTTAGTATACTAGAACTTGATTTGAATTAGAGTATTGTAGTTATATTGTTTAGTAAATATGAAAAAACAGAAGATATTTACACTATGTACAAATCGGAATTAAAAGAATTTAAACCTAAACCTAGCACTAATAAACACATACAAGTTCAAAATTTTAATTTTAAGTTGCCCACAATTAATCTTCCCAAATTCTCTGGACAATATAGTGAATGGAACTCCTTTCGTGATTTATTTTTGTCTTTAATTGAGAAAAACGACCAGATCGATGATGTTCAAAAGTTACATTATTTAAAGGCTCATCTTTCGGGTGAAGCAGCACAACTGTTGAAACATACTCCTATTACCGCTTCCAATTATACGGAAAGCTGGTCTGTCTTGATGGAGCGTCATGACAACAAAAAACATTTAGCGAACTGCATATTAAAACGTCTTGTCAATCAACCAGTTATAAAGGAGTCATCAGCGTCCGTAAAGGGCATTTTAGACACCACAGTCGAATGTTTGAAAGCCTTGCGCTCGCTAGGTATTAATGTAGATTCATAGGATGTCATTGTAATATTTTTAGTGCGTTCAAAACTCGATGTCGAATCACGTAAACTGTGGGAAAGGGAAATTAGTACATCGGACAATTTACCAACCTTTGTAGAATTTAAGAAGTTCTTAGAATCCAGATTTCGATCTTTAGAGAATATAGAAGAGCCATCAAATAAACAAAATGTAACAAATACTAATAACCGAAACAACTCTGCCAAATCGTTCCATGTCGCTTCAAAATCTTGTGTTTTATGTTCAGAGGAGCATAAATTGTGTCATTGTAAGCAATTCGCGAAAAAAGACACAGAAGAACGTCGTGAATTTGTCCGAGCCAATAAATTGTGTTATAATTGTTTAGGTCCAAATCACAACGTTTATAATTGCCGCCAATCCACCAAATGCCAAACGTGTAAGAAAAAACATCACACACTACTTCATCCCAAACCAATCGCGGAGTCTACTGAACCTAATGATGGTTCAGCAGAACAGTCTGTAGTGGTTGCAGCTGCAACTACTTCTAATCAAAGCGAGTGTACCAAAAAGATTTGTTTATTTATTTATTTAAGGTACATCTACAGGATACATATTATACACTATTTTCAGTAATATTTAGGGTACCACTTCTAATATGCATCCCTATTACAGACATACACAACTTCATAATAACAAAAAATAACATTAGATGATAATTATAAATATAAATTAATTGGCACAAACAAAACAACAATTTAAGTTAAGTTGATTATTAAGTTAGTAATAAAAACCAAATCAAATTGATATAACAAAAAATAAAATTAAGAAGCATTGAATAACAATAAAAATTAGTACAATTTAATTATTTAACAATTAATTCAAATTAAATGAATAAAATTAAATGAAAATAAAATGAATTAGACCGTAAAATAAAATTAAATTAGACAAATGAAATAAAATTAAATTAGAAAGTTAAATTAAATTAAATTAGCGACCCTGGTGGGGTTTAAGAGATTACCCTTGAGCTTATAAATGGAATCAGCGAAGATGTCGAGACTCTCTGAGCTTCCACATAGTAAGTTGTACTCGGAACAGATTCGAACCATTGGGGAGTTTTTGCCAACATTGGTTCTGCAGAGTGGAATGTGAAATGTTCTTGTACTTGGGTACCTCGGTGTTCGACTGGGCACTCTGAGTCTGATACTGGAGAGCAGCTGGCTACAATCTATATTGGCGTTAAGGAGTTTATGCAGGAACACTAGGTCATGGACTTTGCGACGCAGATGGAGTGACTTCATTTTAAAGAAGTTAAGTCGTTGGTCATAAGGGGCCCTATGTGAGATGCCGGGCAAGGAATATGCCAGCTGCCTAGTGAACGCACGCTGGATACCTTCGATTCTTTGTGAGTGAACTGCATATATGGGACTCCAGACCACACATGCATACTCCAGATGACTTCTTACTAGGGCGTTGTATAGCAAGATTTTTGTCTTGGTATTTCGGAATTCTTTTGTATTTCTCCTAATAAACCCTAGCATTTGAGCTCCCTTTATAGCAACTGCATTCACATGGGAGGAGAAACTCAACTTGCTATCCATTAAGACCCCCAGATCTCTAATTTCACCGACCTCCCTTAACACTTTTCCGTCGATGCTGTAGGTTGAGAGAATAGGGTATGTTCTTTTGGTGTATTTTATATGGTAACACTTGTCTGCATTAAGGATCATACCGTTACTTTGACACCAGTCATGAATCCTGTTGAGATCGTGCTGGATCAGTTCAGTGTCTAACTGGGAGTTGACTTTATGGTATATTTTGAGGTCGTCAGCAAACAAGGAAAATTGTGAGTGTTCGATTTGGTCTGAAATGTCGTTGATGAACAGAGAAAACAACACTGGTCCAAGATGAGATCCCTGTGGAACACCGGAGTCAGCAAGGTACTCCCTAGAGTCATATCCCTTAACCGAGACAGACTGCGGTCTGTTGAGAAGGTAAGAACGAAACCATTCTAAAAGGTTACCACAAATACCATGGGCCTTGAGTTTGATCAATAACAAGGGGTGGCTAACCTTATCGAAGGCACTGGAAAAGTCGGTATAAATGGCGTCGACCTGTCCCCCCCCATCAACACCCGAAGACAGATCCGACACAAAGGACACCAAGTTTGTGTGCACGGAACGGCCAGACCTGAAACCGTGTTGAGCCGTGGTAATAGCGGCACTTATGTGTTTAGTGATAACGGGACATAAAAGGGACTCACAAAGCTTCGAGAAACAAGATAGAACCTAAATGGGGCGGTATTTTTTTACATTGCTATGATCGCCTTTCTTGTGTATGGGTACAATGCGAGCTTTTTTCCATTCGTCAGGAAAAACACCATCCTCAAGGGAACGATTTATGATCATTGAAAGTGGTAGCGCGAGAGCAGGACCACAGCGTCTGACAAAAACAGGAGGTATCATGTCCGGACCTGCACCCTTTGTAGTGTTCAGCTGTTTAATAGTTTTCAAGACTTCTCTCTCGGTAAAACTGATATGGGATAACGTGTTGGTCAGTCTTGAATGTGGAACCGTGCACCTTAGTTGATCTAAAGGGGTGGTGATGTAGACGGATGCAAAATGCGTTGCAAAGAGGTTTGCAACACCAGCGCCAGTACTTTCAGACATGTCGCCTGAATGCATCGTCGCCGGTAATGCTTGTTCACCCTTACGCTTATCTTTGATAAATCTCCAGAGAGATTTTGGATTGTTTGCTATATTTGCTTCAACTTTTGAGATATAGTTACTGTAGCAAATTTTATTTAGTTTGTGAGAACGTTGCCTTAAAATGTCATATTCAATTTTGTCGCGTGGGTTTTTATATTTGTTGTACCTACGTCGAATTTTATTTTTTTCTGAGATAAGACGAATCAGTCCAACATTAAACCAAGGTGGGAACTCTGTCAATCGCACTCTGCGCAGTGGTACATGTAGCATTATTGACTCCCTCAGTAATTCATAAAATGCTGCTGTCATGTCATTCACTGTCACAGATGCTGAAAACACCTCATTCCATTTGATCGCATTCAGTCTCCCTAAAATGTTTGTATAATCTGCCTTATAGTAGTTGAAGTCACCTCTCGGGTTTGACTCGAGATACTCGTGGGCAATTTCAATAGGAACCTGAAGAAGCAAAGGAGGATGCCTGGTATTGATTTTGCTAATCGGATCGGAGAGAGTACCTATGGTGCAGTTTGAGAGGTTTGTGAGAACAAGGTCCAAAAAGTTATTTTCTATATTGCTCTTGCTGTTTACCTGCTTTAAGCCATTTAGGGACATAAAGTCAATAAGAGAGTAACCCAGGGTACAGTTGTAGTTTGAAGGGATTAAATAGCATTCCGTAGGATGCTGAGTCCATGTGATAAAACGCATGTTGAAATCGCCCAGTATTATTATGCCATCGACTTGGTTGATAATGTTTGTGGTATTGGAAAGGAATTTATTGAGTAATACCGATGTCACTGGAGGTGGCAGGTAGACAGCGCAAATGGCAATTTTTTTTAGAGTATTGTTTATTTTAATGTGGAGTGTAACCCATATATCTTCGCACTCACTTTCCCACGAGACAATGCGTGCAGAAGGAATGCTACGCAATACAGCAACCAAAACTCCGCCACCATCCTGCTTGCCTCCCCTTACTATGCATCGGTCTCTACGATAGACTATATATCTGGAGTCAAATAGTTCGCGATTATTTACACTCTCCTGAAGCCAAGATTCAGTTAGGACTATGGCTGGATAATTATTTATTGATATGTTTTTATGGATATCGTTGACCTTAGTTCGAGTACCACCGACGTTCTGGTAGTAAATATCAAGCATTGTTACAGAATAACAGTTCCAACACATTCACCGAGACCAGGGCAACAATTTCAAACAAGACACTTCAAAGTTTCAACATTGCGAATTAAAATTGCCTGGCTTTGTTCGTCTTTGCGTACAAATATCCTACCATTACGTACCCAGGTGAACCTGTACGACAGTTCCTTGGCTTTCGTGCGAGCTGCGGCATGGAGAGACTTGTTGATCGGTGTTAGGTGTTCTGTGACAAATACCGAGCCTTGGGTCCTCCGAGACCCAGATGTTGTGAGCTTAACTTGTCTATAGCATTCTTCTTGTTAAACGTAGAAACGGCTGCTAGTAGGATATCTCGTTGACGTGGGCTGCGAAGCTTCACTACGATTGAGCGTGGTCTGTCGCTTTGTTTGTTAATTTTTGCAACTCGAGTTACATGGAGAATGTCATCGTCTTCAATCGCGCCGCCCACAGCTTTGACTAGTTGTAACGTGGTGTTAACCAAGTTCTCGTTTCTGAACTCTGGCACGCCAATAATTTCGACGTTATTATCTCTCATGTTTTGTTCCACGTATCCCAGCCTGTCAGATAGATCCCTTACAGTGCCCCTCAACTCAATGTTCTCTTTCTGTAGCTGAGTAATGGTGGCTGATTTATCCTCAATTTTGTCTTTGAGGTCTTCGAAAACTTTATTTAGGAACGACATAGCTTCCTGGAATCCCGAAATTTTTTCATTGATCGCTATAAGGTGATGATTTAAGGTCTCTTCGATACTGGCCCTGATAGTCGTTCTAAGTTCCTGCTTCAGAACAGAGTGCAATCTATTTTCAGTTATGTAACTTTCATTGTTGTCTGTGTTTTCAAATCTGGCACCTTGCTTGCCTCGTATTGTGACGTTGAACGTTTCTGATTCATTGTTGAATGCTGAATTCGAGTTCAGAGAAGATCGAATAGGCGTATTCGTATTGTCGGTCTTAGGCTGCTTGCATCGGCACTCAGGACACTGCCAAGCGTTTTTGCTGTCACTGTCCATGGTGGTGAACATCTTCTGTGTTATATTGGCACATTCTAGATCATATTTCCGAGCACATAGTACGCATTTAATACATTCTTTGCCTTTAGTTGTTTTTTTACAACCGCCACAAGCGTTAAACGGAGGTGCCATTTTGTTACCGTTTTATTTTTTATTTTTTTACGCCGCTGATAAATTGTGTGTTTTAATACTTTACTTTTGTTTTGACTCCAAGGGCCGGCTCGTTTCGCTTAGTACTTTTCAGAAACTCCCAAACAGCTGTGATCTTTGACTCCTGCAACACTGACCAGGCGGAACCTTTTAACTTAGGTATGTAGATACTGAGAGATGCAAAGGCTCATATCCATAACTGCAATGTAAGTATGGTGTGCAGTAAGTTTGCTCCCCCTTGGCCCACTGGTGTCGCGTAGCAAAGTTTTTTGCTTAGTTCAGCTGTTCACCGACTGCTAGATTGGGGGTGGCGCTAGTTGTCTGTTTTTTGCTTAGTTCAGCTATTCACCGACTGCTACATTGGGGGTGGCGCCACTTGTCTGTTGTTTTCTACCAAAAACTACCAACACAAGACTGGCATCATTGGCCCTCTGGTGTAGAATAGTAGAACTGCTTATCTAGTACAGCTACTCGCCGATTATATCGAGAAGGTGGCGCTGGTGGTGTGGGTACAAGGTGCGCAATTTAAAAATTTGAAAAAACCGTCATGTAGGTTTTGGTGCTTTATAATAACTATAGAATGGAACTTATCACAACACTATATTGATTGAGATAGGTACACAGCTGGCTGGAGACGTTGAAAAACTCACATATTCAAATAGTTTTGGTCACGATTGGAAGTACTATGAACTTAGTATGTCCTCACTGAAAGTTCTCTTAACACTTTAAATACTGGATCGCCGATCTTGCAAATAACGTCACAATCACGGTAAAGTTGCAGTTCTCGAGTTTTGCACTAGTTGTTTCGTATGCAGAAGTTTTTTAATTTAATTTTTACAAATAAAATACGGAGTGAAGTAAACAGTGCCGGTGATGCCATGCTGTTTATTCACAGATGTCACCAGCCAAGGTCTGTTAGCCACTGCCTTGGTCAATGTAAGGTCAAGATCGGGTACTGCTATTGTCTTACGAGCTCTAATGGATCAGGGTTCGCAGGTCTCTTTTATTACAGAGGCCGCTGTGCAGATGCTTGGCCTTAGGAAAACACCTGCACGCACCGACATATTGCGGCTAGGCGATGATGTGGGCTCTTCCATGCCCTCTAGGTGGATAGTTAAATTCCAATTGCAATCACGCCTAGATCCCACCTTTGTTTTGAATGTCGATGCGTATGTTTTAAGCAAACTTACGTCGCAACTGCCTGAACGAAAGGTTGTTCAGGTATTATCAACGTTTTCATCCTTCGAGTTAGCCGATCCAACCTTTGATACTCCAGGTAAGATTGATTTACTCTTGAGTACTCGCGTGGTCGGTGAAGTCTTGTTGGAGGGTTTGGTTAAGGGTCCGCCGGGAACGCCCGTCGCACAAAAGACCAAACTTGGTTGGATTCTATCGGGAGGAATCCAAAGTAATCCAGGGAAGTCGAGTCCAGTATGCTGCCATGCTGTTGCAGGTACAGATACGAACGAGCTATTGCGCAGATTTTGGGAGCTCGAATCTGAACAGTCTTTGACTCCTAAGGTCATGTTGACCACTGAGGAGCAAAGCTGTGAAGATTTCTACTCCGCAACAACGCAGAGGGATGCAACAGGACGATATATATTGTCAAGTTGCCCTTTAAGTCCACCGATCACAAGTGTTTGTGTAGTGAGTCGGAGGCAATAGCTCGCAAACGTTTTCACATGCTGGAAAGGAGATTTCTGAAAGACCCCGAACTCCAAACTCATACTAAGTTTGGAGTGCTGCTATTAATGAGTACCTAGAGTTGGGTCATGCAGAGGTGGTTACCCAAGCTGAGAAGGGAACTCCTGTGGTCTATTTGCCGCATCACGCAGTGGTACGAAGTGATAAGAGTACCACCAAGGTCAGGGTAGTTTTCGATGCTTCCTGTCCTGGAAGCAACGGAGTTCCGTTGAATGACGATTTGATGGTTGGGCCTACCTTGCAACGTGATTTGCGACAAATTATTATGCGATGGCGCTGCCACCGCATAAGTTTGGTCGCTGATATTGTTAAAATGTACCGCCAAGTAAAGGTTTCAGAGAGTGATGTGGATTATCAACGCATCTTGTGGCGTGACAATCCCGGCTCTGAATTACAGCACCTACGCTTGCTGCGTGTCACCTTTGGTACATCTTCGGCGCCATACCTAGCTGTACGCACCTTGCAACAGTTAGCCCACGATGATGGCAAAGATTTTCCCTTGGCAGCCGATCGCGTTCTCAACGACTTCTTCGTTGATGATTTGCTGTCTAGTTGTGATTCAATCGATGAGAGTGAAAAAATCTATGTCGAAATGAACGAGTTACTTGGTCGCGGGGGGTTTCAGCTTCAGAAGTGGTCAAGTAACAGTGTAGAGTTTGTACAGAAGGTAACGAAAGAATCAGTAGGGTCAAGGGAAAATTTAGAATTTAAAATAGATGAGATTGTAAAAATTTTAGGCCTTTCATGGGATAGAAAATCAGATGAATTTAAATATACCGTGCATCTTCCTCAGCTGAACTTCCCCGTAACCAAGCGCAGGCTGATTTCGGACATCGCTCGTTTATTTGATCCTCTCGGTTGGATCGCTCCTGTTGTCACCACGGCGAAGGTTCTCATTCACCGTGTGTGGTTATCAGGTGTTGGATGGGACGATGAACTCCCAGACAGCTTACTAAAGGATTGGCTTAGTTACAGAAATACTCTTCATAATCTTTGCGCCTTTCACATTCCTCGATGGTTTCAAACAAGTCCAGGTGGTACCATCGAACTTCAAGGTTTTTCTGACGCATCCAATGCTGCCTATGCAGCTGTGGTGTACGTGCGGTCAGTGAATTGTAATGGTACGGTTCATGTCAGTTTGGTGGCATCCAAAACTAAGGTGGCTCCAGTCAAGGTGGTATCTATACCACGCTTAGAGTTGTGCGGCGCAATGCTGCTATCAAAACTTCTTTCAGAAGTTTCGGGCACCTTAGGTATAGGCAAGGAACAAATCCATGCCTGGACTGACTCCTCGGTTGTTCTAGCCTGGCTGAGTAGCCATCCTAGTCGATGGAATACTTTCGTCAGCAACAGGGTATCTGAAATTCTTACCACAACGGAAAGTAATCAGTGGTCACATGTCCAGTCTAAGGATAACCCTGCTGATTGTGCATCTCGAGGAATGAATCCGTTGGAATTTGTCGAGTTTGAGCTTTGGAAGAACGGGCCCAGTTGGCTTAAAGATAAGAATATTAATTACAATAGAGGTATTATAGAGAAAATCAGTTTAGAAGAACGGAAAGGAAAACATGTAGTGTTGAATGCAGTAATTAATGAAAGCAAGGAAAATAGTATAATTACGAAATTCTCATCTTTAAAAAGATTAGTTAGAGTAATAGCTATTGCAGGAGATTTTTAAGGTTAGCACACAAAAATAGAAAGCCTATTGATACTCTTTTATCATTTACAGAAATTAATCTCTCATTATTTACTTGCATTAAAATATGTCAATGGGTGCAATTGGGACTGCGGTCCAAAGCAATTGTAGCCGTAGGTCTGATGGGAGTCCTGGGACATCCTGCCGAGGGCTTACCCGGGACTCCCATCCATTGTTACCGTGGGGGTTTTTAGTCGGTAGGAGTCCGGCATAACATCCATGAAAAATTTTCCCTCACGGTTAAAAAAAAAAAAAAAAACATTCATGAAGACATGAAACACGCAATTATTATACCTCACAAGTCGCACTTTACAACCCTTTTAATCGCAGATGCTCATGAACGTACTTTGCATGGAGGGCCACAGTTGGTATTGAACTATTTGCGTAGTCAATACTATAGTCAATGCCAGGGGTACTGTCAGGAGTTACGTGCGCAAATGTGTTTCGTGTATTCGATTTTCGGCCCGAGGGATTACACCGTTAATGGGGCAGTTGCCATCCACCAGGGTTAATGCTCACAGACCTTTCTATCGCAGTGGTGTGGACTATGCAGGTCCCATCAGCGTCAGATCAACGAAGGGTCGCGGTTATCACGCCACGAAAGGATATATCTGCCTCTTTGTATGCATGGCTACTCGCGCCATACATTTAGAATTTGTGAGTGACATGACGTCACAATCATTTTTGGCAGCTTTTAAGCGTTTTACGGCTCGAAGAGGCCATTGCAGAGAGCTGTGGAGTGATAACGGCACTACTTTCGTTGGGGCTGACAAAGAGCTGAGGGCTCTTTTCCGCCATGAAAGGTCGGGTGTAGCACCTGAGATTGTTGACTGGCTGGCAACTAATGGAACTGAATGTCACTTCATTCCACCCCACTCTCCAAATTTGGAGGGCTTTGGGAAGCTGGAGTGAAGTCCACCAAGCACCATCTTAGGAGAGTGATAGGCACTAGTACGCTGACATTTGAAGAGATGATGACAGTACTAGCACAGATTGAGGCTTGCCTCAATTCCAGGCCGATATCTGCAATAAGCACAAATCCTGAAGATCCATGTCCGCTAACACCAGGTCACTTTTTAGTTGGTGAACCTCTGCTGCTCGTACCCGAGTCCAACTTTGAGAGCTCAAATATCAGCACATTGAAAAGGTGGCAATTGACACAACGCATGCTTCAGGACTTTTGGCGTCGGTGGTCTAGTGAATATCTCATTCAATTTCATCATCGTCACAAATGGTCACACCAAACTCCAGAACCTAAGGTAGGGGACGTCGTATTAGTGATGGAAGATGATTTACCTCCGGCAAGGTGGCTTTATGGTCTTATTGTTGACTCGGATACTGGCTCGGATAAGGTCACTAGAGTTGTTTCTTTGCGCTGTTAGGACTCCATAATAAGGAGACCTGTTTCGAAGCTTATTGTACTTCCGGTTAGCAATATGTAATTAGATTTAAGTGTTTACGCCAGGTTTGTTTAACGATTTAGATTCTGTTGTTTTTTGTTGTTAAGAAGTTTTTATTAATGTAGGTATATTACAGTCCACGAGCTCTGATAACGCCTTCCAGGCCATAATGTATGTAATACACTCATGGTGGGCGGTTATCTAATTGCAAGTCTGTCGAATTATGTATCATTCTGAACTCTTGATTGTTATGGCCATTCTGTCCATGGTGGGCGGAATGTTTAGTGCTAAGTAGTAAAATGTTTACATGATTTAGTTCTAATTTGTTAACTAGATGGCGTTGTGCAATTTGTCGAATTTGTAGATTGCGATATAGAGATTCTCCGGAACCATGTTATAAACTTGAGTGAATAAAGTTGTTTTTGTCCTCGCTGGGAATGCGTGTTGGTTATTTAGACCCCACTCTAACTGCGATTTTTGGGACTGCGGTCCAAAGTAATAATAATAATATAAGTTATATTATTAAAAATAACAATTATAAATAAAAATATAAGCACTGGCCAAGCACCAAAATACATTTGCTACCCGCCAGCTGTGCCTCCATTTCAAACAACTTTGGTAGGTATACAACAATCAATTTAACAACCTAAGTATTAGAGCAAAACATCTTCCACACCCGGGTATAATTAAATAATTTGACAGCCTCCGTGGCGTGGTGGTAGTGAACGCGACTGCTACGCAGGAGGCGCGGGTTCGATTCCCGCTCAGTGCAAATATTTGTATGCATGAATATGGCTATTTGCATTGGTCTGGGTGTTTCTATGTATAGTATGTATGTATTTACAAAAAAAAAGTATCTAAGTATGTTTATCCGCATTCTAGATTCCATAACACAAGCTAGTTAAGCTATGCTCACCATGGGTCTAGATAGCGTTGTGTGAAATGTTGTGGAAAAAAAAAATATTTCACAAGCTACAATCTGTCATAGTGCCTTTTGCCGAAGTAAAATAAATGAATAAAACAACATAACAAAAATAAAAAAAAAAACAAAATAATATTAATGTACGGTAATTACCAGAAGAAATATAAATATGTCAGTGCTAAAAGACTAAGGTCCATATTTGACGTTTGAGTGAAAGTGACAGATGTCAGGTAAGTGTCAGTCCGTCAAATTTATAAATGATTTATAGTGACGGATAGATAATACAATCGATTCATGTAAATGATCTAAAAAGTTATGTGTTACCGGCAATTTTAGACATAATCACAATACTTATATTTAAAAACTACTTATTGTTAAGTTTATGTGAAGATATAAATGAGACAGAAAGCATAATAGTGCGGGTATGCACCGAAACAACATAATAAAGTGATTACTACTCACTACCCGGGCGTGGTCAAAACAATAGTTATTTCCTTTGAGCTACAGTCCTCTTGGATTTATTTACTTGTTTTGCCGATGATGGGGGCTTTTCCATACTGGGCACCTCGATCTTATTAAGCTCACAGATGTTGGTGATACGGTGACGAACTCCATTGGTTGCTATAATATGTATATAGCCCTCTTTGGTCCAACATTTTGTGAAACCAAATTTTTGGCGCGCTGCCATGAATGTCTGGTGCCGCTCTTTTGTAAGGAATTCCGAAGCAGTAATTCCGGACCCCTTAAACTTGGTTTTGGCGAACCATAAAGTGTCACGGACTGCAGTACTGTGAAACTTGATCACTATAGGCCTAGGCTTGTGGTCTGCTGAGGGACGGCCCATTCTGTGGCAGCGTCGGATGTCTTCAGTCGTTATGGGTGGCTGCATATGCGTATTAACTGCACTGACCAACACCTTACTCAGGTCCCTTTGCTCTTCCGACTCAGGTACTCCGTGCAACAGTAACATCTTCCTGCAGGAACGCATCTCCATGGAGTACTACAGTCCGTGACAGCATATCAATTTGCTGTTGGAGATTACTCATAGTTTCAGAGATGAATGTTTTGAATAGAGCATATTCCGCTGACAAACTCACCAGTGATGCAGTGCCTTGAGCTTTTGGGAATTCAACCTCAAAATCAGCCATCCGCTTCAGAAAGGTCTCCTTCATGTTGCTTATTGTTTCTTGTATTGATTCAATGGGCATGTTTGTAGATCAGTCAACGAATAGTTGCAGATTGTGTAGAAAGGTGGTTCGCTGTAGTGGAATTGATGGATAACACAATATACTGATGGCAGGTATGCGTCCTCAGTAATAATTTATTGTCATTTAAATACCAAAAACAATAAAAGTAATAATTTAATTAATAATTTAAATTAAAATTTTTCGCTCTATTTTAAATAAATTTTAAAATAGAGCGAAAAATTTTTATGTTTACACACCAACTACCCACCTATAGTTCTTGTTATTTTTTTCAGAGTGGCCGGGTCGTAAACAATTTTTACAAAAGGAAAAATTTGTAATTTTAAGTAAACATGTATCTACACTCAAATTTCTGAATTCCTGACAACTAAATAAATAGTGATTACGTTTGCACATTGGACAAATTACTGTTTTTAAATCTGAATTCTTTGGGCCTGAATTAGATGTGTTATTGTGATTTTTTCCCTTCTGTTTCTCTGTCTGTTGATTGTGTATGTTCGTGTTATTAGTCTGTAGTGTGTCTAATAAATCAGCTCTATTATTTAAAAATGTTGAAAACTGTTTCAGAGTAGGAATACCTTCAAGGAATTTTGTTGTTCTTCCCACTGACGGTAGATAACATCATCTAATTTTTTAGACATGATATAAATTATTAGGGTATCTTCTAGTTGACCTTAGGTAGCTAATGCACACATATTCTTATTAGTGACATCTATCATGTCTCGTAATGACTTACTAGACTCTTTTTGAGCACGTTTTAGACTAAACAATGCGTTAATATGAGTATTTACCAAAAGTCTTTCATTATCGTATCTACTTGATAATGGTGCTAATTCTGTTGTGTTAAAACTAACTAAAATACACTAAAAATCTCTAAAATTTATTATCCACCCAGATGGAATAGTCTTTTTGTACAAAAAGATTATTATAGTGTGTGGTTGATTCCGGTCAGCACAGACAGATTTTGTCCGGACAGTACATGGCCGTGAGGCAAACGAATATTCAATCAGTCGGCCGGCCGACAATGCAAGCAATTTTCGAACTTATTGATATCACATAAAACAGAGTATTTTTTCGTATATTCGTGATCTGCGGCATCCTTTTATGCGAAATGATATGTAATTAAGAAAATGTTGTTAAGGTCGAAAATCGTTTTTCTATTTTGAGTAGTCCTTGTAGTCGGTTCAAGTCCCACAGAACATGCCCACTTAACGATTTTGCTATCGAAACTGTGTCTAAAATCATTTTTAAGGAAACGACTATACCATCTGGGTGTATAATACCATTTTAGAGATTTTTAGCGTATTTTAGTTCGTTTTGACAACACAGAATTGGCATCAATAATTGCCAAGCTACGTTATAATTATCTGCCCTCAATTCTAAGCTTTGAATAACTAAGGATGCGCTGCCTCGGAGGGCCGCGCGCAAATAATGAAATTTATTAATATCTGTAATGCTTTTGTTATCATGTATGGCAGACAGGAACGTAATATCTATAAGGAAATTAGAATGCACAAATAATAATGATGTACGCTAAGAAATCACGTCCTCTGCCATAACATAAAATATGCAAGTCAGCGAGAAGATACTACGTGACCACAAGCATCGCTCCCACTCCACCAAATTGTGGATAAATCATAGTATATCGAGGGTTGGGTGTTAAAACCCGATAAGTGAAAAAAAAGCGAAATTAGTTTTATTAGCCCACTAGAATCAGAATTTTTTGCTCTTCCTAGTGATGTTTCCAGATAACCCTATTTTAGAGTGTAACATAGTAATGTACTAACCAAATAACCCAGTAAGTGCATTACTAAATAATAATTTTAGTTGAAAATACTCTAAAGCTAGTTATACTTGAACATTTCAAATTTTGTTTTACGAGAGAACCCGATAAAATGTATTTATTGGTATTGAAATCTTAAGGATAACCACGTCAATAACACTAATACAAAAGATAAAAGCACATAATGTTGTGTAACGGATTTTAACACGAGAAGTAATTCAATACTAAACAAAAAAATCGAAAATTAAAATCAGTATAAATGAATTAATGGGTTTTAGCTCTAGATGATTTATCATGAATACACGTAATACGAAAATATAAAATACAATAAAATATATTTATTGGCATTTTATATCTGAACTATAGCGTAAAAATAGAATGTTTGTCAACGTAAAACAAGGTAAATATTTTTTTATTTCCTATGAAATGTATAATAGGTAAGGTTATAACCTCCGCTTATACCCGGAGAGAGTCTCACTACGCAACACCGTGTCCTTGTCATGGCCCTCCGCGTAAAACCCAAAGGTAAACGTGTTGAGCGCGGCCAACGCAGAACCAAGTGGTGGCTGCTTGATGAAGCCACGTCCCAGGTGCGCTAATATATATATATATAAGTGCGTTATAATATGCTATAAGTGCGCTAATGCTGTAGACGAACCCGTGCAAGATTGCTGGGACGAGATTCAGGCAGTCAATCTTGAGGCGGGGAAGGCAGTGCTCGGCACGCCCAAGGGTGGACGCCAGTGTGACAAGGACACCTGGTGGTTGAACGACACAGTCCAGAAGGAGATCAGGGTGAAGAAAGCCCTCTTTAGAAAGTGGCAAGCGTCCAAATCTCCCGAAGACTGCGACAAGTACAAAAGAGAGCTGTAGCCAGGGTCAGACGAGACCACTTGCAACCGCTATACATCAAGTTGGAATCGTTTGAGGGACAAAAGCTCATCTATAAGTTGGCGCGCTCCAGGGCTGAAGCGGCGCAGGCTATAACCAAGTGCCGCTGCATCAAAGGCCCTGGCGACAATCTGTTGTACGAGGAAGTCGCAGTGAAGGAGAGATGGCGCTCATACTTCCACGAGCTGCTGAATAAGCAGCATCAAGAGGTGCAGCCACCAGAACTAAAGGACTAGTGCCGCCGATAACGCCTACAGAAGTCCAGACTGTCATTCGTCGCATGAAAGAAAAAGAAAAGAAAGAAAGAGGGGCCCGTGGTGTGGGCATCCTCGCTAACCTTTATAACCGTGTCCTCCTCACCGGTAAAATCCCAAACCAGTGGAGGCTGAGTGTCATTACGCCAGTCTTCAAGGGCGGTCTTCGGTGAAGGAGTGTGGTAGTTACCGAGGTATAAAGATAATGTCCACCATGAAAGACCATGGAGCTTTACGAGCGGATAATCGATTCCCGGATCCAACAGAAGAGTACCCTCTCGGAGTGTCAGTATGGGTTCCGCTCCGTACACGGGACTATGGATCCGGCGTTCGCCCTAAGGATCGTCGCGGAGAGATACAGGGCGAGGAACACGCCCCTGCACTTTCTATTCCTAGACATGCAGAAAGCCTTCGACTGTGTGCCTCCCGCGATGATCTTGTGGGCATTGAGGTCCAAAGGAGTCCCAGAGGCTTACATCGACACCATCCGAGACTTTACCGAGATTCCGGTTCCGTGCTTTGGAACGCTGTTGGCGACACAAAAACCTTCCCCACCACCGTCGGGGTACACCAAGGATCCTGTTCAGCTTGGTATTAGACGTTTTGTCGGACAGCATCGGAGACTCACATGAGCAGCCTCCGTGGTTGCTTATGTATGCTGATGACACTGCGCTGATGGACGCAGACAGGAACAGATTGGTTTGACGTCTGAAAGTGTGGCAGGAGGCACTTGAGAACGGCGCCGGTCTGAAGCTTAATGTGGCGAAGACTGAATATTTGGCGTTAAACTCCACAGATCCCATACCCGTCCGCATAGGCGATCACTTGGTCGAGCGTACGGATCAGGTTAAGTACCTGGGATCTGTACTTCACGTTTCTGGTGACATCGACTACGACGTCAAGGCACGTATTGCTGCCGCGTGGGCTAAGTGGCGGGAAATGACTGGCGTCACATGCGATGCTAAAATGCCAGTTAGGCTGAAGGGGCAAGTCTATAAAACGAGAGAGAGTCACCTCCGCTGGTGCGGCACCGTCGTGCGGCAACCGCCCAGCTACGTGGGTAACAAATGCCTGGCAATGGCGCCCCCACCGGGTTCAGGTAGAAGTGCTGGCTTGGCGTCGTGGAGGGTGACATGCGTGCAAACGATCTAACTACCTTGGACGCCCAAGATCGTGCGAAGTAGAGGAGGAAGAGCCGGAAGGCGGACCCTGACCTCCGAGGGCACCGTGGGCCTCGTATGCAATTAGGACTAACGTCTTTATGTGGATGATGATGATGAGACATTTTTAGTACTACTCAAAACACACCTAAAACGAGGGTAAAGCGATTTTCAACCAACGTGCAACTATCAGAACAGCTGGAGCAATTATACCAAAGATAGATACCGATCAGTATTGTCAAAAAAAAAGATCTAGGAACGATGTGCAAAAAAGAAATCATTCCCGAGGAATTTCATGGGTGGATCCACAGCCTGAAAACATATCTGAATCTAAAAGCGACAATTAATAAAAGGATTATCGTGATTCACTTGATTTTTGTTCAAATAATAAAGCTAATAATTAATAGAAACATAATAAATATAACGAGTAAACATCTTTTACTTACTCCGCAATAATGGTGACCCCGACGTGATCTTCGAATATTCCCTAGTGCTGATGTAATTGCAGGCCGACTGCAGCCCTGAAAAGGTTTTCAGCAGCAAATCTAGGGAACAATCGAGGCAGCCGACGTGATCCTGACGGGGTAGCAGTGCTGACGAGGCCTGATACTCTGGTCAACCCAACGTGATCTTATTTGAGCAATGGACCTAGTTTTTGCCTGCCGGACTCGAGCCATCACCGTGGAGCTAGGCACTGGGAAACTCACCCACCAGCCCACCGACAAACGCCGAACCACGAGCACATCTCAGTTGGCCTCCCACAAGCGGGTCTCACCAACAGAGATCTCAAGAAGCAACTAGCTCAAGACAGCGACATGGCCCTATGGAATTAGCCAGAAGAACCAAGAAATTACGTGGTATCAACGAAACTAATTGCGGAAAGGCTGCCACAGTCTGGACCGACTCACCGCGACACACTGCGCGACAAAAGCAATCACCGTCCCGACAATCATCGCCTCACAAAAACTCTCCAAAGATCGACATACGATTGAGAGACTGATTACAAAATGGCAAATCGAACAATTTATACTTCAAGAAGAGGAATAAGAAAAATAGAAGAATATATTATGCTAACAAAAATATGGATCGTAGCCATTGATGCACGCATTCGTCAAGAAGCTATCAGTGGACGAGTCTCCTCGAAGAAGGAACATAATTGCAATAATCTCACAATACAAGCAATTTAGCTTGGCTGGAGGGGTTACAGGGAATATTAGTAACTACGGTTCTAATATTCTTTAAAAAAAAAAAAAAAATATCTAAACTATGGAAACAAAAACAAAAACAGATGATGACGCAACGCAACAACCTACATAATAGCAAGTTAGCAAAAATGCAGACGGAACTATGTGCAACTTAGCGCAATCGCAGAAAATGTCAACACAGCACACGCCATAATAGCAATCGTCAACAAGGTTAAAGACAAGAGCAAGTTACAATCGATATAGTTGGTCGGAAACTTATTGAGGGGTAGCAGAGCTGACAACGCCTGCAACCTGACCACATCGACACAAAACTCGACTTGCAGAAGTCTCACCTCGACTCACTGAGGACTCACCCTGACGCACTGAACGTCAACGAAGCACCCCACGTGCCCGTATCTTACGGACCAGCGGTTAGGCCCGAAATTACGGTGACTACTGAAGAAAAGTTCCCCGCAACTAGCGGCATCCAGTTCCGGTGAAATGGAACTGCACAAGACTGGCACTGGCGCGCTCCAAAGAGAGTTAAGACTGCCGAATCTTCGAAAACCCATTGAAATCAAAGTGACCAGCCAGCACATACGGCCACAACAGGGATACCACTAACTGCAGTGACGGCGCAGCCTGGATCCTACAGCCACAGCAGCGTGTCGGCACAGATAGCAACTGCACACACGGTAAACGAAAGAAGAGGACATCTCTCCCGTCAAGAAGCAGTTAGCAAAAAAGCCATACGCAGCAATATTTACAGTCGATATTATAAGAAGTACGCACATTCAACATAGACTTTATTAAAGGGGGGAGTTCTATGGCAGACAGGAACGTAATATCTATAAGGAAATTAGAATGCACAAATAATAATGATGTACGCTAAGAAATCACGTCCTCTGCCATAACATAAAATATGCAAGTCAGCGAGAAGATACTACGTGACCACAAGCATCGCTCCCACTCCACCAAATTGTGGATAAATCATAGTATATAAGCACATGTAAATAATAAATAAATAAATCAGTCATAACGAGTAAACATCTTTTACTTACTCCGCAATATCATGAATAAGTGAAATATACGTATCTCTGAATTCGAGGCAGTGCTGATAGTCGCCGCTGAAAATGGGCAAGTTGATTTTAGGTAGTCTCACGAAGTCTTGTCTGGTCTCGGCCCCGCCCGCGGAGGTCGTCGAGGAGTCGGAGCTACGCCGCGCGCCGGCGCGAAGGCTAGGCTGCGCGCAGCAGCGTGTACGCTCGTGCCACCACAGGAAAGTACGAACCCTCGAATTGCTCACGCTCCGCAAGATCCGAGTTTGAATCATCCAATAAAGTATCTAAATCCGTCTGTAATTTATCAAATTCACCATGTAAGGTTTCAGCTTTAGTCAAGCGACACTTCAATTCAGTCACTTGTAACTCACTTAAAGATTCACAGCTACTTAATATTTCCAGGTAATTATTAACCAATGTCAGCTTTGATTTTACGCCACCACGTCTTTTTACTAATTGTTTTATCTTTTTATCGTTTTCACTCATAGCTACCACAGTATAATATAGTTACTTTACTTTTATAATGTATGAAAAAATACCCAGATACTTAATAGAATAAGATTGATGACAAATTATGAGATAATAATTACAACTGAAATACGTGAATAATTGCAACTGAGGGTAACTGTGAGCTGTTTCGTAAGACGTAGGTATGTATGACCTGTTTTTTTTTGCACTGCAAGCAGCTTCTTATGATTCAAGCGTAGGTATACAGTTAATAATAGTATATAATAGTTCGAAAAACATCGGAAAAAATGAAACGCTCAAGTGAGACTAGAACTCACGAACTTTCCCTTACAGGGGGAATGCTCTTCCAACTGAGCTATTGAGCCACACTTGATTCATTTCAAATTTTCCTTCTCCTATTATCTGTCTTTAAGGGTGACGGTGGTGCCATCTACCAACATTCTTACGAAGTGTTGGAAACAATAAATGATTTTTCAACCATTTTTAAACATTGAATTTTGATGACTCCGCTCAAATATTTCGATGGCTGCGGGGAATAAAGCCACAATCGACAAATCTCAATTTTACAGGAAAAAAGATTTAGTGTAAATCTTGAATAATTTCTAAACTACGACATGTATCAAAACGCTTAATATGTCAAACGATGCGTTATCTTTTTATGGAGTGACATAAATTTACATAAAAATGAAAGGTGCACAGGAAATACTCTGGCAACACTGTGCCGATGTCATACTCTGGCAACACTGTGCCAATGTAAACATTGGTTGCGTATTTTTTATTATTTTAAAATCTTATCTCTCATATAAAGTTATAGTCATCCTCAAAAACAGTGCACAAGTGTTTGATAAACAACATATATTGTTCGCGAATGTGCAATTTATGCTTCAAGACACAAATTATCATCTGCACAAATTATCCCAAATATTGATAAAATAAGTGATATAGTGATAAAACAGTGCTTTTCTGGCTGATGACCACAAAAATCTCCAATTAGGTACTATAGTGACATCGAAGTGATATTATAAAGAGCATTTATAAAAAAAATTAACAGAAAATGACCGTTTGAAAAATTTTAAATTCAAATACTGTAAAAAGTGGACTTAGTACCAAAACAAAACCATAGTCAAAATAACCTACCATAGACCATCAGTGTTGTGAAGTAAACGAATGAAATAATTAGTAGGCGACCATAGACAATATAGAACTGTAAGTGCTAAAGAGCGCTTTTATAATTCTGGGGACTACGACTTCTCAAACCCGATAAAAAGTCGTGTGCGTTCGGAACCCACTGCTAAAGGGCGCTTTTATAATTCTGGGGACTACGACTTCTGAAACCCGATAAAAAGTCGTGTGCGTTCGGAACCCACTGCTAAAGGGCGCTTTTATAATTCTGGGGACTACGACTTCCAAAACCTGATAAAAAGTCGTGTGCGTTCGGAACCCACTGCTGAAAAAAAATAGAAATTGTGGTTAATAATTAGAAATGGATGACACAAACAATATCACGATGCGAAAAAGAAATCTGAAGTCAGTATCACTCGAGAACATTAATATGAGTATTTCAATGCGTTCCTCATGTTCCGATGACCTACTAGGCAAAAGCTTAGAACTATCGACACACAACTTTTTTCTGTACAAGGAAGAAATGAGAACTGAACTGAGTAACATGAGATGCAATCTACAAAGCACACAGAACGAATTAGAAAACGTGATCTTAGAAAATGTGGAGTTAAAAAGCAGATATCTCAATTGACAAAAGAAATTGGAATGCTTAAACAAATATGCAAAAGTCCAATATCATCACTGCGTAGCAATTTGAGTACAGCAAGGAAATCGAGCGTCAAGCGTCGTCTTACTGATACGTTTATCCTCTTGTATTGGATGACACAGACCCAGGGAGGTTCGAAGAACAACCAACAAAGAATTGTGAATCGTGTAACGTTTTTGACCCATCACACAGCAAGATCTCCAACCCAGCTGACCACATAGACCCCGGTGCTCTGACTAACTGTACCACTCAGGCGACCGTAACTAGTGCTAATCATAAGAAAAAGAGCAAAGTTTTAATAATTGCTGACCAGCAAGGCAGAGGAATCCGGGACAAGCTGCTAAGACTGTTGGGGACGGAGTACGAGGTGAATTCCATCTGGAAACCAGGAGCTTCCACAAGTAAGCTACTTGCAGGCAATAAGAGTGAACTGTCTAATCTAACAAAAAGTGACTATATACTACTCCTTACTGGCGTGAATGACAGGAATCCACGTGAATTACAATTTTCATTGTACAATTGGTTGACCCAAGTTGACAACACCAACGTGATAATGAGTGAGGTTCCTTTCAACAAATATCTTAATGAGTCTAAATTAAATTATGAAATTAAGTTCATCTGCAGTACCTTTGATAATGTATCGTTTGTTATCCTGAACTTTCCTGTGGATTATAATCGCTTTAACTTATTTTTGACCCGTACAGTCAGCATCAGAAAAATGTTGACGAGTAGAGTACTCAAAATAATCTTAAAACCAAAATTTCAATATTATATTGATAATTAGAGTACTCAAAAAGTTGTAAGCATCCAGAGTAGTCAAACTATCTTAACAATCGATCTTCCAGAAAAATGTTAGTAAGTAGAGTGTTCATTTTCATATACACAATCACGCTACTCAATGGTATCTAATCAAACAAAGTGTTCAAAATATCTGAACAATGTCATTTAATCGCATTTTGCATCCCTTTTTTACTTATGTAGCCATCCTTTACACATGATGATGGGATAATGTGAGATAACTGTATAAGTAAGAAAAGGATAGAAAATCTGTCAAATTAATGACAATTTCTTTTGTATTTTTTATAGTTGCCAGCTGCTTAAGCCATAAACTATCCACTTGAATTGGTGAGAAAAGAGTATGAATACTTACGTAAAAAATTAAGGGTCCTGCAACGCAAGATACACCTATGTACTCAAAAATCCACTTCTCGTATTCTCTAATACGCATTATGACTACATCGACATGACATAGACGCAAAATGTCTATTCTTTGAAAATAGGTACAGTTAGATACGAAACTATTGTACAAACATATTATAATAGAGTGTTTTTTTATAATAGATTATAATTTATAATAGAAGTATTTTTTATACGTCATAAACCGCAATTTTCACCTTCTTTCTCTTTTTCTTTCTCTCTGAAATAGTTATTAAAGTTAAACCTATTTTATTTTTACTTTTTACCCGAAAAGAGACCTTAAGGCTGAAAAGATTTCGATGAAAGTGGTCACAAATAAAGGTATATAAGAGTGCATGAAATATAAATCGATACTAAACCGTGAATTTTTGGCGCTATATCTAATGGATTTTGTTATTTTTTTAAATTAAACAATGTATAGAATACAAAAAAATACATAAAAAAGACCAAAAAAGCAGGCGGAGTTACCCATTTGTAATTCATAAATCCAATGATAAAGGTTTCGCCTGCTATCAAACTTATTTCGGTCTTGTCAGGAGCAGTCGTGTTTTTTATTTTTAATAATTATTCAATCGACAGAAAAATTTAGAAATGCGGAACCCTATTCCATACTATGATTTATATTAATACAAGCTGTGCCTGCGCCTTAGTCCGCGTGGACTTATATCTACTTATGTAGGTTTCAAGTAATTTACACATCATACGAGTATTTATTTCTTACGTATTCATACTCTTTTCTCACCAATGCAAGGGGATAGTTTATGGCTTACAACTGGCAACTATAAAAATACAAAAGAAATTGTCATTAATTTGACAAATTTTCTATCCTGTTCTAACTTATACACCTATCTCATATCATCCCATCATCATGTGTAAAGGATGGCTACATAAGTAAAAAAGGGATGCAAAATGCGATTAAATGACACTGTCCAGATATTTTGAACACTTTGTTTGACTAGATACCATTGAGTAGCGTGATTGTGTATATGAAAATGAACACTCTACTTACTAACATGTTTCTGGAAGACCGGTTGTTAAGATAGTTTGACTACTCTGGATGCTTACAACTTTTTGAGTACTCTAATTATCAATATAATATTGAAATTTTGGTTTTAAGATTATTTTGAGTACTCTACTCGTCAACATTTTTCTGATGCTGACTGTACATTACTAAAGGAAATTTTACATATGGCATATAAAAGATTATACCTCACATACAAGGAAGGTTTGTTTTCAAAAATTTACATTGGTACACAGACAGATTTCTGCCCGCCCCTGGACCTTCCTATGGAAAATTGTAATAATGTTGAAATTTCACCTACGCAAGCAACTTTTTTTCGTGAATAACGTAACTGTAGAAAAATCTAGTCAAAACGGCTGTTCGACTTTTGAACCTCTCAATATTTTTCACCAGAACTTGTGTGGTATAGGTAATAAGATAACTGAACTAGAACTATGTATAGAAAACATTCAGAGTAATGTACATTTTTTGTGTATAAGTGAGCACTTTTATAATTCACAGCAAATGTCACTGCTTAACTTGACTCATTACAAAGTAGTATCTTATAGTTCGAGGGTGAACAAGCAGAGAGGAGGCACCGCTGTCCTAGCTCTCAAAGATAGAGAATGTGTAGAATTGCCTATTGTGAAAAATTGTATAAGATTGATAGTTTTGAAGTATGCGGGGTCAAGGATGTCTCGACTGGAGTGAATATATGCTGTTGTTATCGTACCCCTTATGATGAAAACTTGGACGCTTTTATGGCTCGACTTGAGCAATTATCGGAGCACCTTTTTGATAAGAATTGCTGTCTGTGCGGCAATTTTAATATCGATCTACTTTCGGATACATCAAAAAGGCAGGACTTTTTAAATTTATTGACTTCTTATAACTTTAGGCCACTTGTTGATTTAGTAACTTTTAAAGGAAATGATCAGCGGTCGTGTATTGACAATTTTCTGACAAATATTCCTGATGACAGCCTTCAAAACTGCGAGGTTGACCACAATGGATTAGGAGACGGACATGCAGCGTTGATATGCAATATGATCATCATCATCCACATAAAGACGTTAGTCCTGATTGCATCCGAGGCCACGGTGCCCTCGGAGCTCAGGGTCTGCCTTCCGGCTCTTCCTCCTCCACTTCGCACGATCTTGGGCGTCCAAGGTAGTGAGACCGTTTTCACGCATGGCACCCTCCACGACGCCAAGCCAGCACTTCTTGGGCCTACCCCTTCTACCTGGACCGGGTGGGGGCGCCATTGCCAGGCATTTGTTACCCACGTAGCTGGGCGGTTTCCGCAAGACGTGGCCGCACCAGCGGAGGCGGCTCTCTTGCATTTTATCTGCGATGTCACGGACATGAAGGCTGCCGCGGATGCGTGAGTTCCTCACGCGATCTTTACGCGTGACTCCACGCATCCACCGCAGCATTTTCATCTCCGTGACACGCAGCATCTGCTTGTGTTGCTCCAACAGCGGCCACGCCTCACAGCCGTGTAAGAGGACAGGTCTAATGATCGTTTTATAGACCTGCCCCTTCAGCCTGACTGGCATTTTAGAGTCGCAAGTGACGCCAGTCATTTCCCGCCACTTAGCCCACGCGGCGGCAATACGTGCCTTGACGTCATAGTCGATGTCACCAGAAGCGTGAAGTACAGATCCCAGGTACTTAACCTGATCCGTGCGCTCGACCAAGTCATCGCCTATGCGAACGGGTGTGGGGATCTGTTGAGTTTAACGCCAAGTACTCTGTCTTCGCCACATTTAGCTTCAGCCCGCCGTTCTCAAGCGCCTCCTTCCACACTTTCACACGTCGCACCAATCTGTTCCTGTCTGCGTCCATCAGCGCAATGTCATCAGCATACATAAGCAACCATGGGGGCTGCTCATGTGAGTCTCTGATACTGTCCGACAAAACGTCTAACACTAAGCTGAACAGGTAGGGACTGAGAACGGATCCTTGATGCAATATGATATTGAGTACTATTAATTTCAATACACATAACAAATTACTGACATTTAATTTTAAGAGTAATAGGGAAAAAATAGCAAATCTGAATTGGGAGCACATGAGTACATTTCAAAAAAAAATTGTGGTTACATTTAGACAGTCGAAGGAATTTTTACAGCATTAAGTATGCTAACTATACAAACCGAATACATAGGATAAAGGATCTTCTCGGGCGGGACTCGTACCCGCAGTCTTTCCCTTACAGGGGGAATGCCTGACCAATTCAGCTACCGAGACACGCCGTGGCGCCGAGGCGACGTGGCGTCATCTACCGATTTTCTTAGTTCGCCTTAAAGACGTATAAGATGGGAAATTTGAATCATATCGGGCGTGTCTCGGTAGTCGAATTGGTCAGGCATTCCCCCTGTAAGAGAAAGACTGCGGGTTCGAGTCCCGCCCGAGAAGATTCTTTTTCCCTATGTATTCGGTTTGTATAGTTAGCATACTTAATGCTGTAAAAATTCCTTCAATTGTTTGGGCGCAGTTATCAACAATCAATGTTTAAAAATGATTGTAACATCATTCATTGATTCCGATAGTTCGTAAGAAAATCGGTAGATGACGCCACGTCGCCTTAAAGACGTATAAGATGGGAAATTTGAATCATATCGGGCGTGTCTCGGTAGCCGAATTGGTCAGGCATTCCCCCTGTAAGGGAAAGACTGCGGGTTCGAGTCCCGCCCGTGAAGATTCTTTTTCCCTATGTATTTGAGCTGTATGACTGTTTACTTTTTATGAACATAAAATAAATTAGAATAAGAATAACTACTGCTTTCTTCCACTCAAAATATATATATTTTTTAGTTTACGTTCTTAAAGACCTATGTCATTTTCAGATAGTGGTAGTGACAGTGATGACTACTGTTCTTTGCGTAGTAGTGACGCAAGTTTTCACACACCGTAATGTTCACAAACCGAAGAGTACCGGGTCCACACAAACTCCCTAAACTCTTTGCAACCGAACTAACACTTAAGGAAGATGTAAAATACCTAGGTGTAATTCTCGATAGCAAACTGCTCTGGAATAAACATCGTATTCGATTTAGACAGTCCTTTAAAAAACGCAAAAAACAACTTCGTGTCAGTTCCATATCGGGCCTACGCTGGGTCTCGAAAGGAATCAAAGTTTCCAGTAAGATGAAACGATTCTTAGTTGCTAGTAAAAGCCATAAAGATGACTCAAGTATAGTGAGTTACAGGTATAAATATATAAACATATATAAAAGAGTGATGAAAATGGCGAAAAAATTATCTATACAGAGTGAAATAGCTAGATTCAATAATGTCTTGAGAAATATATGGAAAGTTGTGAATCGACACAGAAATAAGGGACAGAAATCAAAACAAAAATTAATTCTAAAATCCAACCAGGGCGTGACAGATAATCCATCTGAAGTAGTCAATATACTGGCAAATGAATTTTGTAAGACTTTTGGTCAGGACCGAGGCTACTCCCAACTGGCTTTGGATATATTAAAGAAAAGTACAACCAAAGTAGAAACTGAGATAACATGGGATCCTATTACCCCCAGCGAAGTGCAGAAAACAGTAAGCACAATGAAGAACAAATTGTCTTGTGGATATGATGATATTCCAATCACCGTGATCAAAGATAACATTGACTTACTGGCGAAGCCTCTTAGCATTCCCAGATCAGTTTAAGATTGCTAAAGTCATTCCCATATATAAAAAAGGAGCAAAAACGGATCCAGCTATGTACAGACTTATTTCACTCCTGCCAACCCTGTCTAAGATTTTTGAAAAATTGATTAAGGTTAGACTCGTGCGGCATCTCAATTTGAATAAGGTATTGAACAGTAGGCAGTACGGATACCAAAAGAATGTAAGTACACAAGATGCAATAGGGGCGCTAATTGAAGATGTAGTGAGTCAAATGAATAAAAAAAGAAAGTTGCTGGGCTCTTCCTAGATTTAAGCTCCGCATTTGACACGATAAACCATGAGTTACTATTGTTAAAACTTAATCACTACGGTATAAGAGGCAAAGCAGGGAATCTTTTGCAACCGTACTTGCAAAATCGAAAAATGTATGTTGAGATCCAAGCAACCACTAGAGAAACCAAAATTCATGGAAAAGGTATGTGTGAAGAATCTCATACGTCCAAAATGACACAAATAAGAACTGGTTTTTTTTTTTTTTTTTTATACGGGACACGTCAATTTGACTTCACCTCGCCTGATGTTAAGCTAAAGGCAAAGTCTCGGAAAGAGGGTCACCATCGGAAACGGCCTCGTTAGATGCCTTTTCACGCCCCGCTTAAAGGACTGTAGGAAGGGACTGTAGGAAGAAGCAAATACGTGAGCTGGCAGGGAATTCCAGGTCTTAATGGTGCGGCATAGGAACGAGTCACTGAAACGCTTGCTTCTAGCAGGTATACTCTGCACCGTAAATGGATGACATCTTAGCCCTGCACGTGTCGTCCTGTGAAGGAAAGGGGAGGGTGGGACTAATTGGAAGAGCTCGTCGGAACATTCACCATGGTAGAGACGGTAGAAAACTGCCAAAGACGCAACATCTATACGCATCTGCAAAGGCTCGAGGGTGTTCGTGACCTCAGGATCCCCAATAATGCGGACCGCACGTCGCTGCAACCTGTCGAGAGCATCTAATAAGTACTTTGCGGAGCCGTCCCAGAGATGTGAGCAGTATTCCACGCAGGAACGAATTTGGGTCTTGTATAGAAGACACCGCTGCTCCGGCGTGAAAAAACGTCTCACTCTGTTCAGGACTCCGAGTTTACGCGAGGCTGATTTGATGATACTCTCGATATAGTTTTTGCTATTCAGTTTGCAGCGAACATCCATACCGAGGATAGTGAGGTGATCCTGCAGTGGCAGTGGTGTGCTCTGAAGAGTGGGAAGGGGAAGGAAAGGAGATACCTTTGCTGTAAACGCACATGCCTGGGTCTTCTTGGCATTGAACTCGACCAGGTTCCTAGCGCCCCATTGAGAAATGTGGTCCAGGATCCGGTCCAGGTCAGTGACAAGAAACTGCCTTTTTTCCGCGATATCAGACTGCTTGGCCGCAGGATGTGCGTAATAACTCCCGTGTAAGGTGCTGTCGTCTGCATAGCAGTGAATGTTTCCGTTACAGAGCATGTCATTGATATGCAGAAGAAAGAGAGTGGGAGATAAGACGGAACCCTGCGGCACGCCAGCATTTACCTGCAAGAACTCCGAAGCTCGTCCATCACAAAGGACGCGAATACGGTGCCCCTGCAAAAAGCTTGCAACCCAGTTACACAGTCTAGGAGGCAGGCCGAAGGCTGGTAGCTTGGAAAGAAGCGATTTGTGCCATACCCTATCGAAAGCTTTGGCGATGTCAAGACTAATTGCCAGTGACTCACCGTGCTTCTCCATAGCCTCACCCCAAAGGTGGGTCATGTACGCCAGAAGATCACCCGTTGACCGTTTCGGTCTGAAACCGTATTGCCGGTCACTAAGCAAGGAGTGATCCTCTAGGTGGCGCATGAGCTGTGTGTTAATTATGTGCTCGAACACCTTGCACAGCACTGAGGTGACGGCTATGGGTCGATATTTGGCTGGGTCCGAGCGATCCCCCTTCTTGGTGATCGGCTGGAAATTCGCCTCCTTCCAAGCCGAAGGCACTGTACCCGAACTGTAGGACAGTCGGTACAGCCGCGTTAGCATAGAAGATAACTCCGCTGCACATTTTTTAAGTACGACCGCTGGAATACCATCAGGACCACTGGCTTTCCGGACATCGAGTGATTGCAGTACTGCACGGACATCGCGTTGCCTGATACGTATATCAGGCATTGCGTGGTCACCAGTGGGCATTGTCCGTGGTTGCATACCACAATCATCGACTCGGGAGTTGGCCGCGAAGAGATTGACCAGCAAATTTGCTTTCTCTTGCGGCTCATGGGCCAGAGATCCATCGGGATTGCTCAGCGGGGGCAGCGAGGGCTGGCAGAAGTTGGCTTGCACGGCTTTGGCCAGTTGCCAGTAGCCACGGCTACCCGTGGGATGCGCCACTAGCTCTTGGCCCAGCCGTGCTATGCGCTGGGCATCCGCCCTGACGCATGCCCTCTTGCAGACCTTTGTGGCTCTTTTGTACGCCGCCTTGAAGTGACCCACGTTGGGATCGCGCGTGGCGCGCGCCCGCACCCAGGCGCGGTACGCAAACTGTTTATGCTCAACAGCCTCCGCGCACTCGCGCCCGAACCACGGACGCGCTCCGCGGACTCCGGTGACAAGGCTCAACTCTAGGTCCAATCCAAATGTTGTGAAATATTTAGTTATTATTTATTTATTCTGATTTTGTCCGGTACATCCGTCCGAGTACAATGAAATTTTGGAAACATCGTGTTTATTTTAATTTTCCGAAACTTCAGTAAGAAACTGCCAACTGGGCATTTTTTTTTTACACGACCATACTCTAAGGCCCGTATTCTATAACGACGCTTGGTTCTGAATCTCGATTCATAATTTTGCTGAGGACAGTTAGTATACGATAGTCGATCACCTGAGTCGCGTCATTCCTGAACAACGCTTAGTTCTGAATCGACCGTAGACAGAGAAGGCTAAAAACGTAAACGTAGTGTATTCAAAGTCTTTGGAATCGACCCTCAAACTGACATAATAACTGTAACCTGCTAAATGACGTCTAGACGTCACACTTGAATAGAGATCATTTCCATTTTATGTTATCATGGATATTTTTGATGAAATTTATTACTATCAGGCAGTTTTTCCATATAATAGAAATAGGTTAATTCCAAGGCGACAGTTACGCGATGCGCAAGACCCGTATACGATAGATGGGAATCAGTTCAAAATAAAATATCGGCTTTTAACCAAATTGTGAAAAATAATTATAATATTGCCTCTGGTTAGGAGTGAGCCAGTTGAGCCTGACCAACGGGGATTCTCGGTATCCCCAGAGTTAGAAATTTTTGTGTGTTTAGGATTTAGGATTCTACGCCACAGGAACGTATCAAGTAAGTAAGCAGTGATCACTGGACATAGTTTTATGTTATTTACTTTTATGCACTATGCACGTTATGCAGGAAGGTTCTACAGTAATTTGCCGCCTAAGTGACCAGCCCCCTTGTCTGATTATTGATAGGTCACCACAGATATGCCATGAGTCTGGCGGAGACAGCAAGGCAAAGTCAACAGTCCAGGGTAACGGTAGAGGGCAAAAGAAACCGACGCCAGACAATATCAGATTCTACCTCTAGTCGTAGCGGATATCTACTCCACTACACTCCACACAAATCCATACTTCCATACTAATATTATAAATGCAAAAGTAACTGTGTCTGTCTGTATGTTACGCTTTCACGCCCAAACTACTGAACCGATTTTGATGAAATTTGGTAGAGATAGATTATACCTTCAGAAAGGACATAGGCTATGTTTTGTCGCGATAACCGACATCCACGCGGATGCAGCCGCGGGCAATAGCTAGTAAATAAATAAAAACGATGCGCACCTGACAACTTCCATAATGTATCTGGACAGGCAGTCCTGGCGCGGTGAGATAAGTAGAAAGGTTCAACTTGATATAAACTGGACTTGGTCTGAATATTGCGTATAGGCTTCGGGGGTTCACACTATCTACTACAAGAATCAATATTGAAAAAAATAGCTGTGAGACATCATCATTCATATCCATACTATAATATTATAAATGCGAAAGTAACTCTGTCTGTCTGTCTGTCTGTATGTTACGCTTTCACGCCTAAACCACTGAACCGATTTTGATGAAATTTGGTATAAGGGTAGATTAGGACATGAGAAAGGACATAGGCTATGTTTGGTCACGATAACCGACATCCACGCGGGCAAAAGCTAGTAGTTTGATATGTTTGCTCTAACTAGTTAACTCTATATTTTGTTTGAAGTCAATATATTTTACCTTCACAGTTACTCTGTAGAAAAATACTGCACGTGTGCCAGCCAGCAGTGCCGAGGACTGTGGCTAAACTGTCATACAAACTAGCGACACAAAATAGAAGATATTTAAAATATCCCACGAATAAGTCTGCACATAGTTATCAATAAAACCGGCGAGCGTAGAAGGGAAAGATTTATACCAGGATCGTGATCTGTAGTCTCTGCCTACCCCGTTGGGAAAAAGGCGTGACTGTATGTATGTATCGCCATCAATTTTGTTGAATTGGCCAAACGAGAGGTCTTCCTGGCTTGCAACGTGTAGATTTGTATATGATACTATACACTCCGCCGATATAAAATTCTTGTCACCATCAGGGGTTCAACACCATGAGGCTTACAGATAGAGAAAACCTTATCCATACTACCAACCCTACTTCCATACTAATATTATAAATGCGAAAATAACTCTCTCTGCCTGTCTGTCTGTCTGTATGTATGTTACCTTTCAAGCCTAAACCACTGAACCGATTTTGATGAAATTTGGTATAGGGGTAGATTAGAAATTGAAATAGGATTAGGCTATGTTCGGTTTCGATAACCGTCATCTACGTGGGTGGACCTTCAGGCAAAAGCTAGTATAGACGTACAAGTAAGGAACGATTTGCAGATCTGTTATATAGCTGTAATGCGTTGGTGAAGCTGATGGCGATAATTATGAAGTTATTGACGACGGAGATGATACTGGTGATGATTATTATAAAGGTGATGAAGACTTTGATGATGATGATTAAGAACAAGATGATGATGCTTATGGTGACGTTGATAAAGCTGATGATGAAGAAGATAACAAAAAAAATATTTTGACGATGACGATGGTAAAGCTAATGATGATGATGATGACGGCAGCATACAGAAATATAAAATCTTATTTTCCTATTAATTTCCAAGTAAGTGACATTTTGCTGACTTATTGTGTAGCGGTAATGTGTTGATGGAGCTGCTGATGATGATGATGATGAATATGACGAAGATTATAATGATGATGAAGATGTTGTTGATGATGGTGATGATAGTTAAGACGAAGATGATGAGGATGACGTTGATCAAGCTGATGTTGAAGAAAACGATGAGGATGATCTTTATGATGATGATGATGATTATCAATATGAAGAAGATGAGGATGATGCTTAAGTTGACGTTGATGATGAAAAAGCCGATAACATTTTGATGATGCTAATGATGATGCTTATGATGAAGCTAATGATGATGATGATATGATCAAGATGATACTGATGGTGATGATGGTGGTGGTGGCAGTGATGAAAATGAATTATAGAGATATCATGACCTTACACGTAAAGATCAGCTTTTGACATGAAAAAGAAGGAATGGTCTACGTAAAATGAATATATTATCTGAACAAGAAAGAGCACCTTTGGTATTAGAAAAATAAAATTTCCTATTATTTCCCATCCCCTAGCAATACAGCAGGCAATCATACTCGTCAAATATAGATTGAACAACATTTTTGTCTGTTATGATTAGCAAATAATAATTAGAAATAAAATATAAATTTATTAGAAGTACAAATTAGTTTTATTCATTCTTATTTTCTATAATTTCCAATTTTCTTATAATTTTATTATGTTCATATTGTTTCTGCATCTCTTTTATCTCCTTTACCCTCAGCCTCTAAATTATGTTCTGTCTGAGACGGTTGCGTTGTAGTACTGTAGTTCAACCAACTAAATTTTTCTGCAACTGTTTGCTTTGTAGGTGTTTCTAGCTCCAGCTTTCCAGTTTTTATAAACCTGTTACAGACTTCTGAGAGTCCTGGTACAGCCACTCGTACTTGAACTAAACATTTTCACTACCTGGAGCCAAGCTCGTGTTTTTCGTGAATCTTGGCTCCATCGGTTTTTGTAAACAATATACGTTTGTAAATTTGTTTGCTAGGTACTTATTATATACTAAATAGCAGTAAAGGACAACCCCAACTCTTATACAATCTTGGGCCCGCATGTACAGGGTTGAAAATTAGGCAATATTTAGACCATCTAAGGACATTTTGTTTGCCTAATTTTCACGACGATTCACAATGGCCAAGTTTGTTAAATTGAGCATTGTGCAGAGGTTTTTAGGTTATGTTGTAATACATAATGCGGTCAAACAGCGTCTTATGTTGTGTTGTGTGTGATAGCTACACAAGTTATTCGCGTATCGCTTTTATTTGTAAGTAGGTTAGCAGGTTTTATTAGTATAGAAAAGGGCAGGTCATTAATATTTTTAGTCATTAATGTGGAATGGTCAACTATATGCTAAATAATAAAACTGATATGCAGCAAAGACATGCTTTAGCTACTTTTTTGTTGCACGATATTAAACCTTATAGTTTTATGATATGCAACTGACATTTACTCTAAAGGTGGTAAAGCAATCCTTCCCTACCCTCACTTCAGACGGCAACATCTGAGTGACATCCTTTTGCTATGGTTACCACTTTCCACAAGGCTGTATACATACTTGTTTGCTGTAGTAATATAGAATTAATTATATAAGTAGGTAATAAAATAAAACAACATTATTTTAAAGATTATTTTATTTTAATAAAGTACTTTAATCTCTATCCCAGTATCTTCCTATTTAGGTGCGACTTGAGCAACCAAAGGGGGGATTCGCCACAATTGCGGCCGTCAGACCGGTCATGGACGAGTGGCTGGAGAGGAGACACGGTGCTCTCTCCTACCGGTTGTCACAGATACTTACCGGGCATGGTAGCTTCGGTAGGTATCTGTGGCGAAGACACCGGGAAACCACGGCCGAGTGTCAGCACTGCGAGGACCGCAGCGATGACACGGCGCTCCACACGCTGGCGGAGTGCACGGCGTGGGCGCAACAGCGCCAGGTCCTCGTGGTGGGTCTGGGCGTGGGCACCCTCTCGCTCGAGACCATGGTGCGAGCCATGGTCTCCAGCGGGAGTAAGTGGGACTGCGCCGCCTCTTTCTGTGAGCAGGTCATGCTCGTGAAAGAGGCGGCGGGGCGAGAGCGGGAGAAAACTCTCCCACCCGAGTTCCGCAGTCGGCGGCTTGGGCACCGCCGACGTGTCTTCGCCGAAGATCATCGGCCTCCATGACCGGGGGCCTGAGGACGGTGAGTTGGCTGCTCACCGTCTTTACAGAAGCAGGCCAATGACGGCAGCGTGACGTGAGGGATTCACGCACGCCCCCCCCCCCCCCCCCCCAAGAAGCGGGATAACACCTGAAAACCCCCCCATAGACGCTGGATAGCACCCGAACCACCCCCGAGACGAGGCCGCAATTGTAGCCGTAGGTCTGATGGGAGTCCTGGGACATCCTTCCGAGGGCTTACCCGGGGCTCCCATCCATAGGCTTCTGGGCGTTACCGTGGGGGTTTTTAGTCGGTAGGAGTCCGGCATAACATCCATGAAGGATTTTCCCCCACGGTTAAAAAAAAAAAAAAAAAAAGACTGTCAGAAAAGTAAAATATATTTCAAAAAGTATGTTATATTAAAGCAGTAATGAACTTGTGAATATGAACATTTATGGTAGTTTAAGTAAGTTTACTGCATTATTTCCTTTATAAAAATTATGTTTGAAATGCACAAGCAATACTTACCCCTTTTTTCAAATTAGGGGCTTATTAAGATAACTTAAGTAAATAATAATAATTACTTATTCCATTATATGTTGTAGAAAAGTTAGCTGCATATTAACACATATTACTTAGAGTTATTATATGACTACAGGGAAAAAAAGGAAATGCATTTTTTTTATTCACTATTTTTTATTTCTGGCAAAATACTAATTATATTTTGGTAACAATTAAAGTTCGTACTATCTATCTATACATATAATAAATCTGTAAACGATCGATGTCTGTACATGGAAAGGAAATGAGAAAAATTGTTATAGGAGGACTTTATAAACGTAATAGAAGCCAAATCAACGTTTTTTGGAATATTTGTCTGTTTGTCTGTTTGTCTGTTTATCTGTTTATCTGTTTCTCTGTTTCTCTGTTTGTCTGTGAGTTTGTGCACGCTAATCTCAGAATCGGCTGAACGGATTTGGTTGCGGTTTTCACTAATATATTGTGGTAGGCTACACTTAACATTTAGTGTTTGTTTTATTGAAATCGGTTCATAAATAAAAAAGTTATGTCAATAATAGCATATCACGGCTAACAATTTGTGATTGTGTGAATAGATTGAACCAATAAAGAAGCAACAATGCTTACAAGAAGATATTATTTCGGTCATAGGAATCTGAAGAACTTCGAGAGGTCAGAGTTCTACGTCTCAGCCAAGTCAGGTCAGGTTACTGCAGAATCTTCGGCACAGCAAGTGTCTCGATAGAATTCACATTGTTCTCGAACGATTTTCTCTCGAATCCAACAAATTACTAAGCAGCTGGTTCGGTAAAAAGACTCCTGGCTTTCATAATTAATATCATCACGCTATTATAATAAGGAATGGGACAATGTTTTTATGACTTAATATGTAAACGTCTATTTCACACTATAATATCATGGTAACTGTGGCTCAATACGTCTGCGGTGGACTTATAACTTAGCTGAGTCGCGTTCGAATCCATCTAAAATGTAATTTTCCTTTTTTATGGTTTTTTATTTACTTTTGTTCAACTTTTTTATTTTATTGTGTATTTTTTGTATTTTATTAGTATTTAAAGTTTTATTTGAAGTAAAATAAAAATTCTATGCTTAGTATTCTATAGGTAATACATAAAACTAGGCTGTGTGACAGTAATAGTAGAACTTATTATATAATATTCTTAGATTCGGAGAATGAAAAAGTGAATTCATAGAAGTCATAAAACTAAAACTGGTATCCCCCATTGATACCGATTCCACCACATCGGGGCAAGCGCAATATTGGAATCAAACCCATTAAAATTTAACAGAGGAATGGAGCTTTGGGGGTATACTAGCACAGTCAGCAAATAAGAATAAAAAACGTAAACCATCGATTATTACACTTAGAGATAAGGAGTTTAATGAAAGTGGGGATTTTAATACTAAAAAAACAAATGATATAAATAAGACAAAATATACTATAAACCCAGAAACTACTAATGAAGAAGAGAAATTAGAAGACATACGGGAAGAGACTCAAGTACAAACCCCATGTAAGCCAAAGAGAAAGGTCCTCATAATAGCTGATCAACAGGGAAAAGGGGTAGGAAAATCACTCGGAAGACTTCTAGGAACGACTTATCACGTAACGTGCTTTTGGAAGGCTGGTGCAAGGACCGAAGATGTCATGAAATCATTGTCGTCTGAAATACTCTCATTGACCAAAACGGACTATTTAATTCTAATAAGTGGAACCAATGACACAAATCTGTATGAACTACGTATAAACCTAGGTTCTTGGTTAAATTCTGTGAGACACACAAATGTTATAGTAACCGAGATACCAAGAAATTCACATTTGAATGAGGTTAAACTTAATTACGAATTGAAATATATCTGTCAACAATATACCAATGTGACTTTTCTGGATCTAGACTATAGTAGGGTATTGCCATATAACCATTTCTTCTCTGTTAATTTAAGTAGACACCTATTAAGGCAAATACTACATATGACATACAAAGATGACATAAACAAATATAGAGAAAGCATTATGAAACAAAGGTACTATAAGACTTCTGTCCATAAAAGCACACAAACTAACCCAACTCATTGTGACCTAAATCATAGCGACCAAAGTACAAGTGACTCTAATTTTGCAAATAAGGTGGAACCAATAAATCAAAATGATTGTGAAAATGTGTTTTTTCGGGAATAATTTTATGTATCTTATTCACCAGAACATTGATGGTCTCATTAACAAATTGAATCAAATGTGTGTGCATATATATAATATGGTGGATGCGGGCAAGCACTTGGATATATTATGTGTAACAGAACATAATATGAAAAATGAGGATTTAAATTTACTTACTTTGGGTGGTTTCAAATTAGCTTCGTGTTTTTGTCAAACTGAGCGTCGGGTTGGCTCGTGTATAATGATAAAAAGCTGTTATGACTTTGAAAATATGAATGATATTGTTGACATGTCAGTAAAGAAAGTAATTGAATGTTCTGCAATCCTATTGCCTTCACATAAAATCTATATAATCTGTATATATAGACCGCCGCGGAACCACTCGAAATTCCTGACAATATTTTTTGATAAGCTTGAGCAAATTCTCAAAAAAATCTGTTTCAAAAATGGTTTTAAAGTACTATTGTGCGGTGACTTTAATATTGACATTCTTAAACCAACGAATACGTCAACAGATTTCCAAAACCTAATATTGTCTTATAATCTAAAGTTTCAATTTAGACAAGCCACGAGGTTAGCTAAAAGTACAGGCCTCGATAACATAATACATAACATTCGAGGTAGCACAGGTGAAATAATTGATTTTGCTGTCTCCGACCATACAGCGCAAACTATAAAATTTCCAGTTAAAAAGGTAGCAAGAATAACTTACTGGTTTAAATTCAAGCGTGACTACAGTGAAGACAATAAACAATTATTTAGGACATGTCTTAATAAATTAACATTTCAAAATGTATTTGAAGAAGATAACGCCAATTATGCATTTGACAAATTTCATGATATTTTTATCGAACACTATAATTTATGCTTTCCTTATAAGAGAATTAGAATTACATTAAATAGAAAACCTAAATGGGTATCAAAAGGCATTAAAAAATGTAGTAAAATAAAGCAAGAACTCCTGTGGAAGTACAGACGATGTCCAACCTCTTGCAATAAAAACATTCTAAAATCATATTCGCAGAGATATAAAAAAGTTATTGCACTCACTCAAAGATCACAAAATGACTACCGAATAAAAATGGCAAAATGTAAATCTAAAGCTACATGGAAAATTATTAGCGATAGTTTACACAACGAACCTATTAAAAATGTCTCTGAGTTGCTGTGTGACAATAAATTGATAACGAATCCATATGACGTAGCTAATGCTTTTAATAATTATTTCACAACAATTGACAAAATAAATGGTAATAGTGACATAACTTATAATATAATACATAATAAATCCAATTCTTTCTTCATGACTCCATGTGTACCAAATGACATCTTAAAAATAATAACAAATCTCAGGAGCACACACTCAGTAGGCTATGACGGCTCGACGCGGCCACGATAGGAAGCCTCAATTACTCAAGCAAGCGTCTTACATTCCAAAACTATTGTAATTACTTTAACTTAGTAAAAGGAAGATTCTATCACAAAGTTATAGTCTCATTTTATTAACACACTCAAGAACATGGTCCTTCGATCGTCAAGAATGAAAAGAACCGGGTAGAAAAATCAATACCCCGTGGCGTCCGAAGAAAGAACACCAAGGGCGTAGCATCGCTTCGGCTTCGGCGGCGTTCAAGCACGTTCAAGCGGCGTTAGTTCGACTTCGGGCACCACGAGCCAGTAGAAAACCAGGATTGTCGTGAGATCTTCCCATTTATTAAGTGTTCCATTCGATCAATATCCCGTTCCCAGTAGGTACCTACAGTGATTTTTTCTCTTCTTGGGCCAAATCTGCAAGTCATTTGCAGACCGTTTCTGTGTAGGTACTTACCTACCTACATAGTAATTTTTCTCTTCTTGGGTCAAAACTGCAAGTCATTTACAGACCGTTTACCCACCTATACCTACATAGTAATTTTTCTCTTCTTGGGTCAAAACTGCAAGTCATTTACAGACCGTTTACCCACCTATACCTACATAGTAATTTTTCTCTTCTTGGGTCGAAACTGCAAGTCATTTACAGACCGTTTACCCACCTATACCTACATAGTAATTTTTCTCTTCTTGGGTCAAAACTGCAAGTCATTTACAGAACGTTTACCCACCTATACCTACATAGTAATTTTTCTCTTCTTGGGTCGAAACTGCAAGTCATCTATAGACCGTTTCTATATACCCGCCTATACCTACACAATCATTTTTTTTTCTCTTATCGGGTTAAAATTGCAAGTCATCTACATAGGTACCGCTTTTATATACCCACCTACTTTATACTCGCTTCTCTTTTATCATGGCTGACGCCAAAGAATTAATTAAAAAGCGAGGTGCAATAAAATCACAGCTTACCCAATTTACCACATTCTTAAACCGCGCTAAGACATGTCAACAATTAAGCGAAGCACAATTACTCGAATTAGAATTAAGAATTGAAAGAATTGTCGTCTTATATGCTTCTTTTGATGTTATACAGAGCCAGTTGGAGCAGCTTTCGGAAAACCCCGACGAGCAGTGCATCGAGCGTGAGCAGTTCGATAATACCTACTTCACGCAGGCAGGAGCTGCACGGGCGCTGCTTCACCTGCATCGCTCCCAGCTCGAGTCAAGGTCAAAGGTAGGCTCTCGTGAACCGACTTCAGTTACCAATGTCGCTCGTTTACCTAAAATTGACTTACCTCACTTCAGCGGTGGCTATAAGGATTGGCTAGAATTTAAAGATATTTACGTCTCACTAATTCATGATGACAAAGGCATTAATAATATAAATAAATTCCACTATTTACGATCCTCCCTTCACGGTAATGCATCATTAATTATAAAGAGTTTGGATTTTAGAGCAGACAACTATGACAGTGCTTGGCAATTACTATGCGATAGGTACGACAACCCCCAATTGCTGGTTTCCAACCACATCCAAGCTTTGCTAAGCGTAGAACCCATCCGTAAGGAATCTAGTCAGGGACTGCGGAACATCATTGATGTAACCAATAAAAATCTACATTCCCTATCCACGCTTGGGTTACCGGTAGACAACTGGGATGCCATAGTAATACACCTGATGTCATCTAAATTAGACTTAGTTACCAGTAGGGAATGGGAGAATCATAGGAATTTTTTATCTCGCCTACCCTCATTAGATACATTTATCAAATTTCTTTCTAATCGTTCCAATGTTCTAGAGACTATAGAAGAGGCTGAAACAGTAAAGTCCAAGACTGTGCCATCACAAGGCACTCAAAAAACTTATACTGTGGCCCCTAACAAAGGTAAGCATAGCACCTCATGTCCCTTGTGTAAAGAAAATCACTACCTATTTAAATGTGAAAAATTCAGAGCTCTTGATGTTAGTACCCGCCTATCTAAAGTCAAAGAATTTAAGACATGCTTGAATTGTTTGCGACCAGGTCATACTGTAACAACTTGCAAGCTCGGTCACTGCAAATATTGCAAGACCAAACACAATACCTTGTTACACTCGCATAACAATGGTTCTAACCCTGACAGTATTAAGGAACATGTAACCTTGTCAGGTACTAATTATATTCACTCATCTTCCCATGTACTATTATCCACAGCATTGGTAAGAGTCACGGACCATACTGGGACGCAACACAGCGCCAGAGTCCTGCTCGACAATGGGAGTACAGCTAACTTTATAACCAGGGATTTGTGCGGTAAGCTACATCTACCTACTAGTAGTGTTAGCTCACATGTTGCAGGCATAAGCAATCAACTGGCAAAGGTCACCCAATCTTGTAGCCTACATTTACAATCATATGATGGGTCTTATGACATCGAAATTGATTGTTTAGTACTGCCGGAAATTACCACCACAATACCTAGCACTCACATAAACACACAAAACCTACAACTGCCAGTAGGAATAGCATTGGCTGACCCTACATTTAATGTACCAGCTGCCATTGACCTACTTGTTGGGGCTGATATATTTTGGAGGGTGATTGGCCACAATCGCATAAAGCTAGGTAAACATATGCCTATACTCAATGAGTCAAGGTTTGGATGGCTCATTACTGGGTCCATCATCCCTCACAAAACTAAACATCAGAGTATATGTATGCTTACACATGCCAATCACACATTACCCAGTCAAGAGCCCACGGATCTCTCAAGGTTTTGGGAACTGGACTCCATCTCACCCACGTTTCATCTAACAGCTGAAGAGCGTGCATGTGAACAAAACTTCATAAGCACGACAAAGCGTAATTACGATGGACGTTTTGTAGTTACAATTCCATTCAAGGAAGATCCAAGGGTCCTGGGAAATTCATATGACATGGCAGTCCGACGCTTCTTATCACTAGAGCGTAGATTCGAACGGGACACAGTATTTAAGAGTCTCTACGTGGAATTTATGCAGGAGTATGAAGCGTTGGGCCACATGTGTGTAGCACCTAAGCCATCGGCATCTCCACAATACTTCCTACCACATCATGGTGTATACAAGGAGTCAAGTACGACAACAAAACTTCGTGTTGTCTTTGACGCCTCTGCCAGCACCACTTCTGGCAAGTCCTTAAATGACATCCAGTCTATAGGACCCAAGATACAGGATGACTTACTATCCATACTATTGCGGTTTCGTCAGCACAAATACGTTGTATCCTCAGACATAGAAAAGTTCTTTCGTCAGGTACAAATTGATGAAACACAGCGACCCCTACAACAAATAGTCTGGCGCTCTGACCCATCCTTACCCCTCAAAACATATACATTGAATACCGTAACTTATGGTACAGCATCGGCTAGCTTCTTAACCACACGATGCTTATCACAATTAGCAATGGAGGTAAGGGATGAGCGCACCCGTCAATCAATAAAGAGAGACTTCTATGTCGATGACTATCTATCTGGTAGTGACTCTATAGAGAGCACGATTGCTCTATGTAGAAACATAGTAACTACTCTCACATCTGCCAAGCTCAATCTTCGCAAATGGCAGTCAAACAATATGCAAATACTACAGGCTATCACACAAACATCGGTCACCAAAATTCAGACCTCATCTTCAAACACTAGCACACCCAACACGGTCAGTTTAAGCATAAACGAACCTTGTAAAACGCTTGGTGTCAACTGGTACTGTCACGACGACACTCTCACATTTTCTATACACATGCCAGACTTTGCTGCCTTGACCATAACAAAACGCTTGATCTTATCTACAATTGCACAAGTATTTGACCCACTGGGGCTTCTATCTCCATGCATTATTGAGCCCAAACTTGTGATGCAGAAGTTGTGGGTAGATCAATGTTCATGGGATGAGGAAGTAAAGTCAGACATTAAGACAGCATGGCTTAAGTTTGCCACTAAATTACCCCTGCTTAACCAACTCAGCATTCCACGTTGGGTCATGTGTGACAAAACCTCATCTGTCGAGTTACACATTTTCTCAGACTCATCAGAGAGGGCTTATGGAGCCTGTGTATATGTTCGCTCTGTGGACAGTGAGGGCGCAGTTCATACCAGCCTACTCACATCAAAAAGCAAGGTAACACCAATAAAGGCAACCACAATCCCAAGGCTTGAGCTTTGCGGCGCCTTGTTGGGTACCAGGCTGTGCACAAAGGTGCTTGCCTCCCTGACACTTAAGCCAACCAACTGCACCTTCTGGTGTGACTCAATGATTGTGTTAGGGTGGCTTTCCACATCACCCGCCACGCTGAAACCTTTCGTGAGGCATAGGGTTACGGAGATCCGGGAGGGCTTTGGTAATTACCCATGGCGCCACGTACCAACTAAAGACAATCCCGCTGATCTCATCTCCCGTGGGGTAAGTCCTGACCAAATAGGTCAAACACCCATGTGGTGGTCAGGACCTTCATTCCTATCAACGGAACCAGCGCTTTGGCCGTCAATGCCTAACAAAAGGGAAACCTTAGCATTACCCGAATTAATTAAATCAGTAACAAACATTAACTCATTTTCAAGTGTCAATCAGATTGCGAACGATTCAGCACTTCATAAGTTAATTAACAATACATCTAATTACTTAAAATTACAAAGAATATTATCTTATGTCTTCAGATTTATAAATCGTTGCAAGGGAATACATAACCATAGTAGTACCTTGGTCAGTAGTGAACTATCCTATAGCTCTAACTTTATAATGAAAACTATACAAAGGGAAATGTTCCCTGAAGAGTACAACCTACTCACACAGGGTAAACTCTTGCCAAGGAAGAGTCGTATCAAGAGCCTGTCACCCATGATAGAGTCAGGTGTCATTAGAGTCGGTGGCAGACTAAATAACTCTTGTTACGATTATAACATCAAACACCCCATTATACTATGTAGTAAACATCATATCACTAAGGTGATCTTTAGAAACTATCACCTACGTCTATTTCATGCTGGACCACAGCTACTTTTAGCCAATATAAGACAGGAATACTGGCCTTTAGGGGGTAGGAACCTCGCCAAATTAACTACACGAAAGTGTGTTAGATGCCAGAGATTCAATGGCAGAACTGTCCAACCCATAATGGGTAACTTGCCCAAGGAACGAGTTCAACTGGAGTTTCCCTTTCTAGAGACTGGTACAGACTACGCCGGGCCTATTCTCATAGCCGATCGCAAGGGTAGAGGTAGCCGACTTATCAAATCATATATTTGTGTATTAGTGTGTCTAGCCACGAAAGCGGTTCACTTGGAGCTTGTCTCGGACCTAACTAAACATGCCTTTATTGCAGCTCTGAACAGATTCATTGCTCGTCGGGGGAAGCCGAGAACTGTTTACTCTGACAATGGTACCACCTTCATAGGTACCTGTAATGAACTAGCAGACCTGCTAAAACAGGATATCTCCTCGGAGATGGCACATACAGGTATTAACTTTTCATTCATTCCGGCGTACACACCCCATTTCGGTGGATTATGGGAGTCAGCTGTTAAGTCAATCAAGCATCATTTGAGGCGTGTCCTCGGTTTAACGCACCTCACATATGAGGAAATGTCTACCTTGTCTGACCCAAGTAGAAGCAATCTTAAATTCTCGCCCCCTCACACCTCTGTCTACTGACCCGTCCGACCTGTACCCTCTAACTCCTGCACACTTCTTAATTGGGAGATCTCTCACATCTCTGCGGCATTCGCAACTTGCCAACCATAACGTCAGCAGCTTGAAACGATTCCAGCGTGTTCAGTACCTGAAGGAGCAGTTCTGGAACAGATTTTCAACACACTCAAGATCATCCGGCTCGAAGGACCATGATCTTGAGTGTGTTAATAAAATGAGACTATAACTTTGTGATAGAATCTTCCTTTTACTAAGTTAAAGTAATTACAATAGTTTTGGAATGTAAGACGCTTGCTTGAGTAATTGAGGCTTCCTATCGTGGCCGCGTCGAGCCGGCAAGTGGTGTGCGCCGGCGGCTCGCGTTCGTCGGTGGCCGCCTCTCTCCCCGCAGCCCGCGGACGCCCCGCGCGCAGCCCGCGGATGTACCGCTGGGCGAGATGAAGCGGCGCCTCGTAGTGATGTTCTAGACATGCTCCCGGCGTTGAAGAGTCGTAGTCTTCAAGATTACACTGGAAGGGGACAGATGGTATTATAGGCGCGTCGTACTAGACCTCTTGTGGTTTTGATGTCGGCGACTCTAGCTATGCCATCTCTTCCCGGGATGAGGCGTACGATGCGTCCCAATGGCCACACGAGCGGTGGTGACTGTCGGTCCTTTAGGACCACCATAGTGCCTTCCTTCAGCTCCCCATGTGACTCAACCCATTTGGTCCGCTGCTGTAAGTAATGGATGTATTCTGTTGAAAATCTGTTCCAGAACTGCTCCTTCAGGTACTGAACACGCTGGAATCGTTTCAAGCTGCTGACGTTATGGTTGGCAAGTTGCGAATGCGGCAGAGATGTGAGAGATCTCCCAATTAAGAAGTGTGCAGGAGTTAGAGGGTACAGGTCGGACGGGTCAGTAGACAGAGGTGTGAGGGGGCGAGAATTTAAGATTGCTTCTACTTGGGTCAGACAAGTAGACATTTCCTCATATGTGAGGTGCGTTAAACCGAGGACACGCCTCAAATGATGCTTGATTGACTTAACAGCTGACTCCCATAAGCCACCGAAATGGGGTGTGTACGCCGGAATGAATGAAAAGTTAATACCTGTATGTGCCATCTCCGAGGAGATATCCTGTTTTAGCAGGTCTGCTAGTTCATTACAGGTACCTATGAAGGTGGTACCATTGTCAGAGTTAACAGTTCTCGGCTTCCCCCGACGAGCAATGAATCTGTTCAGAGCTGCAATAAAGGCATGTTTAGTTAGGTCCGAGACAAGCTCCAAGTGAACCGCTTTCGTGGCTAGACACACAAATACACAAATATATGATTTGATAAGTCGGCTACCTCTACCCTTGCGATCGGCTATGAGAATAGGCCCGGCGTAGTCTGTACCAGTCTCTAGAAAGGGAAACTCCAGTTGAACTCGTTCCTTGGGCAAGTTACCCATTATGGGTTGGACAGTTCTGCCATTGAATCTCTGGCATCTAACACACTTTCGTGTAGTTAATTTGGCGAGGTTCCTACCCCCTAAAGGCCAGTATTCCTGTCTTATATTGGCTAAAAGTAGCTGTGGTCCAGCATGAAATAGACGTAGGTGATAGTTTCTAAAGATCACCTTAGTGATATGATGTTTACTACATAGTATAATGGGGTGTTTGATGTTATAATCGTAACAAGAGTTATTTAGTCTGCCACCGACTCTAATGACACCTGACTCTATCATGGGTGACAGGCTCTTGATACGACTCTTCCTTGGCAAGAGTTTACCCTGTGTGAGTAGGTTGTACTCTTCAGGGAACATTTCCCTTTGTATAGTTTTCATTATAAAGTTAGAGCTATAGGATAGTTCACTACTGACCAAGGTACTACTATGGTTATGTATTCCCTTGCAACGATTTATAAATCTGAAGACATAAGATAATATTCTTTGTAATTTTAAGTAATTAGATGTATTGTTAATTAACTTATGAAGTGCTGAATCGTTCGCAATCTGATTGACACTCGAAAATGAGTTAATGTTTGTTACTGATTTAATTAATTCGGGTAATGCTAAGGTTTCCCTTTTGTTAGGCATTGACGGCCAAAGCGCTGGTTCCGTTGATAGGAATGAAGGTCCTGACCACCACATGGGTGTTTGACCTATTTGGTCAGGACTTACCCCACGGGAGATGAGATCAGCGGGATTGTCTTTAGTTGGTACGTGGCGCCATGGGTAATTACCAAAGCCCTCCCGGATCTCCGTAACCCTATGCCTCACGAAAGGTTTCAGCGTGGCGGGTGATGTGGAAAGCCACCCTAACACAATCATTGAGTCACACCAGAAGGTGCAGTTGGTTGGCTTAAGTGTCAGGGAGGCAAGCACCTTTGTGCACAGCCTGGTACCCAACAAGGCGCCGCAAAGCTCAAGCCTTGGGATTGTGGTTGCCTTTATTGGTGTTACCTTGCTTTTTGATGTGAGTAGGCTGGTATGAACTGCGCCCTCACTGTCCACAGAGCGAACATATACACAGGCTCCATAAGCCCTCTCTGATGAGTCTGAGAAAATGTGTAACTCGACAGATGAGGTTTTGTCACACATGACCCAACGTGGAATGCTGAGTTGGTTAAGCAGGGGTAATTTAGTGGCAAACTTAAGCCATGCTGTCTTAATGTCTGACTTTACTTCCTCATCCCATGAACATTGATCTACCCACAACTTCTGCATCACAAGTTTGGGCTCAATAATGCATGGAGATAGAAGCCCCAGTGGGTCAAATACTTGTGCAATTGTAGATAAGATCAAGCGTTTTGTTATGGTCAAGGCAGCAAAGTCTGGCATGTGTATAGAAAATGTGAGAGTGTCGTCGTGACAGTACCAGTTGACACCAAGCGTTTTACAAGGTTCGTTTATGCTTAAACTGACCGTGTTGGGTGTGCTAGTGTTTGAAGACGAGGTCTGAATTTTGGTGACCGATGTTTGTGTGATAGCCTGTAGTATTTGCATATTGTTTGACTGCCATTTGCGAAGATTGAGCTTGGCAGATGTGAGAGTAGTTACTATGTTTCTACATAGAGCAATCGTGCTCTCTATAGAGTCACTACCAGATAGATAGTCATCGACATAGAAGTCTCTCTTTATTGATTGACGGGTGCGCTCATCCCTTACCTCCATTGCTAATTGTGATAAGCATCGTGTGGTTAAGAAGCTAGCCGATGCTGTACCATAAGTTACGGTATTCAATGTATATGTTTTGAGGGGTAAGGATGGGTCAGAGCGCCAGACTATTTGTTGTAGGGGTCGCTGTGTTTCATCAATTTGTACCTGACGAAAGAACTTTTCTATGTCTGAGGATACAACGTATTTGTGCTGACGAAACCGCAATAGTATGGATAGTAAGTCATCCTGTATCTTGGGTCCTATAGACTGGATGTCATTTAAGGACTTGCCAGAAGTGGTGCTGGCAGAGGCGTCAAAGACAACACGAAGTTTTGTTGTCGTACTTGACTCCTTGTATACACCATGATGTGGTAGGAAGTATTGTGGAGATGCCGATGGCTTAGGTGCTACACACATGTGGCCCAACGCTTCATACTCCTGCATAAATTCCACGTAGAGACTCTTAAATACTGTGTCCCGTTCGAATCTACGCTCTAGTGATAAGAAGCGTCGGACTGCCATGTCATATGAATTTCCCAGGACCCTTGGATCTTCCTTGAATGGAATTGTAACTACAAAACGTCCATCGTAATTACGCTTTGTCGTGCTTATGAAGTTTTGTTCACATGCACGCTCTTCAGCTGTTAGATGAAACGTGGGTGAGATGGAGTCCAGTTCCCAAAACCTTGAGAGATCCGTGGGCTCTTGACTGGGTAATGTGTGATTGGCATGTGTAAGCATACATATACTCTGATGTTTAGTTTTGTGAGGGATGATGGACCCAGTAATGAGCCATCCAAACCTTGACTCATTGAGTATAGGCATATGTTTACCTAGCTTTATGCGATTGTGGCCAATCACCCTCCAAAATATATCAGCCCCAACAAGTAGGTCAATGGCAGCTGGTACATTAAATGTAGGGTCAGCCAATGCTATTCCTACTGGCAGTTGTAGGTTTTGTGTGTTTATGTGAGTGCTAGGTATTGTGGTGGTAATTTCCGGCAGTACTAAACAATCAATTTCGATGTCATAAGACCCATCATATGATTGTAAATGTAGGCTACAAGATTGGGTGACCTTTGCCAGTTGATTGCTTATGCCTGCAACATGTGAGCTAACACTACTAGTAGGTAGATGTAGCTTACCGCACAAATCCCTGGTTATAAAGTTAGCTGTACTCCCATTGTCGAGCAGGACTCTGGCGCTGTGTTGCGTCCCAGTATGGTCCGTGACTCTTACCAATGCTGTGGATAATAGTACATGGGAAGATGAGTGAATATAATTAGTACCTGACAAGGTTACATGTTCCTTAATACTGTCAGGGTTAGAACCATTGTTATGCGAGTGTAACAAGGTATTGTGTTTGGTCTTGCAATATTTGCAGTGACCGAGCTTGCAAGTTGTTACAGTATGACCTGGTCGCAAACAATTCAAGCATGTCTTAAATTCTTTGACTTTAGATAGGCGGGTACTAACATCAAGAGCTCTGAATTTTTCACATTTAAATAGGTAGTGATTTTCTTTACACAAGGGACATGAGGTGCTATGCTTACCTTTGTTAGGGGCCACAGTATAAGTTTTTTGAGTGCCTTGTGATGGCACAGTCTTGGACTTTACTGTTTCAGCCTCTTCTATAGTCTCTAGAACATTGGAACGATTAGAAAGAAATTTGATAAATGTATCTAATGAGGGTAGGCGAGATAAAAAATTCCTATGATTCTCCCATTCCCTACTGGTAACTAAGTCTAATTTAGATGACATCAGGTGTATTACTATGGCATCCCAGTTGTCTACCGGTAACCCAAGCGTGGATAGGGAATGTAGATTTTTATTGGTTACATCAATGATGTTCCGCAGTCCCTGACTAGATTCCTTACGGATGGGTTCTACGCTTAGCAAAGCTTGGATGTGGTTGGTAACCAGCAATTGGGGGTTGTCGTACCTATCGCATAGTAATTGCCAAGCACTGTCATAGTTGTCTGCTCTAAAATCCAAACTCTTTATAATTAATGATGCATTACCGTGAAGGGAGGATCGTAAATAGTGGAATTTATTTATATTATTAATGCCTTTGTCATCATGAATTAGTGAGACGTAAATATCTTTAAATTCTAGCCAATCCTTATAGCCACCGCTGAAGTGAGGTAAGTCAATTTTAGGTAAACGAGCGACATTGGTAACTGAAGTCGGTTCACGAGAGCCTACCTTTGACCTTGACTCGAGCTGGGAGCGATGCAGGTGAAGCAGCGCCCGTGCAGCTCCTGCCTGCGTGAAGTAGGTATTATCGAACTGCTCACGCTCGATGCACTGCTCGTCGGGGTTTTCCGAAAGCTGCTCCAACTGGCTCTGTATAACATCAAAAGAAGCATATAAGACGACAATTCTTAATTCTAATTCGAGTAATTGTGCTTCGCTTAATTGTTGACATGTCTTAGCGCGGTTTAAGAATGTGGTAAATTGGGTAAGCTGTGATTTTATTGCACCTCGCTTTTTAATTAATTCTTTGGCGTCAGCCATGATAAAAGAGAAGCGAGTATAAAGTAGGTGGGTATATAAAAGCGGTACCTATGTAGATGACTTGCAATTTTAACCCGATAAGAGAAAAAAAAATGATTGTGTAGGTATAGGCGGGTATATAGAAACGGTCTATAGATGACTTGCAGTTTCGACCCAAGAAGAGAAAAATTACTATGTAGGTATAGGTGGGTAAACGGTCTGTAAATGACTTGCAGTTTTGACCCAAGAAGAGAAAAATTACTATGTAGGTATAGGTGGGTAAACGGTCTGTAAATGACTTGCAGTTTCGACCCAAGAAGAGAAAAATTACTATGTAGGTATAGGTGGGTAAACGGTCTGTAAATGACTTGCAGTTTTGACCCAAGAAGAGAAAAATTACTATGTAGGTATAGGTGGGTAAACGGTCTGTAAATGACTTGCAGTTTTGACCCAAGAAGAGAAAAATTACTATGTAGGTAGGTAAGTACCTACACAGAAACGGTCTGCAAATGACTTGCAGATTTGGCCCAAGAAGAGAAAAAATCACTGTAGGTACCTACTGGGAACGGGATATTGATCGAATGGAACACTTAATAAATGGGAAGATCTCACGACAATCCTGGTTTTCTACTGGCTCGTGGTGCCCGAAGTCGAACTAACGCCGCTTGAACGTGCTTGAACGCCGCCGAAGCCGAAGCGATGCTACGCCCTTGGTGTTCTTTCTTCGGACGCCACGGGGTATTGATTTTTCTACCCGGTTCTTTTCATTCTTGACGATCGAAGGACCATGATCTTGAGTGTGTTAATAAAATGAGACTATAACTTTGTGATAGAATCTTCCTTTTACTAAGTTAAAGTAATTACAATAGTTTTGGAATGTAAGACGCTTGCTTGAGTAATTGAGGCTTCCTATCGTGGCCGCGTCGAGCCGGCAAGTGGTGTGCGCCGGCGGCTCGCGTTCGTCGGTGGCCGCCTCTCTCCCCGCAGCCCGCGGACGCCCCGCGCGCAGCCCGCGGATGTACCGCTGGGCGAGATGAAGCGGCGCCTCGTAGTGATGTTCTAGACAATATATCTACCGAAATACTTAAAGACGTGGCTTTGAGGATTTCTCCAGTGTTGTGCCATATAGTTAACCTATGTATGTTACAGGGTGTGTTTCCAGAGAAACTGAAAATATCTGTAGTGAAACCATTATTTAAAAAGGGAGATCCTAAGGAAATAAGTAACTATAGACCAATTGCATTAATTCTACTTTAAAACTTACTTACTTAAAAAAATCTACAATTCTTATTGTTTTTTACCCTCCCTTCTTAGTTAATAATTTATTTGGAGTAAAGTTACTTTATTTTCCCAATTTATCGCTCCTTATTACTTACAGCTATTATCACATTCAGTTACTTACCACATTCTTTCATTTCAGTACCACCAAATAATTTTTAAAATAAAAGGAAACATGAAACAAACAATGATGGCCCGCAGCGCTGCATCCCGTGAATTGCAACAAAAGTTAAACCTCACCTTAAGGGAGCTTGAAATCAGCAATACACTCAATAAGCAGCTGATAGAGGAGCGGGAAGAGAGTGAAAAGGAAGTGCTTAATGTTGTTGAGAAAAATACCAAACTCAAAAAAGAGTTGACTGGCCTACATACTGAGGTCATGGAGCTCACACTCCAACGAGATCACCTCCAGGCAACACTGACAGGCCTAGAGGAATGCAGCAACACCCATGAACAGGCATTGAAACGCATTAGCTTTCTGGAGTGTGAACTGAGTGACGTGCACAATTCCATTACTCATATGGAATCTATCAGGTTGGCAGATGAGGCTGCTTTCTCCAACAGCCTCTATAATGAGCTGGTGGCAGGGGAACCTGACCTGATTTGTCTGGAGCCATGCATCACTGCAGACCTGATAGAAATCACAATACCTGATATCCCAGTTGCATCAACGGTTATAGCCTGTGACGATAAATTGTTATTAAATTCCTCAGTAAGATTAGTTAGTAGTGGCAGAAATAAGTTTAAAAAATATGTTAAACTAAATAAATTTATTAGAAAGTCACAGAAACAGATCAGATATCTCAAAATGGGCATTAACAAATGTCGTAGAGCCTGTAGCTCTAATATAGAATTGAGAAAGTTAGTAGAGGTAGGTAAAACACAGACAGACCAATATGAGTCTGATCTATATGAACTCCAGTTAGAAATCTCACGTTTGAATGACTCCTTAAATTCTGTTACATTAAAATATCAAACATCACAAAAGGAGATAGGTGAGTACATTGAGGCATTAAATAGTCTAGTGGACTCATGTCATAGCAATGAGGCAAGATACTATTCACTTGAAAATCTATACAGACAAAGATTTGAAGATTGTGAAAATTCCTTGCCATGTTCCATCCCCCCTGTCAATGACACCATACCGGCTCTGTCAGGCTGTACCAGTACTTCTGACTGGGTAACATCCTTGCCGTGCTCCACCCTGTCCATAACATCTCGGGAAGGGTCGACCCCTCTATCAGTTGACTCTGTGGGCAGTGATAATTTTACAAAACCAAGTATGTCCATGAATGATGTCCCTGTAACAACAGTAACGCAAGCTTTAAATTCAGGGAAAACATTTGTGTACTGTGATGAAATTGGTAAGGGTTTGGGTTGTCATTTAATTAATCAATTGGGTCACTCGGTCATAACTCATTCATTTCCTGGGGCCTCCTATTCTCAAATAATTAATAGAGCACTATGTAGTACACACTGTCCACAATCTACACTAGTGTTTCTTATTGGTAGAAGAGCTAATGCAAATATAAATAATTTCATACACTTTTACAATCAATTAACAAAGTTACAAATTAAACAGGTAATATTTTGTGCATTACCTTACAGTAAATCATTCACAGCTAGTGAAAACAACATTAGATATAATATAAATAGAAAATTACATACCTTGACTACATACAGTAGGACCATAGATTTATTTGACTGTAATTTTCTATTACAGAACAATTTTATTTTGACAATAGATAGTTTATCACTATCAAAATATTTGCAACGACGGGTTGCGCTCCTATTAGGAAACTTTTTAAATAGTACATTAGCCAAACTGAACAATACTGACATTACTGACACAGTGGATAATGTTATCCAAAAAAAAAACTAAAATATTCGACAACAGATAATAAATCTAGCAAAGTTTCTCACACTATGTCCGACTTTAGCGGCCATAGCCATACGGCTTTTGAGACAGTTCAGTCTCCTATATGTAATTTAAATTCTAAAACTAGTAGATTAAACCTGATGCATCAAAATGTGGAAGGATTGATAAATGGTAAAGAATTGGAATTGGAGTTGCACATGACCCTGAATAATATTGATATTTTCTGTGTAACTGAACATTGGTTGAAAGACCATCAGGGGGCCAACCACAACCTCTTAAAGCAGTATTATTTCAATCTTACTTCGTGTTTTGGTACCATGACCTCTTAAAGCAATATTACAATAATGTTGTTTAAATTAGCAGTTTTGGGACGTCACCCATAGTTTTCGTTCTTTTTGTTCGTTCAGCGTCAAATATGACATCCCTTTATAAAGTCAATAGTTACAAACAACGATTGAAAAAACAATATTCGAGGAGTTTATCAGCTTCTAAAAGCTATGCTAATATTACTTATTCACGAGATCGTCATCGAATGCAGTCGCGATTAAAATGAGACCCTTTCCATTACCTATATGAAATTGGTTCAATAAGCGAAAGAGACTCCCACAGAGTGATGAATAGAGTCCACACTGTTGAAAATCCCTATCTACAGAGTTCTCTGTAAAGACTAAGGTAAGCCTATATTTATATTGAATTAAGTACACGCTAATGTATTGTAATGTGTGATTGACCACTATTAGTTTCGTAAATATGTCATGTTCTTAACATAGTTGTTTTTTTCTAGGTGTTCATTGCATTACCATTTTATAGGCAACTGATGCGAGAGCCATAGCATAAGCTGAGTGAACAACCACGCACAAATAATAACATGCATGATGGCTATTTCAAGAGTTCAACGGTTGCTCGAAAGGCCGCATTAAGATCCAGTTATAATAATAACTATTTTACAAATATAATTGCTTTTATAAATTATTCCATGTAATACCTACTAAATAAATAATATGGTGTCTATATTAATCGAATAACCATCTTTGTACGCTTGCTTCCACCATCACACCTGCCGCGTTTCCAAGCTGGATTGCAATGGCCAGCCTCAGCACCAAAAACGATCCGGAGCGAGAGTCGATTGTAATGATGTCGATGAGGTGATGACCGTTAAGTGTAGGTAAATATCTATCAAGCTGCGAGTATCAAGCATTATTTAATTAGAATTTGAGCTATAAGAGCGGGTGGCGCGGAGATCTAGATAATAGAAGCCAACTAAAAGACAAAAGAATGTGCAGTGTGCATTTTACAAAAATGTACTCTTTGTTGTGACAAAGCCTTTTTTTATAGTGTGGAAAATCCCCACGGATTCCACTCCCACGGAGCCGGTGGAGCCGGTTATGTCGGACTCGAACCGACTAAAACGCACGCCGTCTTGGGTCCTTGATTGCCGGAGGTGAGATTGCCAAAAGCATATCTCTCGCACCCCGGCAGACCCAGGACCATTTATCCTTCTTTCGAGATGGCCCCCTTCGAGTTGTGGGGACCCTAGTGTCCCCATCTAGCCCCGGATACGGGGAGGGCACTTTGCGCCTTTGGGCACTTTGTTGTGACAGAGCATCAGTGCGCATGTCCATTTTAATGTCATCAAGTGACATCGGTTCGGTTCTCACAGCAACGATCTTAATATAATAACAACATAGCTGCACGCCTTGGCTTCGCCCCGGTGCTATGAATTACCTATATTACTTTTAGATACAAATCTTTCACACAAACCTTGTCCTAAGAATACCTACCTACTGAATAGGTATAACCAAAATAAATGGGTAGATAATGAAAATCTGTCCCATTGTGGAATGCACTAAAAAGCTCTATCTAACCTTGGGACTCGAGAGCCTTGAATGTCGTCAAGTTCAAGCAGTATTCTTAATTCGGGTGCCACTCCGTCATACGTATCGCACTCGAAACGGTACTATCGATGTGCTGAAATAAAACTTGACCCTAGGACCCGTTGCCTCGCACCCCTTGCACCTGTTATAATTGTATGATGTGATCATGAATGCCCAGACAATTAAAAACATATAAAATTATTACGGCTTTATATTTGCGGTAGAAAATAAAATTTTACATAAGTAGGTTCCTACAATACAAAATTCACGATTGTTATGAAGACATTGAATATGAATGAATTGTATTTTGTTCTTATGTTTGCATGCTTGTCACAAAGAGGGTTCAAAACAACACTCCTACTGCGTTTACTTAGGTTTAGATGTTGAGGCATTTGAAGATTCTTTGTATCGCACACTAATTATTCCACGTTGTATAACAAAGAAATGCTTTCTTAGGTCGATGTGTTTTGATTTGCTACTTAGGATAGAGCATTTTCACATAGCTTCAATGCCACTTGGTTATCACTGAAAATCATTCACATTCATCGAACACTGGCGTCTTTCAGCAGTAGCCTTAGACGGAGAGCTCTTTCTCAGCTTCGGATAGCGACATAATAATAATTATATTCTTCATTCAGCATAAGCTGTTAACATAGTAGATGCTCGTTGCTTCGGACTCCCAGCTTACAAGTTACAACCCCGCTCTACTACCACTTTAAATAGTACATATAAAATATAAATAGATAATATTTGCATGATTTGATCAAAATGCCCAGGCAATTTAAACTATAAAATTATTAATGGCTTTACAAGGCTTTACATATTATTTGCGGTGTAGGTGTAAAATAAAATGTCATAATAAAATTATTTTAATGTCAGATGACAGATAGTTTTCTTTTCTTTTTCTTCCAATATCCTGCCAGTTACATAAAAGAGTATTTATATCAAAAACGTTTTACAAATTACGTGAATGTTGTTCCGTTTTGTGTGAGAAAGAGATGGCGCTACACAGTATGACAGAACGTACAGCGATCTCTCTTTTCCTTGATTGCAGGCTTGTTGCAGGCACAAAAATAACCTTACTCAAATTCGTACCATGAACGTACAATAATGTTTTATTTTATTCCTGCTTATTGACGGAAATGAATGAACTATTTAGAAAGAGTTATGTATTCCTTGCAATAATTCATTCGCATTAGGGCTGTACTCCGGAAACAAAAAGACCGGAGCACCTCTGGAGATTTTTGCGAACAACCGGTTATCTTTCTCAAAAACTCCGGAGATTTTATATAGAGTTAAATATTCGCCTTTTTTCATGAACACTATTTTATTATATAGGTATTTTTGATTATATGATTAGATCCCATAGCGATACGATTTTATCGAAGTATATGATGTATAGATGTTCGTGCATTTATTAAAAAGTAGGTAATATATACATATAATCACGCCTATATCCCCGGAGTGTTTTGGCAGAGGCGAATTAACATCAACACCCACATTTCATCAATCATTGCATTCGGTCGGTCCACCTATTGCCGTATTCCGGTCACAAATTCGGTAATAAGTTGATTTCATTAGTCTACAAATTGGACGTTTTCATAATGTTTTAATAAGAGGATTATGATAATAATAGTAATACAATGTCTCAAATGGGTAGGTACTTAAAAAAATTACGAAACTGACTAAATATACTTCCGCGTAATCGAAGAATGTCCGGAGGCTTTTCGAAGATTTATTAAACCTAGAGAAAAATCACCGGATACTGAAATCTTCCCTGGAGTCAAGCCCTACGCCTAATGTCAGTGATTTCTTTTTTAGAGACCATAGAGTTCTTTTATTCAAAAAGGATTTTTAAAAAGAAGTTTTTACTTTGAAGTAAAATACTTGTAATTTTTAGAATTGTGTTTGTTTGCTTAATATCTAAGCAATTTCTATGCATTCTTCTATACAATTCATACTTGTAATTATAGGCGTTTCCCGGGATGCGAGTCTTCTCACTGGGCACCATGCTAGCTAAAAACCGGAGAAGACTGAGCGTGGGTGACGAAAATGCCTTATTGATCCACCTAATTGAAACTGCGTGCGGTTTTAGTCGGTTTGAGTTAGATATAATGGCCGTGTTGGCCAAACAGGGAGGTATCCGTGGAACACAATAAAAAGTACTTTTAAACCGTTATAATAGTCAGCTTGACCATTTCTTGTTTAAGTTAATGTATATAAATACGGTTTACTTGCTTTTTGGGTTACGAACATGATTTTTTGAGCAGTATTTTGCAAAACAATAATAAAAAAGTTGCTACCTAGCAACTTTTTTAAAAAGGCTAAATTTGACATAAAAACAATAATGTTAAATACAATACTGCTCTAAAATCTCGTCATGGTACGAATTGAACGAACTAAAATTAATTTGACGTCACAAAAGCACTAAGCAGGAATACATGACATGCACAATGTACGGTTGTGGTACGAATATAAGCAAGATTACTTTAAGCTTGACACAAAACTCTCCTGCAATAAGACTGTTTTGTAAACGGTTGTGGTAGGCCCCCAGGTCATGTTCAACTTCAAAAATCATCAGGTGGCTAGCTCGTTCAGTAGAAAAAATTTGGATCGTGGAGGCTCCCTAATTATTATTAATAAGAATATAAAATTTAAAGAGCGTAAAGACTTAGTAAGCCTCTCTATTGAGCGAGTTATTGAGATAGCTAGTATTGAGTTTGAGCAGTTCATTGTATTAAGCGTATACAGTCCCCCGGCTGCGCCCTTTGCAAGATTTGAAGAAACGATGGAAGAAGCGCTTTTTAAATGCCGTTCCAATAAGGCAATAATAGTTTGTGGAGATTTCAATGTAAATATTTTAGAAAACACTATAGTGCCAGCAGAGAGAAAAAAAATGTTAAATCTGTTCAAGTCCTTTAATCTTATTAATATGTTTTCAGAAGCTACTCGAATAACTGCACATAGTGCCACTGGTATTGATAATATTTACACGAATATTAATCCAATCAACAAATGTCTTGTGGATGCTGTACACTCGGATCACCGTGGCCAATTAATAACCATTGAAAGAAATAATTGTAAAAATGTTAAAAAAGAAATTAAATTTGTACCGATTAACCAGTATCGTTTAGACGCTTTCAGGGAAAGTATTGTGAGTAAAATACCTGATTTGCCCTTGTACACTTGTGTAGAAGAATCTTACGCAGAACTAACCAACCTGATCGATACTGAGTTTGGGAGAATTTTTACCTCAAAAACATTATCGGTTGGCGGCCGCCAACAGTGACTGGGCAACATCGGGGATTTATAGGAGCAGGAGGAGATTGTATGAGCTGTATTCTGAAAAGTCATACAATTTCAACCCTGCTTTTCAGAACTATGTTAAAAATTACTCAAAAGTATTTAAGCGAGCCTGTTCCTTTGCGAAATCAAACTTCATTAGGAAGAAAATAACCAATTCTGTTAATAAAATTAAGACTACTTGGAATATAATAAATTCCGAATGTGGGAAATCTTCATCAACTGTAAGAGATTTCCATTTAAAAATAGAAGATCGCCATGTCACGGAGGATTTGGAGGTTGCGACAGAGTTTGAACATTTCTTCGCAAATATAGCTTCCACTACAACCAAAACTCTTCAGTCGTCTTCCATTTCCGCTGAGGCATTGCTTGTAGAATCAACAAACAGGTGTCAGAACACGTTCGTATTCACGGTTGTTAATAGCAAGGACATCGTTAAAGCGTTTAAAACAATTGATGTTAAAAAGACCGCGGATCTATGGGGATTATCAGTCAAAACTGTGGCAAGTATAATTGATGTCATTGCTCCCCATCTAGCAACTGTGTTTAATGACTGTGTCAACAGTGGTATATTTCCTGATTTAATGAAATATAGCAAAGTCATACCTTTGTTCAAGGCCGGCAGCGCCACGGATCCTTCGAATTTCCGACCCGTTTCTGTGTTGCCAACCTTGAGTAAAGTATTTGAGAAACTAATTCTAGGACAGTTGCTGACCCATTTTGGTGAAAACAAATTGTTTCATGATAAACAGTTTGAGTTTACTAAGGGACGTTCGACTACTGATGCGGGTGTAGAACTTTTAAATTGTATTTACGAAGCCTGGGAGGATAAGCATTATGCTCTAGGTGTCTTCTGTGATCTATCCAAGGCCTTCGATTGCGTTCACCATGACACATTAATCAGGAAATTAGAACATTACGGAATAAGGAACAAGGCTCTCGAGCTTCTGACTTCATATTTGAACAATAGAATTCAGAGGGTCGATGTTAACGGTACATGTTCAGCAGGATCTGTGGTTTCGTTGGGCGTTCCGCAGGGTTCGATACTTGGACCATTTTTATTTCTAATTTACATAAATGACCTTCCCTACTATGTAAGGGACAATAATAGTATTATTTTATTTGCTGACGATACTTCGTTAATTTTCAAAATTAAAAGGCAACACGATAATTATGACGAAGTGAATGGTGCAATCAAAAGAGTGGTCCATTGGTTTAATATAAATAATCTTTGCCTTAATGAGAATAAAACTAAATGTATTAAATTTACTCTGCCTAATGTTGCACAGGTAGAAACCAATGTACAACTCAATGGACAATTGTTGAGCCTTGCGGAATCGACAGTGTTCTTAGGTTTGAGTATTGACGCTAAACTTCAGTGGGGTTCACATATAGAAAAAATAGCTAGTAGATTAAGCTCAGCTTCCTATGCTGTAAAAAAGATTAGGACTTTAACAGATGTGGATACGGCTAGAATAGTTTATTTCAGCTATTTTCATAGTATTATGAGCTACGGAATTCTCCTTTGGGGTAATTCCGCAGATTTAAACACGATATTTGTCTTGCAAAAGCGGGCTGTGCGAGCTATTTATAATTTGGGCCCAAGAGTCTCCCTCCGAGATAAGTTTAAAGAGATGAATATTCTAACCGTAGTGTCACAATACATTTTCGAAAACTTAATGTATGTCAGGAAAAATATTGCAAAATTTCCAAGACTTTGTGACAGACACAATATAAATACTAGAAATAAAAGCAATCTTGTAGTTTATCATAGCAGACTCCATAAAATAAGTAATTCTTTCCAGGGCAACTGTATTCGCTTTTTTAACAAGCTTCCTAATGAAATCAGAGATTTACCTGTTAATAAATTTAAAAATACAGTAAAGAGCAAACTGTGCCAGAAAGGCTATTATAAAATCCAAGAATATTTAAATGATAAACAAGCTTGGAAATGAGCTGTTTGCTCTGCTGTGCTACTCAAGCAAAACATTGTATCTAGACCATAAGTTTTAGGCTAAGTAAATGTTTTGTAAATAGACCAAAAAAAAACCCGCTGAGTTTCTTGCCGGAGTCTTCTCAGGTCTGGGCCGCGTTTCGAACCGGTGGTCCATTTACTAGTATTAGTTAGTATTTAATATTTACTTTATGTTGACGTCTATGCAAAATAAAATATTTTTGAATTTTGAATTTTGAATTTAATCCCAGTATTAGCAAAAAATTTTGAGAGGGTTATTTACGATAGACTGTCCAAATATTTTGAGACCAACAACATATTATCCGAAGTACAGTTCGGTTTTCGTAAAAATAAAACTATAAATATGGCAATTTATAATTTCTTATCTAAAGTGACCACAGCAGTCGATACAAGAAAAAAAGCTACAGCACTGTTTTTAGATATGTCAAAAGCTTTCGACAGAGTAGATCACGACATCCTACTAAAGAAGCTCCATTACTAAAATCATATTTAAATAATAGAACACAAATTACTCATATTAATAAAATGTGCACAAAAACTCGGACCGACACAGTTGTTGCCTCCGATAGGAAACAGATTCATTGCGGTGTTCCCCAGGGAAGTGTTCTCGGACCACTTCTCTTCTTAATATACATTAACGACATGCCAAATATAACTAAGCATTCTATAACATTGTTTGCAGATGATAGCTCTATTCTGTTTATTAATGAGGACCATAGTAATTTAGAACCGGACGTCGTTAAAACTTTGACATCAATTGAAAGCTGGTTGACATTATAATAATCTAAAAATCAATTTAACGAAAACGCACATTATGGACTTCAAGCAAAGACAAACCGATATGGTACTACGGGTTAAATATTTGGATACGACATTAACTGGAATTAACTCAACGCGCTTTTTGGGACTAACAATAGATAATAAACTAAATTGGAAATTACACATTGAACAGCTATGTGCAAGACTGTATCAATTCTCGTTTGCTTTGTATAAATTGTCTCAGGTGGCAAATCGATCCACAGTTATCACGGCATATTATGGCCAGGTAGAGTGTGTTCTCAGATATGGTATAATGTTTTGGGGCAATTCAACTGACAAGTTGCGAGTACTTATTGCTCAAAAACGCTGCATTCGCTCCATGACAGGTTTAAAAAAAAAGGAGTCATGCAGAACTAAATTCCGAGAGTTGGGTATTTTAACAGTTCCATCAATATATATAATTGAGGTTGCAACATTTGTTAAAGACAATCCACATTTATTTATCACCAATCCACCTGGTACTAGGCGCGAAGGTACCTTAAAAGTCGTACCAAGTAAAACACAGTTGTTACGTAGTAGTGTATTTTGTATGGCAACCTCCATTTATAATAAAATACCTGCGAGGATCCGCTTGGAAAATGTTAAAGTATTTGTGGAGGCACGGGGTCGAGCTCTAAGAATTGGGTAGAGAAGGAAAGACTAAGTTACGAATCGAATTAATTATTTATTTTACTAGTGTGTATGACCGACACACAGCCCGACAAACCCGTGACTGGTGTTCTCCTATGGAATACAATTTTGCTTACTCTAATATAGAGCTGTGTCTTCACCGCACATAAGGCTATGTCCCCACAGTATTCCCCCCTTAAAAAAATTTTTACATTATAAAGGTAAAAAATATTATTAGGTCTAATTAAACATTTCATAAATATTTCACTGTGTTTTAATTACAAACTTCCAAAACCATGGTCACCCTATTCAGTTACAATAATTTTATTACACAATTTGTCCTGAAAAAATTATGGTCACCCTATCATTACTTTATTTATAATATCATACATTGTAGTTGCACTTTGATATGCAGTCAAAGGAATGTGCTGACGCTACGCTTTTGGTGAAGTACACAGTCGCATAATGTATTGTTAGAGACTAAAATAATCTATATTACACTGTCTACTACTATTGTAGCAAAATGTTACTAAACTGCTGGAATAATGCTTCGAGGTGTCTACGATGACTTACATCGTCTACACTTGCAATTATGACGTCATCTACAAAACTAAATATACTATTCCTGCAATCGTCATCTAAGCCTTGCAATATTGTGTGTTGCATGAATCTGGAAAAAGTCGCCGATGAATTCCGCAAACCCATGGACATTCGAGGAAATTCCCATAGCCCAAAACTTGTTATTATTGCAGTCTTTTCAACATCATCAGGATGCACAGGAATACAGAAATAAGCTTTGTTAATGTCTATCCTAGAAAATACTTTCTTACCTGCCAGATTATACGTGTTTTGTCCTTCTTTTTCGAGTTATGTAGATAACTATTTAAGATTGACTGTGAACTAGTTGCGTTAGGAATGTGTGAACGATAAAAGTTTACCATGCCCAAGAATCGTCTTAATTGCTCGATTGTTTGGGGTTTCGGAAAGTTAACTATCGCTTCCACTTTGTCTTCCAGAGGATGAATCCCTTCTGATGTGACATGATAACCTAAAAAGTCTATCTCTTGTTTACCGAACAAACATTTAGATCCAGTCACGGGTTTGTCGGGCTGTGTGTCGGTCATACACACTAGTAAAATAAATAATTAATTCGATTCGTAACTTAGTCTTTCCTTCTCTACCCAATTCTTAGAGCTCGACCCCGTGCCTCCACATTGGTGACCCCGACGACCGACGATCCAAGTGAACACAAACAGTTTTGGACATTTAGTGGAAAATATTAGTGGAAGATATCACAGTGAATTGAGAAAAAAGGTGGAGAGAATGTCAAACGACTCGGAAACTGCAGGACCATCTTCAGCCAGTGTCAAAGGCGAGCCCGAAGGAAATACCATGTCTCAAATTACGGTATCGTCAAGAATTCCAGAATTTTGGAGAGACGCACCACGCTTATGGTTTGTGCAATACGAAGCAGTTCTAGCGAATCAGAAGCTATCGGAAGAGTGCAAATACTATCTCACTATAGCGAAACTGAGCAAAGAGAACATAGAACAGGTGAGCGATATTGTGTTGAATCCGCCAGCTGTTAACAAGTACAAAACGCTGAAGGATAGGCTTTTGGCAGTATATGAGGAATCCGAGATACGGCAGGTGCAAAAACTTCTAAAGGAGCAGGAGTTGGGTGACCAAAAACCTTCCCAGCTTCTTAGAAAAATGCGTGAACTGGCGAGAAATAAGTTCAAGGATGAAACACTACGTATGCTGTGGGTAGGGCACTTACCATCCGCAGTACGAGCCGTCCTGACCGCTAGTGAGGTGGTGAATATGGAAAAACTTGCAGAATTAGCTGATAGAATCATGGAAGCCACGCGTGCCAGTGAAATAGCGGAAGTAGCCGAGACTAGAACCAGCGGGAACAATGACCTACGTGACCAAATCAATCAGTTGACGAAACGCTTACAACAAATGGAAAGGTCAAGGTCAAGGACAAGATCATCGCATAAGGGAAATCAAGGCGGGAGATCGCAATCCAGGAAGAGGAATAACCCCAATTGGCAGTGTTTTTACCATTTTCGCTATAAGGAGAAGGCTACCAAATGTATAGAACCGTGTGCGTACAAGAAACGGCAATCTAAGGAAGAAACAAAAAACTAGAGATCGTGCAGACAGCGACGGATGTCTGCACAATATCACCTGCAAACCGTCTGTGCATCACTGACTGTAATAGTGGTATACGATTTTTGGTGGATACTGGTGCAAACATCTCTGTAATACCTGTATCTAAGGTGAAGTGTAAAGTGTGCAGTGATAGCGAATACAAACTCTATGCGGCGAATGGTACGGAAATTCGAACTTTCGGAGTTAAAACGCTGAAATTGAATTTAAATTTACGTAGACCATACACATGGACATTTGTGATAGCGGACATTAAACAACCAATATTAGGCGCAGATTTTTTGGCTCATCACGGAATTATCGTGGACCTGGCCTCACGTAAGTTAATTGATAGTTTAACTAAGATGAATTATATAGCCTCTATTGTTAACTCATGTCAACCTACTGTGAAAACAGTGAATGATAACCATCCTTATCAAGAATTATTATGTAAATATAAGGACCTTACAAAACTTATATCTTATAACGATGTACCAAATCATGGTGTTTTTCACCACATTGAAACATTTGGACCTCCGGTATATGCCCGGGCTAGACCATTAGCACCGGATAGATATAGGAAGGTTAGGGATGAATTTGATATGATGCAGGAACTTGGCATATGCAGACCGTCCAAAAGTCCATGGGCCAGTCCTCTACATGTCGTTCCCAAAAAGAACGGCGAGATACGTCCATGCGGAGACTACAGGAAATTGAACGCTGTAACCAAGCCAGACAGGTACCCAATCCCTCGAGTGACTGACATCACGTCGGGGTCACCAATGTGGAGGCACGGGGTCGAGCTCTAAGAATTGGGTAGAGAAGGAAAGACTAAGTTACGAATCGAATTAATTATTTATTTTACTAGTGTGTATGACCGACACACAGCCCGACAAACCCGTGACTGGTGTTCTCCTATGGAATACAATTTTGCTTACTCTAATATAGAGCTGTGTCTTCACCGCACATAAGGCTATGTCCCCACATATTTAAGGGTAAACTCAAAAAAATTTTGACAAATAAGGCTTACTATTCCATTGACGAATTCTTAAACGATGATTCTCTCGCATGACATTATTATAGTATTTCATTCATTATTTATTTGATTATGTGTGTTTGACATTGTTTAAAGTATTTAATATTTATTTGATTATGTTTATTTGACATTGTTAAAGTGTTCACTATTATTTAATTTTATTTTTGGTATGTTAATTTAATTTGTACACCATATTCCATGGTAGGACATAGCGCACTGAAATGTAACTTAGAATAAGAACTGTACACAAACCTATGATCCACAAATAAACAATTGAATTGAATTGAATTGAAGGTACCCCAGTATACCTACCTTGGTTACCTATCATAAATAGGCGGTCTCAACGTGAAGAGCAGGGATTGCTTCGGCTAGGGTGATGGGTAGCCTAAGCTATCACCATCAAAGCCGCGCTCATGGAGGAAGTAAATCGTTGCACCTTCTCTGAAACACATTACGTATTCTGGGAGATAGTTGTCCCTATCGTATTACCGTCTCTACCATGGTGAATGTTCTGATGAGCTATTCCAATTATTTCTACCCTCTCCTTTCCTACACAGGACAACGCATGCAAGGCTCAGATGTTATCCACATACGGATCAGAATATTCCATCAAGAACCAAGCGGTTTGGTGACCCATTCCTATGTCGCACCATTAAGACCTGAAATCCCTGCCAGCTCACGGTTTACTTCTTCCTACAGTCCCGGGTCCTTTAAGGGGGGGCGTGAAAAGGCTTCTGATGAGCCCATAAAGATGAGTGCCACCATTGTTAAGATGGTACACGTTTATAATGGTGACCATATTTCCGAGTCTTTGCCTTTAGCTTAACATCAGTCGAGGTGAAGTTAAATTGTCGTGTCCTATATAAAAAAACTCCGGATCTTAAAAAGGAGAAAACACATGTGTGGGCAGAGCAATACAGTTCTTAACCGCCTGATAAAGAAATGAAGTTCTGAACAACTTGGTTCGAGGTGGCATTATTTCTACCGTATGTGACTGACGGAAGGAACGAGAGATTAGTTGAAAGACTCCTAATATGCTCTTTCACTCGCCGTGGTGCGGTAGAAATGGTAAAGTACAGCCAGGGCGACAACGTCTTTATGCAACTGCAGACATTATGCAATGTTAGTGACCTGATGACTACCAACGCACGCCGCTGCGATATTATCGATTCCGTCTAATAAGTAGGTATCTAATAGGAAATACGTAAATCTATCCCAGAAATGAAAACAGTACGCCAGGAGAATCCAACGTATGTATTAGGTATATAAAAGACTAGCTTTTGCCCGCGGCTCCGCCCGCGTGGATGTCGGTTATCGCGACCAAACATAGCCTATGTCCTTTCTCAAGGTCTAATCTACCCCTATACCAAATTGCATTAAAATCGGTTCAGTGGTTAAGTCGTGAAAGCGTAACATACAGACAGACAGACAAAAAGACAGACAGACAGACAGAGTTACTTTCGCATTTATAATATTAGTATGGATACCGCTGCTCCTATTATATAAAAGAGACTGAATGTGGGCAGAGAAACACTCAGTTCCGGTAAATTTCATCAGAACCAAAAAATCCGCCACGTGGACATCAACTCCAGTATCAATTTGGAAGTATCTACATCATCTGCTGGAAACAAGCTTACCAATACAAGGAATATGTAGCAAAATGAGACTATATGACCCCATCCCAGTCAATGCTGTATTTGCTCTCTTGCCCACTGCGCCCCTCTTCTCTATCTGCGTGTAAAGCAATGAACAACGATCTGACTGTGGTCGATGGAATTTATCATAAAACTGGAACTACCCACCATTGGCTCGGCAAAGAAGAGAACCACTGCTCACTGCTCAGGGCGTGCAAGGCACCGGGTTTTCTTAAAACTATTTTGTGTGATAGTTGATGTACTTGGGTGAATTTCAACATCTATGAATTTTTAGCTAATTTTGGTGATTTTTTTTATTTCTAGGTATTTAGGTAATCTCTTTCAATATTTAGCTAGAAATACCTATTTAGATGCCTATTTTACTTGAATAGTCAATTAGCCCTGGGAATTACTTGTTTATTTTATACACCTGAATTGTCAATACACCGAAATTGGTGTATAACACCAAAATTGCATAGCAACTTATTTTTATTTTTTATTTATTGTTACTTATACTATTTCTTTGTTTTTTTTTAGAATTTGGCACTGAATAGGTGCATATAACCCTTAATTTTCACCCTTTTATCACCAACTTCATTTTTATTTGGCAAAACCATTTTAGTTCTTAGTAGTATCAGTAGAAAAGAAAAACCTTTGATTGTTTAGAAGCAAGGATTATATTTTACTCTAATGGCGCCAATATTATCGACGAACTTATTCAAGATTGCTGGGAAAAGATTTAGGCAGTTATTCTCAAGGTGGGAGAGGTGGTACTCGGTATGCCTAAGGGTGGACGGAAGATAGGCACTTGGTAGTGACAAGACAAGTTGGTAGTGTGATGTCTATTTCTGAACTTACAAGAGTCCTTCAACTAAGTTTCTCACGCGGTGAGCTGATGGGCATTGCGGTTCAAAAGGGTTCCAGAGGTTTATACCATCCGGGACCTGTACCACGATTCTGATTCCGTTGTTCGCTGTTGGCAATATCAGAATCTTACTTATCACTGTCGGGGTACATCTAGGATCGGTCCTTAGTCCATTCCCAATCAGCGTGGTATTTTGGTCGGATAGCATCAGACAATCACTCCATATGTTATTTTTAAGCTATCGCGGTGTAAACTCATTGTTATTTTATGCAAGTTCGGGACTTCACGCGATAAAAACTTCCACTTACTTTCTGCCGATGTTCGTGGTCACGACTTGACTGGACTTGCCGGAAGTCCCGAACTTGCATAAAATAACAATGAATCACTCCATAACTGCGCATGTATGCTGTTAATATCGGTGGTGGACGCCGATAGATTGGTGCAACATGTGAGGAGCTTGAGGACGGTAGAGGTCAGAAGCCTTCTGTGGAGAAGATTGAGTACCTTTTACACGATAGCAAAGTGCTAGCTGCTGGAGCAACATAAGCAGGAGTTGAGTGTCCCCTACATCTTCGACGTCGTCGCTTTGTTGCGTGGAGTCACGTGCAAAAGATTGCATGAGGCACTCTTGCATCTACGGTAGCTTTCATGTAAATGAGAAAGCAGAGGTAGAAAAGCCAAATGATGTTGACAGTGGAGAGGAGGGAAGAAGGGTGGGCAGGTTTTAACGGTGTAGGCTTGGTAGTAAAGAGTGAGGCCGCCTTTCACGCCAGTAGAAGCAGGTGACGGAAAGAGCGCACGATGCTCCACCACACCGGCCTACTGCGGCATCAGCTGACTTCACCCAACTACTCAGTTCATACTAGCTCAACTAGTTCCAGTTCATATGCTAATGGTTAATCTGAGAGAAAATTAGGAAAGCTTCCGAACAACCCTCAACAGCCAACAACCTCTTTCCCACCTAGGGAGAGAGGCGGTGCTTTCTCCATTGCCCAGGGTATACCACGTAGAGGCCACCTGACCTATTAGCCCGTCGGACTACGTAGGAGCTTAATCAAATAACTATGAAAACAAATTTTGGTGTAAATATACAATTTTGATGATTAGTAAAACCCCACCAAATTCACCAAAATTGCTCCACCAAAATTAGTTTCACGTCTAAAAAAATTATTTATTAAAATACTATTTAGAATATAGTGGTTACATCACCAAAATTGAATACACATACTGAACCTGTACACTATACTTAAATATTAAAACATACAATGAGAATACAACGGTTTAAATAATCAACACAAAAATTACAATATTTTTGTCAGAGGCTTATGAAACGACCTACTTATGTGTTTGGCAGAAAAACAAAACGGGACTGGGGACAACTGGCACTGGTGCTCATTAACACCCAACTGAACGTTTCCAATGATGATAGTGTCGTCCTTATAGGTACTTTCAATACAACTCCTTCGATGTTTTTATAACGCATCTTATAAATTATTTTTAAGATAAAGTATAGTACTAAATAGTACGAATGACATTATCGAAGATAGCTAAAATAATGCCGAATCGAATTATTATTAAGTATACTCAGTAAACTAATGAAGTTTTGATTAAACTGTGATCATTCCCAAGAAAACAGGTTGTGGACGCGCCACCAAGCTTAGAATTTAGGTGAAAATAATTTTTTTACACACTAACAAAAATAGTTTCAATAATATAATTTATACGTGCATATAGAGCAAAACGATATCTTTCTTACAAAAAATAATCATTACTATATGTTAACTTTAAGGCATGATTTTCAGTCACGCCGCGAAAATTTTACGTTTGAGAAATTCACCCACTTATTTTAATTTGTTCAGTTCGTAAGTGGTGGCAGCATGTGTTAAGAATTTGGGAGGAAGGAAGAATATTTAAACCATTAAAAATGGTGAACATTACCAAGTCCACATATAACAATGTTCATCACATACTTGATAATGAATTCGTCAGAAAAATGTTGAATTTTGCAAAATCCTTCCGCAATATTTGCTAAGCCCATAGAAGAAGTCTGTCAATTTTCGTAGTTTTCAGTAGTTTAGCCCTGTATTTATAAGTCAGTCACTCAAAAGACTGTCTTCACAGTATTTAATTTAAAAATACAAGGTGGAAGATGTCAAGAGAGTTTTCGAAATGACTTGAATACAGTTTTGTTTCTTTTTTAAAATAAAGAAATGTTTCCTTTGCGTAAAATTCACTATTTCCAGTATTTCGAGTACTTCCGTTCCAGTTGGGATGAAAATCTTCCACCATGTTTAATAATGAGTTTGAGCTATTCCGAACTAAACGCGGACGAAGTCGCGGGTAACAGCTAGTCAACAATAAAATTGCACAATAATATTCAGAAATGTAGAGTTTCGGTGAAGATTACTACCACTATTGTTTTTTTTTATAAATTCTTAAATAATCAGTAGATAATTTGTTACTACACTTGTAACAACGAAATAAGTTTTTATTGGCTCCGTGCAACAAAATGTTTTTGTTCTCTCAATAAAAATCTAAGGTACCAAGCAAAAATTATTAACAAATCAAGGTAACAAGTTAAAATACATATTTTGTTATTACATATGTTATTATTAAGGCTAGGCACCACTCGGGGTGTTATGGCTATTTTTTTATGCAAATGGATAGTGAACCCTTTACAAGTTAAAATAAAAAAGGATGTTACACGTTAGTAACAGACATTAGGTAATGTTATGATAATAGACTGCGAATTATTCATCAGCCTAGTAGTGGTACGAGTCGTCGTCTTGTACTCATATTACAGGGGTTCCCCTAGTTGAAGACCAAACGATTGCTATGATATACTAAACTCGTACCACTAGCTCGGCGGTAAGCGAAAACATTGTGAGGAAACTGCACATTCATTCATATTTAATATGTAACCAGGATCCTATTGTTAAGGTTCGCCTTTCCGGTTACGAAGGTCAGACGACAGTCGCTTCAATGTAATTACCAGACTAGATAAACCCAGACAAATCATTGTTTAAGCGGACCCCGGACTCCCCAAGAGCAGCCGTCGAAGCGCCACAGTTTTGAGGCGCACCAAATGAGGCGCACCATTTTTATTCTTCGGAGCGCACCATTTAGTAGCGCTCCCGAGAACAATTAAAAATATTAACTTTTTATTCTTCGAAGCGCACCAATGATTATTAACTTTCGAATAGAGATAGGATACTAACTGAAACTATCGATATAAGTAAAATACGTTATGAGGTATTGAGTTATCAGGGCGTAATTTTCGAGAACAATATCGTTGCATGGATGGCAACCATGGAACTAAAAGTGAATTTGTCAATATGTGTTTTCAAATATCTATTCTTAAAGTCATGTCAAAGTGCTATCCTTATTTAATACAAACTGGGGTTAAAAATTCAGGATTATTAGGTAATTCATAATCTGGAGCTGGAATTCAGCCAATATTTAAAGCATTTTGTAAAGCTTCTAATAATATTCAATTATCACGACCGTGACAAATGGCCATGTGTAGGTATGTTATGTTGTTTATGTTGTGCAGTGATCTGGTGTTTATAAAAAATACTTTTAATTAAGTGATAGGCAATAACTATGTAGGCAACCAAGCACCGAACACGCCTCGATTGTGGCGGTAGGATCCGTCACAGACGAATGGCTGGAGAGGCGCCACGGTAGCCTCTTCTACCAGTTGCCGCAGGTCCACACTGGACATGGCTGTTTCAGTAAGTATCTGCATCGTATAAGCCGATAGCCGATACCCGAATGCCACCAATGGCGGGGCTGCTCCGCAGACACGTCGCTTCACCAGCTGGTAGAACGTTCAGAGAGGATAGAGCTGTGCCGCGGCCTCCAAGCAGCCGTTAGAGCGGAAAGCTACACGCTGCAAACCCTGGTACTGGTCATGGTCGGCAGCGTGAGTGTGAGGAATGCTGCCGCCTTCTTTTGTGTGGCAGTCATTAGTCTAGTATAAGAGAAGCAGCGAAATTTGTTTTGATTGTATAGAATACCGGATTATACACATTTCCGGTAACATATACAAAACTATCTGCATCCTCGATGAGCTAGGTCCTGAGAGTTATAGTTGGGGCTAGCCGTCACCGTAAAAGAAGCAGGCCCATGATGGAGGCGCTTCGTATATTCATACGCGCCTCTCTATAGAAGATGTGATTTTCATCCCCAAGAACACCTCGAGGCCGCCATTATTAGTGGCCAAGGTCGGCCAGGTTCTCTGGAATATCCTTAACAGAACGTATCAGATACTCCAGCCACACCGACGGAACAACATGCGGTTATAGTCGGTGTGAGTCTGAGATATCCACCTAACTGATACGATTCCGCGGGTTCCGTTCAGAAAAAATATTTCTCTTGAAGACTATTATGGTACAGTCAGCATCACATCGATCTTGATGAAATAAGTAGGTACTCAAAATGATCTTACTGCCTTGAATGAAAAGCTTATAGCATTTATTATGCTCACTTTTATATCTCCGAGACTTTGCCTTTAGCTTAACATCAGGCGAGGTGAAGTCAAATTGACGTGTCCTAGATAAAAAAAAACGAAATAAAACGGGGAAAAATGAAGCGCTCAAGGGGGACTTGAAACCACGACCTTGCCCATCAGGGGGAATGCTCTTCCAACTGAGCTATTGAGCAACACCTGAATCCCTTCAAATTTCCCTTCTCTTTATATCCGTCTATAAGGGGGTGATTTTTCAACCATTTTTAAACATTGATTTTTGAGGACTCCGCCCAAATATTTGTATGAAATTTTTATAGCAGAGATCTGGTTCTTAGCATTCCATGGATTCACCGTGCGGTCGCCGGGTCCATGGCGTGGTACAGAGAGGAACACTGTGACGGCGCCTGGGACTTGCGACCCAGGTGTAGGTTTAGGGTGGCCACCTTGTGATGCATCAGCGCTCACCTCCACCGTCAGTCGTGTTCCCCCTCTACCTATCCAAATTTGGTAAGATCCTATCAACGCCGTTTTAGATATTCGTTTGAGTAAAGAGCTTACTGAAGCTCTTGGCAATCCGAGGTCTTTAATTAAGTTATACAGGGATTTAGCTGGAATTCCCCTTGCTCCTACTTCCACGGCGTAGAGTTTAACCACATAGCCAATCTTGGTTAACTCGTTGGTCAGGTCAAAGTATTTGTTTATTTTTATAGCGTGGTCTTTAGGTATGTTAGTTGCCCACGGTACTGTGAGTTCTACTAGTACTTCACGCTTTTGCTGTTTTGAAAATAAGAATATATCGGGTCTGGATGACGAGGCACAAACATCCTCCGGTATTTAATAGTGTTTCTCATAAGAATCTGCGAGTAATGTCCAATCAGCGGCGGCTATCAAAATTGAGTACGGCTTTTGATTTGTCTTTTTTGAGCAGCCTTCCTTTACAACCGCGACGTCATTTCTTTGGTTTGTGGTTAAACCCTTTTTCGCTCTAGCTACCGCCAAACTTACCGCCTCACGTACGATTTCTAATACCTTATCATGTCGGCGCGAGTAATGACCCCGGTCTAATAGCGTCCTACAACCCACCAGTAGGTGCCTAGCAGTACCAATTGCTTCACCACATGAGTTACATGTTTTATCTGTGGCTTTTCCCCATCTGACAAGATTGCTTTGGTCGGGGAGGGTCAACTGGAATGCATTGAGATAGAATTTAAGGAGAGCCGGTGACCAGTCGTATATTAAGGTACGCCATTTTAAGGCTATGGGAATACAAAATTCACCTAGTGTTAACCATTCGTTTTGTATTTCTAGGTTCATTGCGTGCACTTTGTAGGTATTATTTTCATCTACTTGAAGAAAAGATTTTGTTATGTCTTTGTCTGACTGCCTCCTAGTATTACCCAAACCTACCCTACCAGTCTGCGAGCCTATCATGAATTTTTTATGGAATTGGAGGCGTGACTCGAGCTCTTTAGTACTTTGGTCTTTTGGAAGAGCTTGCACGATTTCGTCTTTTGATTTCGCTAGGACGTGCATTTTGGTTACTCTTAGATGTTTATAGAGTTCCGATGGTTTCTTGAACGTCATTCCAAAGTTATTTGAGGCTCTATATAATGTCGATGGGTCTGCCGACTGGGCTAGCCCCAGCCACGACTTCAATGTCTTCGTAACATTCGCATCTAGTTTTTTGAGAAGGCTCTGGCTTATATCATAAACAAGAAACGGCCAGTTAAGACGCGAGGTTAAATAGTTGTCGTAAATCCACGCTTTTTTAACATTACTTAGTGGCTGTTGATCTACCTTTTGTATATCGATAATGAAGTTATTAATTACTTCTTCTAAAGCTGGAGTGCAACCTCTGTTATCTATTTTTCTTCCAAGAAATTTAAAAGGCACGGTTTCGGATATAGTCGAAACGTTTTCCCCGCCTATACTAAGCCCTGGATCATATGAGGTATATCTGGTACCCCGCCTACCCAGACATAGACAGTAGCATTTGCTAGGTTTTGTTTTCATTCCATCTGTCCATGTACAGAAATCATCCACTTTTTTTTTACCGCACGATAAAAAAAAAATACTGAAGCAGCCATGTCCAGTGTGGACCTGCGGCAGCTGGTAGAAGAGGCTACCGTGGCTCCTCTCCAGCCATTCGTCTGTGACGGATCCTACCGCCACAATCGTGGCGTGTTCGATGCTTGTTTGCCTACATAGTTATTGCCTATCACTAAATTAAAAGTATTTTTTATAAACACTAAAGAAAGAAAGAAAGAAAATATTTTTTATTTCGCTTGGCAGTACTTCGACATATCATGTAACATAATATAATTCCTTACTTTAATTATTGTAACTTAGACTTAGGATACACACTTAACTCTAGGAACCGTGAAATTGACACACTGCCAAGTTGAAATAAACGGCCGCCTCTCAGCTTAATGCTATCCGCGTTGTAGTGCAGGCGGACAGCGCTGGTTTTCAGAGACTGCCGGACAGCGGGTGTGACATTTTTTTTTTTTTTTAAACTTGTGGGTTTTTTTTTGTCACTATTTCTTGAGACAAAAAATAGTGACAAAAAAAAACCACAAACCAGTGCGACATTCAATGGCAGCAATACCAAAAAATAAAAATAAACAAAAAAGAACAATAAAATACTGGCAACAATCTCACATTAACGCAAACTTTCAGTAGTACAATCTTCAGTTTCTTTACTATGTCTATGGTAACAATTTATGACTTTAACGCTTCCCGCGCTTCCGCTGGTGAAACGTCAACATAATGTCTTACGTACGTCAATCATTCACTCTTAACAGCCATTTTGCAAAACTAAACTGACACGTTTTGACACATCATCAAAAATTAAAGTTTGTAAATAAGTAAACGTAAAACGGATTATAAAGGTGCGCTGCATTGAGGCAACAGTGAAAATGTGAATCAGCCCGCCATCAGGTGAGCGTAGCGTACCTACGAGGCCCACTATAGCCTACATAACATACAGCCTGCAACACAGCACACCGATGCAATGCCGCTGTTACTTAATTATAAGTAGGTAATAGGTAAGTAAAAAGAACGTTCCCATTATAATAATATCAGCTCAATGTACGGGTACTATAAATGAAATTTGATACCTAATCTATTCAAACTTTTTGACTTTCAGTTACGTTAACTATCTCCCAAGCAGTAGCAGAAAAAGAGCATATTGCATGCAACATTATGTCAGAGAATGTGCAAACCAACCAAAAGAAAAAGAAAAAAACGGTGCACTAAAGCCGCAAGCGAACAACAGGCCACGCACGTACCGGCACTCCCCACATGCCTCTCGTTGATGGTTTGAATAGTAAGTAATATGAATTTTATACAAACCGCTCCAGACCAGCAAATTGATATAATAGATTAACTGAATTCAGATAGGTAGTTAATAATTTGGATGATGATTATTATGAATGTGTGAATACATTGTACTTTTGTATGAACTCATCAGCTTGAAACTGCCTGCCCATAAAATGAGTAGTCAAAAATAATAATATAGCTTATAATGATAATTACATCTATGTTCTAGAGTGAGTTTAACTGGTCCACCATATACATGGTCCTGAGGCGGTGCACAAAAGTTTGTTTCGTTTTCAGGCAGCGGATTGGTGGGGAGAGGACATTCCAGCAGTGTGTGCCAGCATGCCTAAAACAACCTCTGAAGGCGGCAGTCCGGTGCCTAGGCAAGGACAAAGGAGGGACCTTTGACCTTTTGCTGAATCGCTGCTTATCATGTCTCCAGCTAAGTTTTTCAAAGAGGTAAGCCGGTCTCTGTGTGGTCACCACCCCGAACAATAATCTTGCCAGATGGAGTTTTCGCCTCGCAGCCATCTTAAGAAGCTTAAGATTGTTTAGGTAAGGTGTTACGTGACTCCTTCTGGGAATGTTAGTACAGAAGCGGGCACAGGCATTCTGAACCCGTTGAATTAGGTTCTCTGTCCGCCTGAGTAGGCACGGGCCATAGACAGTGTCGCAGTAATTAAACTTTGACAGTATAAGGCTGTCAACAAGAAGCTTACGTAATGTCTCACTCAGAAACTGACGTATATTGTATAGAACTTTAAGTCTGTAGAAACAGTTACTAACTACTTTATTAATATGCGCCTCAAAACGCAACTCTGAGTCCATAATTAGTCCAAGGTTGGTCGCAGTGTCAACTCTCTCGATTCTCTCACTGCCAATAGTGATAATTGGGTCCATTTCAACTACAGACTTGACCTGATTTTTGGAGCCTAACACCATGAATTTAGATTTTAGTGGGTTTAACACCAGTGAATTTTGTTTTGCCCATGTCACCACTCTGGCCAGGTCCTCATTTATGGCCCCTATTGCCGCAGCTCCCTCCCTTGGTTTGAAAGACTTGTAGAGCTGTAAATCATCTGCGTACATGTGATATTTACAGTTACTTATTGAATTCGCAATGTCTGCACTATACAATATGTACAACAGAGGCCCCAAAATTGATCCCTGAGGCACGCCCCTGGAAACCAGGCGGGGGGGGGGGGGGGGGGGAAACGATTCGAGTACCATCTTCCCTCTGTATCTCCACGCACTGTGATCTGTTTTCCAGATAGCTCTGGAACCATTCCACTGTCTCTCTGGCAAATCCATAGTAGGACAGCTTAGATAGTAGGAGTGTGCTATTTATGGCGTCAAATGCGCGGGAAAAGTCTAGGAGAACCAAGATGGTACTTTCCCCTTCATCCCTAGCCTCAAGGATATTTCCCACCACATCAAGGAGAGCTGTGGCAGTGCCACGGCCCTTGCGGAATCCTGATTGTAGCTCAGGCAACAGCTTGTATGTCTCTAGGTACTCTGTTAGTTGTATGTGTACTACTCTTTCCAGGACCTTTGATAGACAGGGCAAAATGCTAATAGGCCTTAAATCCTTATAATGCTGCGGGCTGCTCACTTTTGCTATGGGACGGACAATTGCATGGCGCCACAGATCAGGGAATCTGTGAGTTGTAATGGAGGTGTTAATGATTTCCGTCAAGGGTTGTAGTGCTGATGGGAGCACCATAGAGAGCATTTCCTGGCTGATTCCGTCCATACCCTGGGCATTTGTTTTAATATTATTTACTATCTTTAGCACCTCCCCTGCACTGACTGGCTCTAAGTAAAACTCATGTGGAGTGCACCTATTGAATTCAAAAAATGTCAGTTGAGAGATTGACAGCATAGATTCCCCAGGCACATTCAAAAAAGCCCTATTAATTGCATCAGCATCATTGAAATGAGCTGGCAGTAATCTGTCCCTATGGTCTGGTAAGATGTCAGTCTTTAGATTTTTCCACAGAAGTTTAGGATCTTTGACCTTTGAATTTATATTGGCTCCAAAATAGGCTGACTTCTCACCACGAAGAGATCTATCTGCCAGATGTTTCAAGTCCAGATAGTACTTATGATGCTCGTCTGATCTAGTACTATGGTACTTTGCCCTGGCCCTATCTCGAAGACGAAACAACAGTCTAACATTATCAGTGATCCACGGAGTAGGAGGTGCTCTAAAAGTCTTTGTTTTTATAGGTGCATGAAGGTCGAACATGTACAGCACATACGAGTTGAAAGACAGAACCATGGCATTCACATCCTGTCCTCCACCGGCCATCATCCATCGGAGATTATGCCTGTCCTCCTCGAAGCGTTCCACCAGAATATCCTTTATAGGTCTGTAAGTAATTGTTCTTGGACTTGGCTTGGCTTTTCTAATCATTGTATCACAGACCAGAAATGAATGGCGACCTAACTCTGGGATGTGGTCTACAACGATACTTACCGTCCTGATATCTGTACATATAACATCTATGAGAGTGGATGAACTGTCAGTGAAGTGTGTTGGTTTATGAACTACCTGAACCAAGCTCAGGCATGTAAGGAAGTCAGTAAGTTTACTCACATTGCTCTCATCTACCTTCTGCATATCCACATTGAGATCACCCAATAGTACCACATGGTCAAACGGGGCCAGGGCCATAATACTATCGGTTACACTTCCCAGGAATACATCCAAGTCAAGCCAGGGAGGACGATAGGCGGTCCCTATGAGCAGCGTTTTACCCATGATGCTGAGGGTAATCCACATCTGCTCAACATTAGGATTTTTGGGGTGCACCCTAGTTCTGGCAGTGATCCCGGATTTTATATAAAAGGCTACGCCTCCTCCCCGACCCCCCTTCACGTTCATGGGCCTTGGAACATGCCGGAGTCGGTAGCCCTGCACCACAGGGGCCCTGGCATCCTGTCCTGTCTTTAACCAGGTCTCATTTATGGCCATAATGTCCACATTGTGGTTTAACATGGCCACCCTGAACTCCTCCTGCTTGGTTGAGAGAGAGCCCGTGTTAAGTAGACCAAACTTTAAATATCTATTACCAATCATTTATAGAAGAGATATTATGGGCTAAACGTAACTTACATTTGCAGCTGATAACAATGGAACAACAAAACAGGGTATAATTAATTCGATTTACATAACTGTATATAATTTCAACATGTATATAATTTTTTTGTGTATAGTGTCTATTGTGAGTCAGATTATATATAGTTAGAATATAAGTGTATATATGTGCTAGTGATGTGCAATTGTTAGTGTGTGAGTGGCATATATTTAGTACCGAAATGCCATACACATTTTTATAAAAAATATTTTGTATTCTATGTACACAATATTGCCTAACAGAATACATAAACAAAAAACCTAGAACATATAAAAGGAAAGAACATGGAAAAACAAGTGTCCCAAAACCATCCGAGTCAACCTCACATCTATTCTTCATACTGCCTAACAATTTTTGGAATATCTCCATCCACAGCAATCCGATGCGAGGGCTCACCTGACCTGCGGCGGGCGAGAACATGGCCATGCCTCGTCCATACGTAGCGCCAGCCATGGCGCTCTGCGGCCTCCCGCGCCCTACGAAACAGCAGTTGGTTGGTCCTGGTCAAGCGCTCATTAATGAAGAAGCGCCTGGTCGGCCCCGCCACTCCCAGACCTTCGGTTGTGGCTTCTCGACGCACTCGTGCGCTGCTCAGTAAGGCATTTCGGTGCTCGCGACGTACGAACCTCACCACCAACGCTCGGGGTCGCGGTGAAACAGTCCCCTCGCTGCCATCAGCTTTAAGGCCAGCTTTTGGTTCAGCTAGGCGCCTACCGATGCGCTCAGCGTATACGATGTCGTTCCCATCCATCTGCACTCCCATCTTCGTAGCCACCAACTGCACCAGATGAGTCGGGTTCTCCGATTGGGACTCGGGTATGTTTGTTATCAGGAGATCATTCGCCAAAAGTTCCTGGTCGCGATCGTTCAGTTCCTGTTTGAGCTGCTCGACAATTTGTTCCGTCGAAGAGGTAGACGCAGACGGAGGACGCTCCTTTGCCAGAGTCTCAAGATCTCCCAACCTAGATTCCAGGATGTCCATGCGCGTCTGGCATGCTGTGATGGACGTCTTCAGACCCAACAGCTCACCCTTAATCTCTCCAATCTCACCTCATAAACCAATAGGGTTAGAGTGGACTGCATATCTTGGGTGCCCTGACTTCCATCCACCGCCTCCCCACGCACATCTCCCGTTACGCTCTCCTGACGCTCCCCAGCATCATCTTGGCCGCAGCTGCGCCCTCTCACAGGTGTTTCAGCTTTGTTATCCCTGATTATGTTTTTTCTGCAATCCGGACACTGCCATTGAGAGTGCACAGCTCCACTTGCAGAAAGTCCAACACAAGCTCGATGATACGGAGTACGACACTTAGTACACTTGGCAGCGTCCGCCAGAGAGATGAATTTTCCACATCCTCCGCAGGCAAATGGCATTTTTGAAAGTTATTTATATAATGTTGTTGTAGTACAATTATGTAATGGGAACTTAGTATTGATATAGGAATACTGTGAGCCTGATTGATTGTTATTCTTATTAAGTTTTAATTGTAAATATTGTATATAAGATTTAAAAGGTATATTAGGTGTAGGAAATTATGTATTTAATTTTAATTGATATATTGTTTTTTTTTTCTTGAAATGTGGGTACTCTTGTAAATTTCTTAGCACAGTTCACTTAGTATTTATTAAACTAAATAGCTCTAAATATGCACTCACTATACTGTATCTGGTTTTTTATGCTGAATTGAGATGAATTATAATTAAAAGTTTGTATTTTAAACACTCCGAGTATTTCTTTGTTATTATAACACCAAAGCGTAGTAGCTTATTCAGTGTTCCTCTACACCGCACACTAGATCACTGCACAACGTAAACAACATAACATACCTACACATGGCCATTTGTCACGGTCGTGATAATTGAATATTATTAGAAGCTTTACAAAATGCTTTAAATATTGGCTGAATTCCAGCTCCAGATTATGAATTACCTAATAATCCTGAATTTTTAACCCCAGTTTGTATTAAATAAGGATAGCACTTTGACATGACTTTAAGAATAGATATTTGAAAACACATATTGACAAATTCACTTTTAGTTCCATGGTTGCCATCCATGCAACGATATTGTTCTCGAAAATTACGCCCTGATAACTCATTACCTCATAACGTATTTTACTTATATCGATAGTTTCAGTTAGTATCCTATCTCTATTCGAAAGTTAATAATCATTGGTGCGCTTCGAAGAATAAAAATGGTGCGCCTCATTAGGTGCGCCTCAAAACTGTGGCGCTTCGAGGAATACCTCGGGAAAACACTAGGAGGATTAGACAGTAAACACAAACATCAAGGATTCAAGGATACCAGGAGAGTCCGGCATAGAGCCCTCTCTGCTAGACCTTCTGTTGACGAGTCGCCCGGACCAGTACAGTGTATCGGTGAGTGCTGCTATAGGTAACTCCGATCACTGTCTGGTCCGCACGGGTCGTGGGGGCGCTACAATGGGCACTGTGCCCATTGTAGCGCCCCCACGACCCGTGCAGGGGAAGAGGCGTGGACTGGGATGGATTTCGCGACTATTATGCGTCCATCCCGTGGGTTGAAAGCTGCTTTGAGGGTAAGGACCCATCTGAGAGCGCTACTGCTGTCGCCGGTGAGATCGGTTTGGGTATGGAATACTATATTCCATACACCGATGTCACCGGAGTCCACGGAGCGCGTCAGTGGTTCGGGCGCGAGTGCGCGGAGGCTGTTGAGCATAAACAGTCTGCGTACCGTGCTTGAGTGCGGGCGCGGGTCACACGCGATCCCAACAAGGCCAAGGCGGTGTACAACAGAGCCACAAAGGTCTGCAAGATGGCTTACGTCAGGGCGGCTGGGCCATGAGCTAGTGGCGCATCCCACGGGTAGCCGTGGCTACTGGCGACTGGCCAAAGCTGTGCAAGCCAACTTCTGCCAGCCCTTGCTGCCCCAACTGAGCAACCCCGATGGATCTTTGGCCCATGAGCCGCAAGAGAAAGCAAATTTGCTGGTCAATCTCTTCGAGGCCAACTCCCGAGTCGATGATTGTGGTATGCCACCACGGACAATGCCCACTGGGTAACCACGCAATGCCTGATATCCATATCAGGCAACGTGATGTCCGTGCAGTACTGAAAGCCAGTGGTCCTGGTGGTATTCCAGCGGTCGTACTTAAAAAATGTGCAGCGGAGTTAGCTCCTGTGCTAACGCGGCTGTACCGACTGTCCTACAGTTCGGGTACAGTGCCTTCGGCTTGGAAGGAGGCGAATGTCCAGCCGATCCCCAAGACGGGGGACCGCTCGGACCCAGCCAAATATCGACCCACAGCCGTCACCTCAGTGCTGTGCCAGGTTTTCGAGCACATTATCAACGCACAGCTCATGCGCCACCTAGAGGATCACTCCTTGCTTAGTGACCGGCAATACGGTTTTAGACCGAAACGGTCAACTAGTGATCTTCTGGCGTACGTGACCCACTTTAGGGGTGAGGCTATGGAAAAACACGGCGAGTCACTGGCAATTAGTCTTGACATTGCCAAAGCTTTCGATAGAGTATGGCATAAATCGCTTCTTCCTAAGCTACCAGCCTTTGGCCTGCCTCCCAGACTGAGCAACTGGGTTGCAAGCTTCCTGCAGGGCCGCCGTATTCGCATCGTTTGTGATGGACGAGCTTCTGAGTTCTTGAAGGTAAATGCTGGCGTGCCGCAGGGTTCCGTCTTATCTCCCACTCTCTTTTTATTCTGCATATCAATGATATGCTCTCTAACGGTAGCATTCATTGCTATGCAGAGGACAGCACCTTACACGGGAGTTATTACGCACATCCTACGGCCAAGCAGTTTGATATCGCGAAAAAGGCAGTTTCTTGTCACTGAGCTGGACCGAATCCTGGACCACATTTGTCAATGGGGCGCTAGGAACCTGGTCGAGTTCAATGCCAAGAAGACCCAGGCATGTGCGTTTACAGCGAAGGTATCTCCTTTTCTTCCCCTTCCCACTCTTCAGAGCACACCACTGCCACTGCAGGATCACCTCAATATCCATTTTTTTTTCGTGCGGAAATCCCCTCGGATACCCCCCTGCCGGAGCCGGAAGGGAAGGTTATGTCGGACTCGAACCGACTAAAACCGCACGCCGACTGTGGGTCGTGGTGCTAGGCCGGAGGTGAGGTTGTCATCGACATATCCCTCGCACTCCGGCTGACCCAGGGCCATCCCTTACGGTCTAGCCCTCCTCGGGAGGGGGGACAACGGTGTCCCCGACTCGCCCCCGGAATGGGGAGGCGCGCTTCTTAGCGCGTCGTCGCCGTGGCCTGCTTCTGCTGGGGTGACAGGCGGCTTCACCCGTCACCCCCAGGCCCGCGCTCATGGGGGACGGAGGTCAGTCAGTGCCCTCCGACGCCCGAGTTGCCTGCGCGCGCGGGCAGCGCGGTTCTCGAGTCTCGCTCGCTCGCGCTGCCTCTCCCGTTCCGCCGTCTCCTTCACGACCATTACCTGCTCGCTGAAGGAGACGCCGGCCGCCCACGCGTCCGCACAGCGGACCATTGCTGTGAGCAGGGAGGCGAGGGTAAGAACTCTCACTCCCAGGGCCGCCACTAGCTCCCGCCTCGGTCCGGCCCATGCCGGACACTCGGTGAGCGTGTGCAGCTCTGTGTCCTCGCTCGCGTTGCAATGATGGCACTCGGACGTTGGCTCCTTTACGATCCGATGCAGATACCGCCCAAAGCACCCGTGCCCGGTGATAATCTGCGTCAGTCGATACGAGAGGCTGCCATGTGGCCTCTCTAGCCATTCCCCCATGATGGGCCTTACCACCTCTATGACGGCATGCCCTGCGCGTGGTTGCTCAAGTCGTCGCTCCCACTCCGCCACCATGATCCTGTGGAGCCGGGATCTCTCGGCCCGAATGTCTTCGGGCTCGGGATCGTATTCCCGCTCCCGCGCCTCCCTACGGAACCGATAGAGTGCCGCAAGGGATCTCGCTTCCAGGATCAACGGTGGCGATCCGGCTAGGAGATTCGCCGCTTCAAAGGATATCGTGCGGTATCCCCTAATTGTCCTGGAGGCCATCCTCTGCTGCGGCGCACGCAACAGGGGCATGAATCTGGTCTCCAGGGTGTCCGCCCACACGGGACACCCGTATAGGGCCATGGACCGCACAACACCCGCGTAGAGTCTCCTGCAGGAGTCCTCCAGGCCCCTCAAGTTGGGCAGCAGGCGCACCAGCGCGTTAGCTGTCACCAACAGTTTGGAGCGCAGACTTCGGAAGTGCTCTCCGAAGTCCCACCGACCGTCGAGTACGAGCCCCAGGTATTTCAACCGGGACTTGATGTCGATGGGAGTACCTCCTACTGTCAGGCTGGATCCCGGGGGTGGCCTGCGCCGAGGGCCATGAAAGAACAAGGCCTCGGATTTGTGCAGAGCCACCTCGAGACCCAGCTGCCGGATCCGATCCACGACTTGAGCAACAGCGGTCGTGGCCCTCTGGGTCGCCTCGCAGTGTGTTGCGCCACTTACCGTCACTAGCGTGTCGTCCGCGTAGCACGTGACGGTGGCACCGAACGCGAGCTCACCGCTAAGCACCCAGTCGTATCCGATGTTCCACAGGAGCGACCCCAGGACCGATCCCTGTGGGACACCGCACGACATCTCACGCCTACCGACGCCGGTCGCACTTGGGTAGATGACGGCTCTCTCCGTCAGGTACGCCCCGACTATGCGGCGGAGGTAGAGAGGCACATCGTGGTACACGAGCGCCTCCCTGACGCAACTCCAGGGCAAGGTGTTGAACGCGTTGGAGATGTCCAAGGACACCGCCAACATCACCTCGCCCCGGGTGACCGCATCCTCCGCCAGAGTCCTCACGCGCATGATGGCATCCAAAGTGGAACGCCACCGGCGGAAGCCGTACTGCGTGTCCGCTAGGTCCGGCCCCACTCTAGAGAGGTGCTCGACGAGGCGCTTGGCAATGACTCTTTCGAAGAGCTTGCCCACCTCGTCGAGCAACACTATGGGCCGGTACCCAGACTGCTCGTCCGCCGGGCGTCCGTTCTTGCGGATGAGGACCAGTTTCCCCGTCTTCCACATTATTGGGAACCCTGAGGTCACGAACACCCTCGAGCCTTTGCAGATGCGTAGAGATGTTGCGTCTTTGGCAGTATTATACCGTCTTTACCATGGTGAATGTTTTGACGAGCTCTTCCAATTAGTCCCACCCTCTCCTTTCCTACACAGGACGACACGTGCAGGGCTAAGGTGCCATCCATACACGGTGCAGAGTAGACCAGCTAGAACCAAGCGTTTCAGTGACTTATTCCTATGCCGCACCATTAAGACCTGGAACTCCCTGCCAGCTCACGTGTTTCCTTCTTCCTACAGTCCCGGGTCCTTTAAGTGGGGCGTGAAAAGGCATCTAATGAGTCCGTCAAGCTGAGTGCCACCACTGTTAACATGGTACATGTTTCCGATGGTGACCCTCTTTCCGAGACTTAGCCTTTGCTTAACATCTCAGGCAAGGCGAAGTCAAATTGACGTGTCCTATAAAAAAAAACATTGTGTCATAATCTCTTTTTAGCTTATAGAACAATTAAATCTAAATATTTACTCACCTAATAACTTCAAAATTCTTCTCGCCCTACTGTGCTGCGTCCGGTTATACATTTTCAGGTCACTTTACTTTAAAATAAGAAGAAAAACCACCCAATTATAGTTTTGTTTTCTCAAATGCGTTAACGCAGCTATTACCTTGACCTAGAAACGGGCACTGCATCGATGTATTCACACTTATGTTCCCGCTGGGAACTCCCGCACCGCAGTATCTAATCTTACGTCTCGGTGAAATGAAAATATTCTAGTGAAAGAAAGAAGTAATCGTTCTTATTTTACAGCCGCGCCGCAGTATGTAGTCTTAAATAATAAATAAATAAAATAAAAAATTCTTTATTGTTCACCAAGGATATTTACAATAAATAAAAGGTACAATTTATGTGGTACACAATTGGCGGCCTTATCGCTCTGAGGCAATCTCTTACAGGCAACCATAGGATGGAGTAAGACTCAAAGACAGAGAGATTAGGGGCAGTTTGGTGTACTGAGAGATTATTATAATGAATTTTTTTTTAGAAGAATTATTAGATATGTAAATATTAGGAGTAATTATATGTAGGTATATTATAGAATATAGAATCTTCTTCTTCTTCTTCTTCAACCCGTAGTCACCCAATGCTGAGTGTAGGTCTCTTCCAATTCCCTCCACTGTTGGCGGGACAGTGTTTTCGCCATCCAGTTCTTCCCAGCAACCTTCACTATGTCGTCGGTCCATCTAGCCGGCGGTCTGCCTACGTTCCGTCGTCGTCCCCATGGTTTCCACTCCAACACTTTCCTACCCCATCTGCCATCCATTCTACGACATATGTGGCCCGCCCATTTCCATCTCCTTCTAGTTATTTCTACAGCTATGTCGGTCAGCTTAGTCCTTCTGCGGATTTCTGTGTTCCTCACTCTATCAAGAAGGGAAATGCCCAGCATAGCTCGCTCCATGGCTCTCTGAGTGACCTGTAGGCGGTGGACTGTCTTCTTTATAAGCGTCCAAGTTTCAGAGCCGTATGTCATGACAGGCAGGACGCATTGCTCGAACATGCGACGTTTCAAATTCATGGGAACCTTTTTGGATTTGAGCACATCAGACAATTTGCCAAAAGCTCCCCAACCCAGTTGTTTGCGGCGCTTAATTTCCTGCTCCTGTCCGTTAACTTCTAAGCTCAAAGTCTGTCCCAGATATACGTACTCGTTCACTTTTTGTAACCGCTGTCCGTGGATAAGTATATGGTCAATGTCGTCGTCGTAGCACATTATTTTAGTTTTTGCGGCGTTCATTTTAAGACCGACACTGAGTGACACATCATGCAGTTCCTGAACCATGATCTGCAGTTCATTGACGCTGGTTGCAAATATAATGATGTCATCGGCAAAACGTAAGTGGGTAAGTTGTTCCCCGTTGATGTTTATGCCTCTTTGTGACCAATCAAGAAGCTTAAATACGTCTTCAAGACACGCTGTAAATAATTTAGGTGATATCGTGTCTCCCTGTCTTACCCCTCTCTCTACTCGGACTTGACCTGTGAGCTCGTGTAGTTTGACCTGCAAGGTTGCTGCGTGGTATACTCCTCTGATTGCTTCCACATATCTGGTATCCACCTGACTACGTTGTAGAGCTTGCAATACGGCCCAGTGTTCGACTGTATCAAACGTCTTTTCGTAGTCGATGAAGGCTAATACTAAGGGTTGATTAAATTCGTTGCACTTCTCTACAACTTGGCGTACGGTAAATATGTGGTCTATAGTAGAGAACCCTGTTCTAAATCCTGCCTGTTCTACTGGCTGGGCTGAGTCTAGTCTAGTGTTCAGCCGGTTGGTGATCACCTTGGTGAACAGCTTATACACATGGCTAAGCAGTGATATGGGCCGGTAATTATTCAGTTTTGTGATGTCCCCCTTCTTATGCAGCAGTATTACGATCGCTTTTTTCCAAGATTCTGGTGATTCAGCTTCGAACAGTACTTTATTAAAAAGCATCTGAAGTTGCTTAAGTACTGGTTTGCCACCGTGAAGTAACTGTTCATAGGTGATTCCATCCTCTCCGGGTGATTTTCCCTTCTTCATCTGCTTGAGTGCATGTTTAATCTCATGCAGGCTAAACTCGGGAAGATCTTCAGTTCTGTGCCTAGAAAGAGGAGCTCTTGGATCTCTCGAGACAGTAGGGTATGGCTCTGGAGACTGAGAACTGTAGAGCTCCGAGTAAAACTTCTCCACTGTGTCGGTTATCTCCTTACGATCCGATGTTTGTTGATCATCCTCCCTAGTTAACCGGTGAATCTGGTTATAGCCGCGACTGAGTTGTTTCCGAAACACTTTAGGACCTTTGTGTTTTTCTATTGTGTCTATAATCAGTTCATGTTTTCTTTTCCTTTGGAGCTTTCGTATAGCATGTCTTATACGACCATTAATATTGTTAATACCCTGTTGGTCTGGTGTTGACAGTATACTCCTCCGTTGTTCAAATAACAGAACTAAATCATTTGGCAACTGGGGCTTTGATTTATTTGCAGGTTTGATTTCCTTGATGGTGTTCTTTATGGAGTCGAATATAGAATACATACTAATAATATTTTAGAAGACTTTGGTAATATAAATAACAGTAAATACTTACAAAGAGTTACAAATTTATATAGTTCTTATACATAATAATATATATACGTAGAGGATACATACTATGGGACACAGTTCTTATATAAACACATTCAGACACTATTTTTCTTGCAGCTAGTGGGCCGTAACCATTTTTTTAAAGACTGGCAGTGATTGCGCACGTCCTATAGTGACAGGTAAGGCATTCCATAATCGGACACCTTGGACAGTGAAGGATTTGTCCATGAACATTGTGGAGTGTCTTGGCATTTTCAGTTGCAGATTTCCTGACGATCTCAAAGTCCTTGAATGAGTGTCGCAGAGAAAGTTGAAGCGTTCCTTTAAGTAGACTGGAGTGAGAGGATGAAAAAGAATGTTATAAAGAAGTGAAAGAATATGAACATGAAGGCGTATGGGTAACCACTTGAGTTTTGCACGATATTCGGAAATGTGGTCATATTTGCGAAGCCCAAATATGAACCGTATACTGAGATTCTGGAGTCTCTCAAGTTTATTTAGTAGGTCTTCGGTGAGATCTGGATAGCTGGCGTCAGCATAATCAAGGGTGGGAAGAAAAAGAGATTGCGCTAGCGCAGTTTTCGTGGTAATTGGCAGCAGACTGCGAAGCCTACGCAGGGACCCCGCTGTGGCAAACATTCTGCGGCTAACCTCCTGAAGTTGAGGGCCCCAAGAAAGACTACTATCAATGTAGATGCTTAGATTTTTGACTCTGTCACTATAATTCACATTAGTACCATCACAGGAGATTAAAGGGAGAAGCGACCAGTCTATTCTTGAGACAGCGTAAGGGCTGCCAATGACTATAGCTTGAATCTTACTTGGGTTCACCCTCAGACCATATGATTTACTCCAATTGCATATCTTGCCCATATCTTCGTTTATAATGTCAACAGCATCCCTCAGTTTATCCTGGGTGGCCCTAGTATAAATTTGCAGATCATCTGCGTATAGGTGGTAGGAAGAAGTAAGATGTTTAGTGATTGAGTTTATTAAAACTGCGAAGAGTAGAGGAGATAGCACGCCACCCTATGGTACACCAGCAGACATTGAGCACCATGTGGAGACAGTGTCTTCGATGCGGATGCGCTGCCGGCGACCAAACAGGTAACTTTGAAACCAATCAATCACTGCCGGAGATATGCCAAGAGAGCGCATTATGCCGAGTAGAACGGTAAAAATCAACGTTATTAAAGGCGTTGGAGAAGTTCAAGAGAGCTAAAACAGTTAACTCACCATTCTCCATACCCGATCTGATGTCTTCCGTAATATGAACCAAGGTTGTTGTGGTGCTGTGGCCAGGACGAAACCCAGACTGGAAAGGATTTAGGAGTGAATTTTTAGACAGAAAACCAATTAGCTGAGAGTGAATCAGTCGTTCGAGCACTTTGGAGAGAAAGGATAGGATAGATATAGGTCGATATTCTGAAAAGGAGGAAGGGTTATTCTTTTTAGGGATAGGTGTAATTTGGCCATCTTTCCATGTACTTGGAAAGGTACTGCTTGTGATTGAGAAGTTGAAGATGTGACAGATTATAGGGAGAATTTCGTCAATAATAGGTAGGATCATATTACGGCCGACACAGTCAGTTCCCACAGCGTTGGACGTGATCGACACTATGCCTCTTCTAACATCACAACTAGTAAATTGAGTGAAGAAGAATGGAGAGCAGTCGGGCGTGGCAAGTGAAGAAAGATGATTCATTGTTTGAACTTTGGTAGCAGCGTCAAAAGTGAACGGAGCCGAGAAGTGTTGGTTAAGAGAATTAATATCTATGTTATTAGAAATAGCGTTTTGCCGAGACTTACCGACTCCCAATGACCTTAGGAACTTCCAAACACGAGCTGGGTCCCCGTTTTCAACGGAGCTGTGGATATGTTGGCGTTGAGCATTCCTACACACCTTAGTACAGTGATTGCGAATGGCTATATACTTGCATCAATTCACTTCCGTGGGGTGATTTCGGTATCTAGACTTGGCTGCAGCCTTTTTGGAAATTAATGTTTTTATGTCGTCTGTTAGCCAAGGCGATGGTAGGTGTTTAACCTTGATTTTTCGCAGTGGTGCATGCAAGTCGTACAGTTTGGTCAAGGTAGATGAGAGCAATTCTACCTTCTGGTTCACGCAACTGTAGTCAAGGAGTGTTTTCCAGTCAATAGCTGCGGCATCCCTGCGCAGGGCACAAAGGTCCATTTTACGAAAACTACGTAGCAAATAATTTTTGGTTTAGGCTTAGGTGGACGCAGTTTGTATGATAGATATAGTAAGTCGTGATAAGAAAACTGGGTTGCAGTGCATTTCCCATGTTTAGCAACACGATCAAGAGAAGAAACAATGATTAAGTCAAGTAATGTGGATTGACAGTGTGGATAATGGTGAGTAGCATCAGAGGGAAGAATCGTCAAATTGTTAGATTGGATGATGGAGTTCAAGGTGGAGGAACGAGAATCGATCTTTAGGTGACATACATTTTTGCTCATAAATTTATTTGCTCATAAACATGGTAACAAAGATCTTAGCAAGTAACTTAAGTATTATAGCACAACATGTTTAGCCGCAGTAAGTGGCATGCAAATTTCGATAGTACAAATATTTATATTAAATGCTTTGTGCATGCACTGTCTTATAGACATACATTAAACGCACAAATTTTTACAAAGTTATTTAAAATTATATAATACAATAACTGGATGCGTGCCGTGTTCCATAAACAGTCTTCTATAACTTACCTAACATTAATTTTTTATAATACACTTTAATTACACATTTAGATAAGATAAGATAAGATAATCATTTATTCGCTTAAACATGAGTATACACACATAGGCATGCAAGGTATTCGTTTCATTTATTGTTTCAGTCATGTTTAGCCGTTTACATATCGGCGTGCAAATGTATCGAAAATGAATTTATTAGTCACATGCAAAACATAATATATGAATGAAACTAATTAAAAAAATAAAGTAATAATATTTGATGTCCAACAATTTGTAAATTTAAAATAAAATTAAAATAAAATTTTAAATAAAATTAGGTATTGTTCAATGTCTATATAAATTAATGTCAAAAATAAAATAAAATGTCAGAAGGTAACATAATCAAAATATTAAGAAAAAATCACATAATGTCAAGAAATTCAGAGAATCTCAGACAATCACAATGTCTCATTTAAAAAATCCTCAACACTATAATACGCCTTCTGCAGAAGGAAGTTTTTTAGGTGTAATTTGAATGCATTGCCATTCAGCTCCTTCCAATCTTTAGGCAACTTATTGTAAATTATAGGAGCCATACATATTATACTCTTGCGCATAAGAGCCGTTTTTGCCCTACTTAACTATAAACTATTTATTAAACTATTACATATAATATATTTAAACTATTATACTTATTTATCTATTATTTGTAGCGGTCTTTGTAATTTAAGAATTCCTCAATATCATGGAAATATTTTTGTACAAGCCATTTCTTTATTTTTTTTATGAATAGACGTTGTGGTAGTTCGCGCAACGTCTGTGGTATTTTATTGTACATTTGTTAAAGTCACCCATAATTATGGTTTGACTGTACGAGGGAACTAGGTTTTCTAATATAAGCTCGAAGGAAGAGAAGTAGTTTATTTGAGAAGAGGGGCAGTAGAAAACACCCAGTAGAATTTTTGTATGAAGGAGTTCAATTTCCAGAAAAAGGTTCCCCGGAGTGAGGTGGTTGAGGAGATATGCTGATAACGGTGAAGGGGATATGAGTATGTAGATAGATGGCAACACCGCCACCCTCGCCAACTGTCCGGTCATTTCTAACCAGGTTGTAACCAGGTAATGAAAATGAGGCAGTGACGTGGTACGGATGCAACCACGACTCCGAGATAAGTATTGCGTATATATTTGTACAGTCAAACGCTGCCAGCATATCCGGGAAATTAGCCGAAATGCTCTGTGCGTTGATGTGGACTACGTTGAAATTCAAGGGAACGTCAGAGAATTGAGATTCAAGGATCTCTGCAAGTGAAATTTGTGATGGGATACTGTGAAAACTTGCGCCACTACTACGCAAAGAACAGTAGTCATCACTGTCACTACCACTATCTGAAAATGACATAGGTCTATAAGAACGTAAACTAAAAAATATATATATTTTGAGTGGAAGAAAGCAGTAGTTATTCTTATTCTAATTTATTTTATGTTCATAAAAAGTAAACAGTCATACAGCTCAAATACATAGGGAAAAAGAATCTTCTCGGGCGGGACTCGAACCCGCAGTCTTTCCCTTACAGGGGGAATGCCTGACCAATTCGGCTACCGAGACACGCCCGATATGATTCAAATTTCCCATCTTATACGTCTTTAAGGCATTCCCCCTGTAAGGGAAAGACTGCGGGTTCGAGTCCCGCCCGAGAAGATTATTTTTCCTTATGTATTTGATTTGTACAGTTAGCATACTTAATGCTGTAAAAATTCCTTCAGTCATACAGCTGTTATTATTTTCTAAGTTTATCTTTTTGGCTAAGTAAACGCATTTAAGATAATTTCCTTAGCTAGTTAATATAACGAATAAAAAGATAATCGTGTACACAAGACTAGCGATGTAAAAAAACAAACGCATTTAAATCATAATAATAATGTTACTATTAATTTTCTACATAAAATATTAGGGATAAACGTAATAATAAGTAATACGTCATATTTCTCAATTTTTTCTTTGCGTTATAGCACATAATCTAATAATCCGTAAGAAAAAATGTAATGGAACAAAAATTCTCAAAACGAATTTCTTGTTTTAATTCGTCAAATTTAACAAGAAAAATATGAATTTTTTTTTGCATATGTATCTTTAAACGTACCTCTCAAATATGATAAAATCGATGAATCAAAATAAAATCACTTATGCCTATTTTCTACTGGGGGTGCGTTGTATCCTCGTCTACTTATTCACAACGTGTACATATTGCGCATAAGTCTTTCTTTGGTTTAAAGAAAGAGTAATTAAACATTGTATTAATTTTTTTTCGGTATTGTGGTGTGCTAGGCATTTAAAACTCCCAAAGTTCATCGTTAAACCATTGTTGGTATAAGCGGTACATTTTTGAAATAGTAAGACCCTCTTCCAAGTACCTAAAGCTTTTGAGAGTCTTTTCTCACATAGTGTACTTTTACTGTTGGGAATAACCTAATATGTTTGACTACGTTTCCTTCAGTTAATGAACTCGTTTACGAGGTCTATTTCTGTGATGACCACGGTGATTGACCAGGTTCTTCACGCTGCACCTTTTACAAAGCAATAAATATAATGGAATCGGATATATTTAAAGTATTTCGAAAAAATACCTTACATACTTGAATTTTTTCATTTTCTACTCGAAAGTAGTACTTCAGTGTTTGTAATGGAAAAGTTGTTCAATGCCATTTATGACACTGGTAATATTCCGGTAGATTGGCTCAGATCCACCTTTGTTACTTTACCCAAAGTTTCCACAGCGAAGAAGTGTGAAGAATACCGAACAATTTCACTAATGAGTCATATTCTTAAAATCTTTTTATAAATAATCCATAACAGGATCTACAAGAAATGTGAAAACACGATCTCGGACTCACAGTTTGGATTCAGAAGCGGGCTGGAAACTAGAGATGCACTGTTTGGATACCAAATTCTTATCCAGCGATGTTTGGACCAGTCAGTTTTTGTGTGTTTTATCGACTACGAAAAAGCGTTCGATAGGGAACAGCACTCAAAATTGCTTGAGATACTTAAAACTACAGGTCTGGATAGCAAAGACATAAGGTTTATAAGAAACATATATTGGAACCAAAGGGTGAATGTACGCGTGGACTCGAGATTGACTGAAGATGTGAACATCTTGAGGGGATATTTTCTGAATTTTACGCGAATGTCACTCATTGAAATAAAACCACTTTTTACGGATTCTATCGCGATATATTTGTTATTATTACTTTTAAACCCGACGTTTCGGCTGCTTAGCAGCAGCCATTTATTGCAGCATAATAATAACAAATATATCGCGATAGAATCCGTAAAAAGTGGTTTTATTTCAATCATGAGGGGATTTTGGCAGGGCTGTATACTATCTCCCTTGTTGTTTAACATCTATTCTGAGAACATTTTTCAAGAAGCTCTACAGGAACTGAATGTGAAAATTATAATCAACGGAGAAGTCGATCAATTACTCTAATGTGTGTAGTAGTATTTAGGCGTCCTTTTTAATTCCGGCAAACTTTGATAGTGCTAGTCGCCATATTTCGACAGTTTTTATTTAATGTTTTTCGCGGGTTTTACGTTGTGACACCGAGCCGACGCGAACGTCACTGAGCTGCGCGTAAGTATTATGAGATTGAACAAGCTGATATTTTTTGAGACGTTTGTACGCATTTGACACTCCATCTAGACATATAAATAATCAAAGCTAAAAGTATATAGGTAATTCATAGCACCGGGGCGAAGCCAAGGCGTGCAGCTATGTTGTTATTATAATAAGATCGTTGCTATGGGAACCAAACCGATGTCACTTGATGACATTAAAATGGACATGCGCACTGATGCTCTGTCCACAACAAAGTGCCCAAATGATGTGCAAAGTGCCCTCCCCGTACCCGGGGCTAGATGGAGACACTGTGGGTCCCCACAACCCGAAGGGGGCCATCTCGAAAGAGATGGTCCTGAGTCTTTCGGGGTGCGAGAGATATGCTTTTGGCAATCTCACCTCCGGCAACCACGGACCCAAGACGGCGTGCGTTTTGGTCGGTTCGAGTCCGACATAACCGCCTCCACCGGCTCCGTGGGGGTGGAATCCGTGGGGATTTTCCACACTATAAAAAAAAGGCTTTGTGAAAAGACTGTTGTCAAAACCACCGCAATAAAGACGCGACGTACAGTATCGAAGAAATAAGCGCTTTATAGTATGTTTATTATAATAACGGTATCTATTGCCGGGTAACCTGTTTTTCATGTAGGTATTTATCTATCACTGCACTGGTTTAAAACGTTTCACTGCCGTAATGATAATTTTTTTTTTTTTGACGGATTCATTCGCGATCTGTTTTGATACTTTTTTCTTGTTTATTTATTTTTATTTTTATTGATCCCAATGTTCTCGACTGCATTCCATAGGCCGGCGGCCGGCGTCGCGGGGGAGTCCGTTGGAAATAATCTGTTTGCAATATGTATCATTCATGTAATGCCACAATTTCTCACAAGATTCTTCGAACTTCGACACTGAATGATTTTTATAATAGAATGAATTCTAATAACAAATGATTTGCATAATATATGTTCAGTAATAGTTCGGGGTTAGCATAACGTACGACATGCGACAGGACAAAACAATAATAACAATATTATGTCCTTGATCAGTGGTGAAGGTTAAACTCAAAGTTGTCAGTGTTGTCGCAGAGAAATAATATTAGGTACTATCGCGTTCCATGTACGAAGTTCATAAATGTGAGTAGGTACTAATTGAAGCATTTATTTGCATTTTTTTTTGTTGTTTTTGATATTAGCCTTCATCACATTAGCTTTCTGTAAGTAATATTATTTTAATACCACAATGGAATTTTGTTACAATATTTATATTTGTTGCCCGACAGGATTACTGTTAATTGTTTTGATTTAGGTATTATTCGATCTGACATAAGTACATATTTTGTTCCTGTTTTAGTTACGAGTATTTCAGGTTTCCATAATTGTAACACGTAACTAGCGGGTGGACGGAATGAATTATTATTATATTTATATTTAGGTACCTATTAATAATTTGTATTGACACACACACATACACATACCTACATAGATATATATATATATACTCATACACTTAACACGATAAAATTAATGAGTGATTTAGATAGTAACGAAGATAGCTTATTATCTACTGGAAGCTTAAGCGATAGCCCTGTGAGTCACCAGTCATCATCACTTGCAGACTCTCTCCGGTTTCAGTTTCTGGACGTCCCGAGGAACTTTAATGTAGTGTACATAAATGCCCAAAGCATTCCTGCTCATTTCCCGGATATGCTGGCTACCTTTGACTGTGAAAATATTCACGCTATTGTGGTCACTGAATCCTGGTTAAAACCCTGTCTCCCAACTACTTCTTACTCTCTGCCAGGTTTTCAGCTTATTAGGAATGATCGGACGAAAAACACTGGTGATGGTTACGGTGGTGTGGCCATTTACCTGCGATCACAAATTCCCGTCACTATTGTTGATGTCTCACCACAACCACCACCATCAAACTCCGGTGAATACTTACTCCTAGAGCTGGAACTTAATCATACCAAAGTTTTACTTGGTGCATATTATTCACCATCGAAACGGCTGAACTATTTTGAATCTTTCGAAAATATGCTAGAAACATTTGTGCCTTCCTATGAGCATTTCATTTTAATGGGAGATTTCAATACCTGCCTTTTACTCAATGACACACGTTCTTCTTCTTTTCAGCGCATTACAGAATCTTGTAATCTGTCTATTCTTCCTCTGAATGCCACTCACCACTTTCCTAACTGTGTCCCTTCTCTACTCGATCTAGTCTTAGTTTCTTCACCCAATCATGTAGCTAAACACGGTCAGTACAATGCTGACGCCTTCTCTTATCATGACTTGATCTATCTTTCCTACCGAATCCGCCCACCTAAAGCAAAACCTAAAATTATTCTACAACGCAATTTTAACGCTATTGACCCAATAAAACTCCGGGAGGATGTGGTCAAGATAGACTGGGACCCTCTTTTAATGTCACATTGCGTTGATAGTAAAGAAAACATCCTAACTTATAAAATTACAGAGCTTTATGACAGACATGCTCCCATGCGAGCAATTAAATTAAAACATTTGCCAGCACCCTGGCTTACTCAGGATATTAAAGACCTATTGGCTAAAAAAGCTGCTGCTAAGACCAGGTATAAGTTTCGTTCTACGCAAGTAAATTGGGATAAATATGTGACCATTAGAAACCACTGCAACAAGGTGTGTAGGAATGCGCAACGCCAACACATTCATACCTCGATTGAGAACGGAGATCCAGCTAAAGTCTGGAAATTTTTAAGTACATTGGGAGTTGGAAAGCCTCGCTCAGATTCTATTCCTAAAGACTTAGATTTAAATTCACTCAACGTGCACTTCTCTACTTCGCCCAATTTTGATGGGGCGAAGAAAACAAATACATTACAACATCTTTCATATATTCCAACTCCTAAATATCCTCCCTTTGTCTTCGATCAAGTGACCGCTTGTGATGTTAAAAAGAGCATAGTAACAATCTCATCCAATGCTGTGGGCAACGATTGTGTCAGCAGGAATATGATTCTACCTATTCTTGATGAAATCATACACATTCTCTGCCATGTCTTTAACCACTCGCTATCCTGCGGAATTTTTCCATCTGCTTGGAAAGACGCTCAATTAATTCCCTTACCAAAGAAATCCAAACCATCTTCGTTTGCTGATTACCGTCCGATATCCATTCTTCCATTCCTTTCCAAAGCCTTTGAGCGACTTATCCATAGTCAACTTAGTTCATTTCTTAATAAACATGAACTTCTTAATCCTTTTCAATCCGGTTTCCGACGTGGACACAGTACCAGCACGGCATTGGTTAAGATAACTGATGATATAAGAAGGGGCATGGATGGTGGAAGACTTACTTTATTGTCTTTACTGGATTTCAGTAATGCTTTCAATACTGTGGACTTTCAAATCTTGCTGGGTATACTTAGCTCTATTAACATATCTCCAACGGCTCTTGAATGGTTTCGTAGTTACCTGTTTGGTCGCCGGCAACGTATTCGCATCGAGGAATCTTATTCTTCTTGGTGCAATACTACAGCTGGTGTACCGCAGGGTGGCGTTTTATCTCCTTTACTCTTCGCAATTTTTATAAATACCATCTCTGAAAAACTTGTTTCATCCTACCACCTTTACGCCGATGATCTACAAATCTATACACAGGCTCCCTTAAGTGACTTGACTGGAGCAATTTGTACGATCAACACGGATCTGGAGCGCATTTCCGAATGGAGTAATAATTATGGACTGACGGTGAATCCAACCAAAACACAAATAATTGTAATAGGTGGTCAGCAGTTGATTTCTAGAATTGACTGGTCACAACTACCGCAAGTCCAATTTGCAGGGGCTGTTTTACCAATTAACAAAAGTGTAAAAAACCTGGGTATCCTTATCGACAATACCCTTTCCTGGAGACCTCAACTCCAAGAAACAAGTCGGAAACTTTTCGCGGCAGCAGGGGCTTTGCGGCGGTTACGAAACTTCCTTCCAACTTCCACTAAAATTTCACTCGTACAATCTCTCCTTCTCCCTTTACTAGATTACGCCGATGTCAGCTGTCCTGATCTCACTGAGGAGCAACTTGATAAGCTTGAGCGTCTTCAAAATTTTTGTATCAGATTTATATTCGGCTTACGTAAATATGATCACATTACTCAATTTCGTAACAGACTCAAGTGGCTCCCAATTCGTCTTCGCAGGAATGCTCATATTTTGGCATTATTATATAACGTTCTCTTTAATCCAGCTACTCCTACCTATCTCAAAGAACGTTTTAAATTTCTCCATGACACACATGCAAGATCGTTGAGGCCGTCTAGGAACTTGACACTGGGGTTGCCAGCGCACTCTACTGATTATTACAGCAAATCCTTTACTGTGAAGGCCATTGGCCTATGGAATGCATTGCCAGTAAAGATTAGAGAGGCACAATCCATAAATATTTTTAAAACAATGGTAAATAATCATTATCTCTCTATAGCGTAGCCATTGAAAACTCCTCACATTCACATTTTATTTATTTCTTTCACTATATAATTATGTATTTTTGTGTTAGGGTATACTATGTACGTATTTTTCTCATGTATCACACTCTTTTATTTGTTATAGGTATTTATATGTTTAAGAAACTACATCAACACTCACTTATATTACATACTTTTCAATCCTGTCCATCCTAAGGTTGCCTGGAAGAAATCACTTTTAGTGATAAGGCCGCCCATTGTGCATTTAACTGTAACTGTATCCATGTGCTACTGTTCTGTAATAATGTTGATGTACAATAAAGAATTATCTATCTATCTATCTATCTATCTATCTAAAGAGTACATTTTTGTAAAATGCACACTGCACATCACCCACCTACCATGTGAGACCATGCTTGGGACTCCATTTTATCTTTTAGTTGGCTTCTATTATCTAGATCACCGCGCGAAGATTGAAATAATACTGCTTTAAGAGGTTGTGGTTGGCCCCCAGTACTCTCCTTTGGCTGTGCCGTAGTCAGGTAAGAAGAAATATTTTGAGGTGCAGATGCCAGCAGATGGCGAGCTGTTGTCACGTACCCTGGACGAGAAAAGGAGTCAGAATTTATGTATGTAGAATTTCGTCAATCTGGGCCTCGATTCTGCCATAGCCAAACCACAGTCTCCCCGCAGCTGTTCCAAAAAAAGGCATTAAATAATAGACTTTAAAGCGATGCGGTTACAGTTCAACATTAAATGACTTTTTGCAGAGTAATTCAAAAAGTGTAATGTAACTGTTTTCATTTAATTTTGGACTTTAGGCGTAAAGTCTAAAATTTAATGTCATTTTCGCAGTGACCGTGGCACCACAGTGGATACTATCCTCATCTGCTACTTTTACCTGTCGATACATTTTGATGACGTCTGCCACAAGGCCGATAGCATGTCGACGCCACTTGAGGATTGTATGCCGAAGATCGGCTTGCAGTGTCGGTCCGACCATTAGCGTGTCATTCAGCGAGACACCTTTATTGTTCTTTTCTGAAGCATTGAAGATCACCCTTACCTTGGTAGTGGCCTTGTCTTCTCGTATCACATCGTAATGTGGGAGATAGACTGCTTCTTCTCTTTTTGTATCATTTTTGGTTACAGGTTTCATATGTCCTAGCTGTAAGTATTTGTTACGTGAACACTGGTTCCGGTAATAAAAAAAATGAAAACATTTGAACATATCAGTAATAAACGGTAAATACCGGTATCTCGCGATTGCAGCACGTGTCCCCTCACTGGGAAGTGAACGCAAGCATTGCCTTTTAAGGTAATGCATCGTTCTAACGCACATATAAAATGAGTCACACGAATTGATAACCAATCAGCGCATCCCGTCAATCGGAAAAACAGCTGATGGCTCAATACTAACACACAACACAAAAAAAACGCACCCCGCGCGCGTCGAGGGTAGACAGCGGACCTGATTCGATCGTGAGACTTCGCAGCGGAACGTTGCAGTCGTAGTCCTAAAGCCTAGCTAGAACTATCTTACATTCTGCTAGTTACTATTACTAAGTCCTACGTACTCAGTATAGTTATAACGTCTTGCGGGGTGTCTTGTTGAATATAAGCAGTTCCCAATATAAGGATTAATATGTACCTATTGTAATGTTATATCCTTGGTGTACAATAAAGACAATTATTATTATTATTCCCTTTATTCATTTGTTTGTACTGTTTCTGATGTTCTTGTTATCAGAAATCCTAATAATACCTTGAGCCACACTGTGTATAGGAAAAAGACTCATACTGATAGGTACTTAAACGGTGAATCTCACCACCACCCTAAACAGTTAGCTACCGTAGGAATGTCTTTGTTTCAGAGAGCCCGTGGGATCTGTGACAAGAAACACCTGGACGCTGAGCTTCAACATGTCAAGCAAGTACTGCAAGACAACAAGCTCAAACCACCGCGCCTGAGTCACAGATCCCGAGAAAAACCAGCCACGGTGGAACGCCAGCCTGCTGTACTACCGTATGTACGAGGGGTCACTGACAAGATTGGCTACATCTTGAAGCGAGCTTCAATCAACACGTACTACAAGCCGCCAACGAAGATAAGTCAATTTTTACCATCTGTCAAGTGCCAACTACCTCTACAAGATGCAGGGGTCTACAAAATAGACTGTGACTGTGGGCTCTCATATATTGGTCAAACCAAGCGAAGCATTGGCACTCGGGTCAAAGAACACATAGCTGATATAAAACACCAACGCTCAACAAAGTCAGCTGTATGTGAACACGCGCAAAAAGGCACCAACCATTACCTAAGGTTTGATAAACGACAGATACTCGCCAAAGAACACCGATATATTCCTAGAATGATCCGCGAGGCTATTGAAATTAAAAAACACCCAAATTTTAATAGAGAGGATGGATGGACCGTACCACCAGCTTGGGACCCAGTCATCCACTTAATCAAACCCAGTAAGCAGCAAAATCCAGCAAGACTTAACAACACAGTGAGCTCATTCTGCGTAAATACGAACACCAATAATTCACCATGATTCGGGTATTTTGAGATAACTTATACTTCAAACTATGTGACAACTACCATCGTGAGTCACACCGCGAAAATGGCTGCTGCAAAGCAGCCGAAACGTCGGGTTTAAAAGTAATAATAACAAATATATCGCGATAGAATCCGTAAAAAGTGGTTTTATTTCAATGAGTGACATTCGCGTAAACTTCAGAAAATATCATAAGAATTAAGAATTAAGAATTAAGAATTGAGAATTGAGAATTGAGAATTGAGAATTGAGAATTGAGAATTGAGAATTGAGAATTGAGAATTGAGAATTGAGAATTGAGAATTGAGAATTGAGAATTGAGAATTGAGAATTGAGAATTGAGAATTGAGAATTGAGAATTGAGAATTGAGAATTGAGAATTGAGAATTGAGAATTGAGAATTGAGAATTGAGAATTGAGAATTGAGAATTGAGAATTGAGAATTGAGAATTGAGAATTGAGAATTGAGAATTGAGAATTGAGAATTGAGAATTGAGAATTGAGAATTGAGAATTGAGAATTGAGAATTGAGAATTGGGAATTGGGAATTGAGAATTGAGAATTGAGAATTGAGAATTGAGAATTGAGAATTGAGAATTGAGAATTGAGAATTGAGAATTGAGAATTGAGAATTGAGAATTGAGAATTGAGAATTGAGAATTGAGAATTGAGAATTGAGAATTGAGAATTGAGAATTGAGAATTGAGAATTGAGAATTGAGAATTGAGAATTGAGAATTGAGAATTGAGAATTGAGAATTGAGAATTGAGAATTGAGAATTGAGAATTGAGAATTGAGAATTGAGAATTGAGAATTGAGAATTGAGAATTGAGAATTGAGAATTGAGAATTGAGAATTGAGAATTGAGAATTGAGAATTGAGAATTGAGAATTGAGAATTGAGAATTGAGAATTGAGAATTGAGAATTGAGAATTGAGAATTGAGAATTGAGAATTGAGAATTGAGAATTGAGAATTGAGAATTGAGAATTGAGAATTGAGAATTGAGAATTGAGAATTGAGAATTGAGAATTGAGAATTGAGAATTGAGAATTGAGAATTGAGAATTGAGAATTGAGAATTGAGAATTGAGAATTGAGAATTGAGAATTGAGAATTGAGAATTGAGAATTGAGAATTGAGAATTGAGAATTGAGAATTGAGAATTGAGAATTGAGAATTGAGAATTGAGAATTGAGAATTGAGAATTGAGAATTGAGAATTGAGAATTGAGAATTGAGAATTGAGAATTGAGAATTGAGAATTGAGAATTGAGAATTGAGAATTGAGAATTGAGAATTGAGAATTGAGAATTGAGAATTGAGAATTGAGAATTGAGAATTGAGAATTGAGAATTGAGAATTGAGAATTGAGAATTGAGAATTGAGAATTGAGAATTGAGAATTGAGAATTGAGAATTGAGAATTGAGAATTGAGAATTGAGAATTGAGAATTGAGAATTGAGAATTGAGAATTGAGAATTGAGAATTGAGAATTGAGAATTGAGAATTGAGAATTGAGAATTGAGAATTGAGAATTGAGAATTGAGAATTGAGAATTGAGAATTGAGAATTGAGAATTGAGAATTGAGAATTGAGAATTGAGAATTGAGAATTGAGAATTGAGAATTGAGAATTGAGAATTGAGAATTGAGAATTGAGAATTGAGAATTGAGAATTGAGAATTGAGAATTGAGAATTGAGAATTGAGAATTGAGAATTGAGAATTGAGAATTGAGAATTGAGAATTGAGAATTGAGAATTGAGAATTGAGAATTGAGAATTGAGAATTGAGAATTGAGAATTGAGAATTAAGAATTAAGAATTAAGAATTAAGAATTAAGAATTAAGAATTAAGAATTAAGAATTAAGAATTAAGAATTAAGAATTAAGAATTAAGAATTAAGAATTAAGAATTAAGAATTAAGAATTAAGAATTAAGAATTAAGAATTAAGAATTAAGAATTAAGAATTAAGAATTAAGAATTAAGAATTAAGAATTAAGAATTAAGAATTAAGAATTAAGAATTAAGAATTAAGAATTAAGAATTAAGAATTAAGAATTATGAATTATGAATTATGAATTATGAATTAAGAATTAAGAATTAAGAATTATCATACGTCATTATACGTCATTTGATTGTCATACGTTGTACAATCCGGAGCCGCCGTTGTTGGACGTGGAAGCGGCGGCGGCGTCGTCGGCGGCGCACAGTGCGCGGGTGCACCTCGCGCGCCTGGGCCCTGCCGATGTACGGCGTGCGCTAGCTCGTCTGCCGCCGAAGCGATCGGTCGGCCCTGATGGTATACCGGCCTTCATTTTTAGGGACTGTAGGATGGTATTACTGGAACCGTTGTTACACCTGTTTAATTCTTGTATTGAAACTGCCTCGTTTCCTAGTCGCTGGAAACTTACAAGGGTGATACCAGTGCCCAAGGGATGTGGTGGCACGAATCCTAGCGATTATAGGCCCGTGGCAGTCCTATGCACTCCAGCCAAGATCTTCGAGGCGGCCATCCACAACGACTTATATAACCAGGTGAGTGCCCAGTTGTCCGACGCTCAGCACGGTTTTCGTCATGCGCGGGGGACGGCGGGGAACTTACTGCATCTCATGTCACGTCTGGTACCAGCCGTGGATGCTGGCCATCAGGTGGATGTGGCATATTTTGACTTTAGAAAGGCGTTCGACTTGGTAGACAATGACATCCTCTTGTCTAGGTTGGCTAACGTAGGATGCACTCAACATACACTTGCATTTTTTCTAGCTATTTGAAAGATAGGTGTCAATATGTAGACTGTGGCGGATATTATTCGAAACCTTATTTCACCAGGTCGGGTGTGAGTCAGGGGAGTAATTTGGGGCCCCTCCTCTTTAATTTGACCATAAATAATCTACCGGACGTAGTCGAAAATTCTACAACCTTGCTTTTCGCCGATGATTTAAAACTAATCTTTGAAATTAAGCAGCCTTCTGACCACCTTGTTTTACAACGGGACATTGACAGGGTTGTTGAGTGGAGTGAAGGCAGCAGGCTGTATTTTAATGTGGAGAAATGTAGCGTGTTGTCATTTACTCGCGCTCGATCTCCCAGCCATCATGAATACTGTTTGGACGGGCAAACATTAAAACGCGTTACTGAGGTTAGGGACTTAGGAATTAACTTCACAGCTGACTTGAGCTTCAGGCAGCACATAATAGAGGTGTGCAAAAAAGCTTATAGAAATTTAGGGTTTATCCTGCGTCAAGCGCGTCAATTCACTAATATCAAGGCTCTGAAAGCACTATATGAGGCTTTAGTGAAAAGCCATCTAGAATATAATTCTATGATTTGGTCTCCTCACGAAGATAAGTACAAGTTTATGCTTGAACGAATACAAAACAAATTTGTTAGATTCATATATCTGAAACAATATGGCGTGTACCCGGGATACCCAATTATTTACCCAACGTTATTTGTACTTGGCATGATAGGCTATTACAAACTAGAAGTGAGAAGGGAAGTTGCGTCCTACTTAAAGTGTTACGCGGCACAATACACAACCCTGCTATCCTTGAGGTAGCACAGCTATGTGTACCGGACGAGTACGTGGGGCGTAGGCGCCTGCCTCCGCTGCTAGAGGTGCCACGAGCGCGCACTAACCTGCTGCAGCGGGCGCCGTTGTCGCGCGCGCTGCGTACGCTCAATACGGTTGCTGAACAAGTTGACCTGTTCTCGTGCTCGCTGAACGAACTTACAAGAGTCACATATTGTGTAGTAGTAAATAGATTGTTTAGTAAGTAGCTTTATATAATATATAATGATAGTGGTTTAAATAAGTAAATAAATAAATTTTGACATTAGTAATCTAATAGGAATTTGACATTAAGTACCCACCTATGGGGTTTTGATGACTGAATATCTTATTCTAATTTTGATTATGTGACCTAATTAATTTATTATAATGTAATATATATTGTAATTTAATTAATTCGATCTTAAATTGTAGCTTGGACATTAGAAACCTAAATAGGAATTTGACATTAAGGGTGTGGTTTTGGTGAAATATTTATTCTAATTCTGATTATGTGCTCTAATTATTTATTGTAATACTAATAATATATATATATAATATAATATCTATATAATATCTGATGAATGAATATATATATATAATATCTGAATTGTGATTGTATAGGATTAATTGTGGTCTACTACCATTGTATTGGGTGATGACCTGTAAGGATGGTAGTATGATGTATAAATAAATAAATAAATAAATAAATAAATAAATAAATAAATAAATTTGACTTCACCTCGCCTGATGTTAAGCTAAAGGCAAAGTCTCGGAAAGAGGGTCACCATCGTAAACATTTACCATGTTAACAGTGGTGGCACTCAGCTTGACGGCCTCATTAGATGCCTTTTCACGCCCCGCTTAAAGGACCCGGGACTGTAGGAAGAAGGAAACACGTGAGCTGGCAGGGAATTCCAGGTCTTAGTGGTGCGGCATAGGAATGAATCACTGAAACGCTTGGTTCTAGCAGGTATACTCTGCACCGTAAATGGATGACATCTTAGCCCTGCATGTGTCGTCCTGTGAAGGAAAGGGGAGGGTGGGACTAATTGGAAGAGCTCGTCAGAACATTCACCATGGTAGAGACGGTAGAAAACTGCCAAAGACGCAACATCTCTACGCATCTGCAAAGGCTCGAGGGTGTTCGTGACCTCAGGATCCCCAATAATGCGGACCGCACGTCGCTGCAACCTGTCGAGAGCATCTAATAAGTACTTTGCGGAGCCGTCCCAGAGATGTGAGCAGTATTCCACGCCGGAACGAATTTGGGTCTTGTATAGAAGACACCGCTGCTCCGGCGTGAAAAAACGTCTCACTCTGTTCAGGACTCCGAGTTTACGCGAGGCTGATTTGATGATACTCTCGATATAGTTTTTGTTATTCAGTTTGCAGCGAACATCCATACCGAGGATAGTGAGGTGATCCTGCAGTGGCAGTGGTGTGCTCTGAAGAGTGTAAACATTTTTCTAAGCCCGTATCTATCAAAGGGAATATAAGTGAAAATAACAGCTGTTTTTTTACTGACTGTCAGATTTTTTTTCATACTACCCACGTTTACTGTCAGTGCGCTGATTACGTGCGGCCGTCAACTAGCGACTAAAGCGGACATTTATGCTGACAGGCCTTTCACACAGAAACATTGAGGACATCTTAAAATAAACTTACCTGTTAAAGAAGTAAGTGGTAAATTATAAGTAAATATGATTTGTAACGCCTGCAATATGACGTTGGTCACCGAAGATGCAATGAAATGTCGATTGTGTCTTGGTAAATATCATTATCAATGTCTGAATATGGAAAAGCTCCAGTTCTCTACGCTCACGAAAGATCAGACTTTTAACTGGATGTGTCCTGCATGTAATAATGTCACTCGACGAACTCAGTCAAAAGACAGCACGCCCGTGCGCCACAGCCAGTTGACGCCAATTGATAACGAGTCATTAAACATGTCATGTGATGTTATACCGCCCGAAAACCTTTCTATGGCTCCCCATTATTTAGAACAGGTGTTGAAGCCCAATCCTATTACAAACACTGTTCACGCCATGCTATATTTTTCAAAATTTGCGAGCTGACGTCACTTTTGTCTACCAATAAAATCATTAGAATATGACGCGACAAACGTTCGCTATTGGTTCAACATTGTACCTTACCCCCCTATCCTCGATCTATGTAAAACGTTAAAATTTTAATACACTTATCAATTTGGTTTTCAACGATACGCATATTTTTGTTGGAAGCAGGTATAAAATCTTGCAAGTTTCATCTTCGCAGAGTGGTAGGCAATGCGCACCTCACCTTTGAGGAGTTCAGCACAGTGCTGTCACAGATAGAAGCAGTCCTTAATTCCCGACCACTTTCTCCTCTTTCTTCAGATTCCCGAGACCTTTCTCCTCTTACTCCCGCTCATTTTTTGGTTGGTCGACCACTGACTGCGCCAGCGTGTCACGACTTCAACAACATTCCGGAGCATAGGTTGAAGAGGCATCAAAGGGTGGAGCAAATTCGCCAACATTTTTGGACCCGTTGGTCCAAAGAATATATTTCTGAGCTACAGGTGCGAACGAAGTGGACAGAAAACAAGACGAAACTAAAGGACAACTCACTTGTCCTTATAAAGGACAACAACCTTCCGCCCTTAAAATGGTCCATGGGTCGAGTAATTGGGAGCATCCCAGGCAAGGACGGCAGTTCAAGAGTAGCAGACATTATGACCGCTTAAGGCGTTACGCGTCGGGCCTATACGAAGATCTGTCCTCTCCTCGGTGATGACCACGTTGAGGAGTGAAGCTGTTGCCGACTTACACATTGAAAGCGACTGCTTTCAAGGCCGCGGGCATGTTCACGCCATGCTATATTTTTCAAAATTTGCGAGCTGACGTCACTTTTGTCTACCAATAAAATCATTAGAATATGACGCGACAAACGTTCGCTATTGGTTCAACATTGTACCTTACCCCCCTATCCTCGATCTATGTAAAACGTTAAAATTTTAATACACTTACCAATTTGGTTTTCAACGATACGCATATTTTATTTTGAATTCCTAAAAGGTCAAAGTCAAACCTAGTTCAGCACAAGTTCAAGGGAGGGCAGCTGCCACGGCGCGCAACTGCGTCAGCTACCTCCTCCCTCGTGACAGAGTCCTCCAGACCGGTAAAGCGCAAGTCTGCGCACTTGACAGGCCTGGACACGTTCGCCGTCTCGGAGCCGAGCACCTCACGGAGACGCGCCGCAATAGAATGTAAAAAAATCGTACCATTTGTCATTAAACCTATAGACAATGTGTAAAGTAAGTCAAGTTAATTTGTATTAATGGTCACAAAATTGTTTAATAATGTTTGATGTGTTTATTGATATAACTGTAAATATTTTCATAAATTATAAAATAACTATACATATTAATCCTCAAATTCGGCCTTAAAAACCTTCGCTATTATGGTATTTATTCACATGTACCCAGCGCCATCTAGCGACAGCAAGCCGAACTACTACACCACTACTACGTCACTACGAATCCTGCATCGCGAAAGTGAAGTTCGCGCGCTGGTACAATATATTATATTACATCCCAACGACAATCGTTGGGCCGCGGCCCGCCAGGCGTGATCACCTTGCCTGGTCGGAGGATCCTCCCTTTGTGTTGGAGGAACATCACACCTCGTTCCTCCACAGTCTCATGTTCTTAGTGTGCCAATGTTATCTATTTAAGTTACTTTTCTTAAAATTGATGTGTCATTTCATTCGCTTTACACATTGTCTATAGGTTTAATGACAAATGGTACGATTTTTTTACATTCTATTGTTGTGCTCTAGATAAATGAAAAAAATAGAAAGTATTGAAATAAATATTATTCATTTAAGTAATAGTGAGTTGTATTGAGCATTTAATTATAAATTTGTCAGAAAAACACATTCATTTATCATTAGACACCTCTAGAGTCTATAAAAATATGATGTGTACTTTAATACAAAGTGTGGTTAAGATGATACAACTGAACATATCAGCGTGTATATTGATATTACTTAAGTATATAGGTAGTACTACTAGTGAACTAATAGGTACAAGGTATAAGTTCCGGGAACGAGGAACTTATGTTCTATGTCACCCAGTTGCGTAGAATAACTGTACATCATTGCTTGTAGTTGTCAATGGACAACTACAAGCAATGATGTACAATCAATAAATCAATAATGAATGCCACGGCAGTCCAATGCTGGACATAGGCCTCTACCAATGTGCGCCATTTCATCCGATCCTCCACCTCCCGCTTCCAGTCTATCCCAGCCACCTTTTTCAGGTCGTCAGTTCATCTGGCTAGGGCGTGTCTGCTCCAACGGCCATCGGTCCTTCGACAGTGATGTGGCCAGCCCATTGCCACTTGAGCTTGCTTATTATGCGAGCTATGTCGGTAACTTTGGTTCTGTGTCGGATGACCTCATTTCGAATTCTATCCTTCAAAGAAACTCCAAGCATAGCTCGCTCCATAGCCCGCTGCGCGACTTTTAGGTCCACGTTTCGGCACTGTAAGTCATAACAGGTAGGACGCACTGGTCAAAGACCTTTGTTTTCAGGCATTGCGGTAGGCGAGAAGAGAAGACTCGACGTAGTTAGTGAAATGCTGCCCAACGCAGTTGGATCCTTCTGGCTACACATCATATTTTTATAGACTCTAGAGGTGTCTAATGATAAATGAATGTGTTTTTTCTGACAAATTTATAATTAAATGCTCAATACAACTCACTATTACTTAAATGAATAATATTTATTTCAATACTTTCTATTTTTTTCATTTATCTAGAGCACAACAATAGTATGTAAAAAAATCGTACCATTTGTCATTAAACCTATAGACAATGTGTAAAGTAAGTCATGTTAATTTGTATTAATGGTCACAAAATTGTTTAATAATGTTTGATGTGTTTATTGATATAACTGTAAATATTTTCATAAATTATAAAATAACTATACATATTAATCCTCAAATTCGGCCTTAAAAACCTTCGCTATTATGGTATTTATTAATCGCAGTAGCATGTTTTTATTTTAATTCACTGTGAAATTAGTGAAATTTTTTTTAAACTTTAAATAGATTTTCTCGAAACTATGATTTTCGAGTTCAATCACTTTTCACTTATCACTACACTTTTCAAACAAAAGTTGATTCATAAAGCGTTGTTTTATTTTGTTTCGTTTTATAAAATCGATTTTACCCACATGTACCCAGCGCCATCTAGCGACAGCAAGCCGAACTACTACGCCACTACTACGTCACTACGAATCCTGCATCGCGAAAGTGAAGTTCGCGCGCTGGTACAATATATATATTACATCCCAACGACAATCGTTGGGCCGCGGCCCGCCAGGCGTGATCACCTTGCCTGGTCGGAGGATCCTCCCTTTGTGTTGGAGGAACATCACACCTCGTTCCTCCACAGTCTCATGTTCTTAGTGTGCCAATGTTATCTATTTAAGTTACTTTTCTTAAAATTGATGTGTCATTTCATTCGCTTTCCCTACATCGTCAAATTAATTTTATTACCTTTGAGCTATTTTCCTCAATTCAGATTCAAATAAATCTTGCGATTAAAACAATTTGCTATAAATAGTTATTATAACACTGTGTAATTTGAGTCACTCCTTCTTGAACAGTTACAACTAGGTGAGCGGTTTATCCATGAACAGTTGACAAATAGGTAAGTGATCTAAATCTTGTATCCATGAGCAGTTGGCAAACGGGTAAGTGATTTAAACCATTTATCCTTGATCTGTTCAAGAAGCAAGGAATACATAAACTATTTTGCTTTGAATACATAAATCGTTATTGTGTACATAGACCTTTCTGCCCTGATCAAAGAATTGTGCAAAATGGCTCAAGTTACATCTAACTTGCTTTAAAAACACCTTTTATTTGTTGTAACATAATCATAAATTAGCATAAAATATACCGCTTTTTAGTTGGGAGATTTGTACAATTTTATTATATAGTTTAGGAACAGTGAATTTTTTTCTTAAAAAATAAACTTTAAAATGCTCTCCTGTAAAGTTCGCAAAATGGTGCTTGAATCAAGTCGCCTTTTAACCGTCGATATAGAGAAAGTACTACACAAAATAGACCGCTTCGTTTTTGTACTGAAAAAAAACAGACAAACGGTTAATCTTGAGGTAGCTATGATAAGATATTCCATAATAAGATATGGTCTCATAATTCCGTGGATATTGATCGAGTCTTCAAAGCACAAAAGAAATGTATCCGCGCAATGTGTGGAGCAGACTTTCTCGATAGTTGTAAGCCACTGTTTAAAAGACTTAAAATACTGCCTTTACCATGGCTATATTAGATATTTGTAAAAAACATAAAAGACTATTTGAGGAAAGAGAAAAATTCCGTGACAGAGAAAATAGTCGTACTCGGCATATAGGAATAAGCTATTTCTACCTGTTTAGTACTGTAAGTTAAAATCTGTTTTGCGCGACACTAGATGGATGGCGTTGACCTCAAATTAGATGTCGCTATGGTTTCGTTCACATGAACCACATACATATTGTACATTGTTGCATCAACGCTCAATAGATGGCGTTGATGTCAAGTTAGATGGCAATATGGTTACCAATATGGATACCAATCATTGTATAAAAAGATAAATGTAAATCAATGTATTGTGAGCAATATTATCACACTTAAGCACAGGTGAAGTGTAGTGTTTCATTGTTTCCAACCTTCATCACACCCCGAGATAAATAGTGTTGTTCCAGCGCTATCATCGGCACAAGCCTGGTGATTTTACATGATCCTATCGAGTCGGATCGGAGACTTCTTTTAGTACACCACCTCGTACTAGCAGTGGATCGCTGTGCAACGGTACGACTGAACGCGCAAGGAAGTGCCGCGTTTTTGGAAGTTCACTGAAGATCAGTTCCGGTCCCGGCAGCAGTTCAAGAAAGCCTGAACGGAATCAAATCAACCACAGAGGGCGCCACCTACACATCAGTTTGAATAGTGAGTGAAGTGCAACTTCGAGTACATTTTATTGTTTATGTCATACATAAGGCGAAAGACCGTCACTTTTCAAGTTTGAAGTTGACATCTGTCAAGATTGTCACTTTCGGAAGTTTACGAAGGAGTTCGCTTGAAACAATCAACTTTGTTATAACTTTATTATATCTGTTGTCAAGATTAAACAAATAGAAGAGTTCAATGCGGGTGTGCGTTGTTTTATAGACAAAAGTTTCATATAATTTCGTTTTACAGAAAATGTTTCGCATAATTTCGTTTCATAGAATAATCAATATACATAATACTTACTTTAAAGATTTTTAAATCATTGACTTTTGTTTCACATAAATTTTAATGTTAGAATAATCATTTCATAGAATAACAAATGAAATATTCTTCTTTTTTATATTGGTTATTTCTTATAAAACTTATTTGCGCAAAGATATTTTCTGGGTGGTTTAAAAAAAAATAACCACGAACCACTTCTAACCTAACCTATCCGAGTCGGGGTATTATCTAATTAAATTACTACAAGCAATCGGGAAAAAAAAATGATGGTGGTTAGTGGTTGTTTTTAAGATTCCTTAAATAATAATTCTACAGTTTGATAAGTATGTTAAACAAAAATATGTGAAAAAAAATCATTAAATTGTGTTTCTGTGAGAAGTGATTCATTGTGGTAAATTGTCTTTGAAACAATAATATTCGAAATAAAAATATAAGAACCAAATATTATATGAAACATTTTCTGTAAAATGAAATTCTATGAAATTTCTTTCTACGAAATAAGGCGCTCCCGTTCAATGCACTTTAGACTTAGAAAAATTAAGATTACTTTGTAGTTAATTTGTAAAATATTAGTCTTAATGCATGGTAGTTTAGACTTAGAATAATTTATAGAAAACGGGGGAACGGGGAGACTATGTCCGTTTACCGCCGACAGTAAAGTCTTTAAAATTAAAAGACTTGTAAAATTATGTAGATTTTTTGACACTTAGAAAAATCACTCAAGAATTAGTACGCTTTTTTATGTTTGTTTTTGCCATATTTTGTAGTTTTTATAGAATTTAATAAAATCTATTTTGTAGTTTGAAAAAACACTCGTTGTAAAACGAGTCGCTTAGCACTTAGAATAGTCGCTTTTCGCTGGACTTAGTTTTATTTTAAGAATAGAATAGAAAGAATAGAAATCTTTATTTGCAGGAAACATGAAATCAAAATCAAAATCAAAAATAATTTATTTTGCATAGACCAATAAATCGGCACTTACAAAACGTCAACATAAAGTAAATATTAAATACTAACTAATACTAGTAAATGGACCACCGGTTCGAAACGCGGCCCAGACCTGAGAAGACTCCGGCAAGAAACTCAGCGGGCTTTTTGTTTTTTTGGTCTATTTACAAAACATTTACTTAGCCTAAAACTTATGGTCTAGATACAATGTTTTGCTTGAGTAGCACAGCAGAGCGAACAGCTCATTTCCAAGCTTGTTTATCATTTAAATATTCTTGGATTTTATAATAGGCTTTCTGGCACAGTTTGCTCTTTACTGTATTTTTAAATTTATTAACAGGTAAATCTCTGATTTCATTAGGAAGCTTGTTAAAAAAGCGAATACAGTTGCGGTTTAACAATAATGATGGATTGACATATTTTAATTAGTACAGCATGTTTCACCGTAGTCGGTGTGCAAATGTATTAGGTACATTCAGTCTTGTGGTAGGTTTGCATGCAATTAATATACCTACTTAAATATTTTGTCCTAGATTAATCATAATAATTTTGGTCAATTACATTAAGTTATCTTTTACATCTACTTGATTACAATTTATAAATAATTATTTGATTGAATTAGTTAAATTATTAAATTAATAATAATAATAAATAAGCCTTTTATTATTTCTCATTAAGGTACATAAGATTTCAATTTCATACAGTTTTTGTATTAATACATGCAGATAAAAAAAATAATAATATTCATTAACAATTTGATTACATTCATTCGAAAAAATATATAGTAATATCATGCAATTTCCATTCGATACTTATTTTATTTTCATTAACAAGATTTCAATTTTTACAATAAATGAGAACCCCTATGTAGGGTAAAGGCCTCCTCCATTTTTATCCATTTCTTTCTGTCTCTCGCCTTCGTTTGCCAGTCGTCTCCAGCAATATCTTTCACATCATCAACCCATCTTCGCAGTGGTCTCCCTTGTTTTCTTTTTCCTTCCGGGCCTTTCCAATTAACCGTACGACTTGTCCATCGAGCGTCGTCAGCTCTAGCGAGATGTCCCGCCCACTTCCACTTTAATTTCATTGCGTTAAGTAGGAAATCTATTTGTTTTGTTTTTTCTCTTATTAAGGTGTGCCGTATTTTTTGTATTTTCCTAATACCTAGTATGGATCTTTCCATGGCTGCTTGACATATTCTAATTTTTTCTTTCGCCTTTTTCGTGTATGTCCAGGTTTGTGAGCCATATGTCAAGCACGGAAGAATACCACTATCCATTACTTTCTTTTTCCCAGAAAGTGTCACGTCTCCTTTCAATATTTCTTTGTGAGCCCAATATTTTTGCCATGTTATATTTATTCTTCTGTTTATTTCCTCAATATTGTTGTCCCGGTGAAATGATACTCGTTTTCCAAGGTATATATACGTGTCTACATATTCTAAAGTATGATTACCTACCTTTATTGGTGGTTTTACAGAGTTGGTCATCATTTTTGTTTTTTGTAGGTTCATCTCTAGTCCCACGCTTGCGCTTTTTGCTTGTAGTTGTTGTATCATTTGCTGTAGTTGTGAACTTGATTCCGAGAATAAAATAATATCGTCAGCAAAGCGTAAATGGCTGAGAAATTTGTTATTTATTTTTATACCAAGATCCGTCCAGCCAAGTCTTCTAAATATAGTCTCTAGCACAGCGATAAAGAGCTTAGGAGATAGAGGGTCACCTTGTTTTACGCCTCTTTTAATTTTTATTTCCGGGCCACTTGTTTCCAGGCAGACTCTACTTGTACTCCGCTCGTAAGTGTTTTTAATTATGTTACAATAGATTTCTTCTATACCGTGTTCCTTTAGTGCCTCCCATATTGAGATGTGCGAAATAGAGTCAAAAGCTTTTGGTAGTCTATAAAGGCTAGGTAGAGAGGCCTTTGAAATTCTTTGTATTTCTCCATTATGCACTCTAAGGTTTGAATATGGTCGACAGTGGAATATCCGCTACGAAATCCTGCTTGTTCTATCGGCTGATTTTCGTCGATTTTCGTTGATATTCTACTTAGGATACATTGTAAAAACAGTTTGTAGAGGCAGGGTAGCAAGCTGATAGGTCGATAGTTTCCTATGTCCTGTGGATCACCTTTCTTATACAGTAATATGATGTTTGATTTTGTCCATTGGTCGGGAACTCTCTGCTCACTGTTTATTAAGTTAAATAAGCTGGTAATTACTGGTGTGAGTAGCGGACTTGCCAGTTTTAATGCCTCATTTGGGATATTGTCTGGTCCTGGACTCTTATATGATTTGAGCTTTCTTATTTCTCGATCTATTTCTATTTCGTTCCAATCAATAATATTATTATTTTGAGGGCGAAAGCTTTCGGTTTCGAATTCTCCATGGTCTCTTTCCTTGTATAGGTTTGTATAGAAATTTGTCGCTATTTTGAGAATGTTTGCTCTATTAGTTGACGGAGTAGAGTTTTCTGATAAGCTAGGTATCCAGGTTTTATGTGTACGGAGTTCCTTATTTGCTCGTTTGCAACTGCCACTGGTTTTCAGATGTTTCTCTATAACTTTTAGTCTATGGTTCTTGTAGTCTTTTCTAATACTTTTATTTGTTATTTTATAGATAGAACTGAGTTTCTCCTTTTCTTCTCGGTTTTTATGTTTAAGGTTTTGTAATTTGTGACGTTGTTTAATTAAATTTAGTGTCTCCACAGCTACACACAGCACAGATAGAGGCTCTGACCCAGACGGTAGATGCTATGGAGACGCAGAGGCGTCGCAAAATCCTACTGATCCATGGTGTTAAGGAAGAACCAGAGGAAGACACCGCTGACATCATAATAGGTATGGTAAAGCAGAAAATGGGCTTCACGAACTTCACCAAGGGCGACATACGTCGATGCCACAGAATGGGCCGGCCTTCCTCATCAAAGAAGCCAAGACCCATTTTAGTCAAGCTGCAGGATGTTGATACTCGGGACAAGCTGTGGTTTACCAAGACGAAGCTGAAGGGTTCCAATATCACCATATCCGAGTTCCTAACGAAGGCAAGACATGACATCTTCATGAGAACGCGGGAAAAATTTGGTATCTCTAAATGCTGGTCTAGAGAAGGCAACATATACGTGCTCGTGGCTGGTGTTCCGCAACGAATAACATCCCTGAGTCAGGTAGACCAGATCTGCATACAGCCTGAGAAACCGGCAGCTGTTGTCAAGACTGCTACAGAGCCGAAAGCCCGACGAGCTGCCACCTGCAGGAAGTAATTCTATCGGTCTCTCATTCACGCTGGGTCCAGGTAAACATAGCCGATTTTATATGTATTGATCTTGTAGTTTTTTGTTGAACTTTATACAATTACCCACTATATTCGATACTGTACTGCTCAGTTCTACTATTATTTTTCTTATTTACTATCTTTTCTCAATGTATCTACATTTGCAAAATTGTTAAATTATACTTCCAAAACGATGTAAACAATTATCTGACATTACTGACAATACTGACAGTGACAATTGACGTTACTTTTTTTTTCCTTCTATTCCTTTCGGAATAGGCTAAGGTGCTATCACCATGCTGTCTTTTCATTAGTCAATTGACATTACATTTTAGCATCTGTCTTTGTGACGTGCGCTGCGCTGTGCGTTCCGATCCAACGTATAACTTCATAGACTTATTAACACTACGTGTAACTTCTATCTTCGCTAAAATATGACGCTATACGCGATACATACTTAATCATTTGTCCTATTTATCCTAACTTCTCTTTCTTTCTCTCTCTCTCTCTCTCTCTCTCTCTCTTATATTAGTGAATCTGTAGGCTAGATCTGAATACCTGGACCCATAGATTTCTTCGTGGCTCTGAGCTGCTCTGAGTTCTTTGTTATGAGATTAATATATTTTCTTATTTATTTTGTAAAACCGGCAGATGGATGTAGAAGCAAATAGTTTTTACACATTTTTTGGATATTCTCACTATTCATTTTTATATACTATCTAATATTTATTCAATATTATTACTTCTTACTTATATTTTATATTATTATTATTATATATTAATATTATATTTAATTACTTACTCTAGCTTCAAAAAACTACTTTATTACTATAGTATTATAAGTACTTAACTATCATACATAAGGCATATTATAGGATTGGTATCTGTAAATGCCATCTTCGGACTACAGCAGTGCTGCTAGTGATAGTGATGAATATTTCTCTGCTGGCAGCAATGCAAGTGACCAGGGAGAACCTCCACTTGCAGAGTTACTCACTGCTCAATTCTCTGATGTTCCCAATAACTTCAATGTTGTACATATTAATGCACAAAGTATTCCGGCTCATTTCCCCGATATGCTGGCAAGCTTTGACTGTGCGCACATACATGCTATTCTTGTTTCCGAATCATGACTAAAGCCATGTTTACCCACCCCACTATATACTCTACCAGGATTCAACCTCATCAGAAACGATCGTGCCGAGGGTCGGGCGGGTGGCGTTGCAATATATCTACGCACGCAAATTGAATATACCATTCTGAGCATGTCACCACAACCACCGCAGGCTGGCGAACATATCTTTCTGGAAGTTGAGCTCCTACACTCTAAACTTCTACTTGGCGTCTTATACTGTCCTTCGTCTAACATAAACTACTTTTCTTCATTCGAACTCCTCTTAGATACCTTTGTGCCTGCGTACGGTCAAAGTATAGTCATGGGTGATTTCAACACCTGCCTAATTAAAAACGACTCTCGTTCCTCCACTCTTCAGTCTATTGTTCAATCCTGTAATCTAACTATTCTTCCTTCTGGAACAACTCATCATGCTCCTCACCTTACTCCTTCTCTTCTCGATCTTATCATAGTTTCCTCTCTTAATCGTGTAGCTAGGCATGGTACGTATGCTGCTGATCAGTTTTCCTACCATGACTTACTATTCCTATCCTATCAACTTCGTCCACCTAAACTCAAACCTAAAATTCTTCTGCAACGCAATTTTAGAGATATGAACCTTGACAACCTGCGCAGGGATGCCGATGGCATCGATTGGGGTCCTCTTTACAATTCCGAATATATTGATGAGAAAGTAAGGCTTTTCACGTCTAATTTATTACAGTTGTTTGATATACATGCTCCAGTTCGTAGGATAAGGGTGAAACACCTCCCGTCGCCTTGGCTAACGACTGAAATCAAATCCCTCATATCAAAAAAAGCGACAGCCAAGTCGAAGTATAAGAGGTGTCCTACGGATATAAATCGGGATAAATATATAGCCATTAGAAATCACTGCAATAGGGTGTGTAGGAATGCTCAACGCCGACATATCCATAACTCTGTGGAAAACGGAGATCCAGCAAAAGTCTGGAAATTTCTAAGGACATTGGGAGTTGGCAAATCTCGTGAAGACTCAGTCCCTAACAATGTAAATTTAGAATCAATTAATCAATATTTCTCATCTTCGTCAAAGTTTGATAGACTGACAAAACAAAATATATTACAGCATCTTTCATCTGTCTCGACTCCCAACTGCTCTCCATTCTTCTTTAGTCAATTCTCTGCTTGTGATGTCAAGAAGAGCATAATGTCAATTACGTCTAACGCGGTGGGAAGTGATTGTGTCAGCCGTAATATGATCCACCCTATCATCAACCAAATTCTTCCTGTCATCTGCCATATTTTGAATTTCTCTGTGACTATTAACGTATTTCCTGTGGCTTGGAAGGATGCTCAAATTATCCCTATTCCGAAAAAGAAAAATCCTTCCTCTTTCTCAGAGTATCGTCCCATTTCTATCTTGCCCTTCCTCTCTAAGGTACTCGAACGTCTTGTTCACACCCAACTTACTATTTTCCTTTCTAAAAACTCACTATTGAACCCTCTACAGTCGGGATTTCGTTCTGGTCACAGTGCTACTACTACACTGGTTCATATTACGGAAGACATCAGAACGGCTATGGAGGAAGGTGAGCTGACAGTGTTAACGCTGTTAGACTTCAGTAATGCCTTTAATACCGTTGATTTCGACGTTCTACTTGGCATATTGAGCTCTCTTAACATATCTCCAACGGTAGTTGACTGGTTTCGTAGTTACCTGTTTGGTCGCCGACAGCGTGTTTGTATCAAGGATACTTCTTCCTCATGGTGTACAACTACTGTTGGTGTACCACAGGGCGGCGTTCTATCTCCCTTACTCTTCTCAGTTTTTATAAACACAATCACCAACGACCTATCTTCTTCCTACCACCTATATGCAGATGATCTTCAGATATATTCTCGGGCTCCAGCGGATCAATTGAAGGATGCTGTCAACACCATTAACTGTGACCTTGCATCAATATGTAACTGGAGTGCTTCGCACGGACTTGAGGTTAATCCACGCAAGACACAGGTCATTGTTGTTGGTAGCTCTAGGATGATGGAGAAAGTAGATTGGTCACTTCTTCCACACGTGACTTGTAATGGAGTAAATGTTCCTTATAGTCACCAGGTTAAAAACCTGGGGATACTTATGGACAATCACTTATCTTGGGGTCCACAGGTCCAGGAATTAAAGCGCAAAACTTTTGCCGCTGCGGGGTCCCTGCGCAGGCTCCAAAATTTTCTACCCACTGCCACTAAGACTGCGCTTGCACAAAGCCTTCTTTTCCCTATCCTTGACTATGCTGATGCCAGCTATCTCGATCTCACTGAAGACCAACTTAACAAGCTTGAGAGACTCCAAAATCTTTGTATAAGATTCATATTTGGTCTACGCAAATATGATCATGTTTCGGAATTTCGAAAAAAACTCAAGTGGTTACCTATACGCCTTCGCCGGAATACTCATATTCTTTCCTTATTGTACAACATTTTATTTAATCCCTTAACTCCCTCATACCTCAAACAACGTTTTGAGTTCCTGCACAACACACACTCGAAGGTTTTGAGATCATCAGAGAATCTGAGATTGAAAATGCCGAGTCATTCCACCAATTTTGCCGACAAATCTTTTTCAGTTCAAGCGGTTCGGTTGTGGAATGCTCTCCCAGCAACTATCAGGCGAGCTCAGTCCTTGCCTATATTTAAAAGACAAGTCAGAGAACACTACCTAGTCTCTCTGACCGAATTGTGAATATTTATGTGTATATTAATGTTATGCCATAATCTGTGTTATTACTCGTAATAGTATGTATGTATGTTTGATATATTTATGTATATCTACCTATACTTAGGTAGCTATTGTGTTTATTTATTTTATTTGTTATGACTTGATTATTTATTATCTATGTACACCAAACTACCCTGAAATCATTGTCTCTATTTTTTTCTCTCCATCCTATGGTTGCCTGGAAGAGATTGCCGTAGAGCGATAAGGCCGCCAATTGTATTTACCTACCAAATTGTTATTACTTGTTATTATGCTATATCCTTGGTGTACAATAAAGACAATTATTATTATTATTATTATTATTAATTTATGTTTCTCTGGTTTTCTATCTGTTTTCATACTTTCGAGGAGACATTTTTCTAATTTATTGTATAATATTTGGGCCGTGCTTGTCTCTTCCATTTTTATAGATTGTATATTTTTTTCTAGTTTCTCCAGGAAATCTCTAGCTTCGTCATGCTTTTCTAGTGAGTAGGTAGGACTTCTGTATTTCAGACGACTGTTTTTCATTTGTGTAAATGATATTTTTGATCTAACCATTCTATGGTCTGAAGGGAACTTGATCGCATTTAAAACATGCACATCCTGAAATCTGCTTGGAAAATTTGTTAGGATATAGTCAATTTCATTTTTAGTTTCCTGGTCAGGAGACTTCCAAGTCCATTTCTGACTAGACTTTTTCTTAAAAAAAGTGTTCATAATGGATAAGTTATATTCTTGGGCATAGTCTAACAACAGTTGTCCTCTGGGGCTTCTTTTCTTATACCCAAAATTTCCAAGAAGTTTGTTACCTTCGGAATTTGTCTTTCCTATTTTCGCGTTAAAGTCACCCATGACTATAATATTTTTCCTTGCAATTTCATGAGCTTTATGTAGAGTGTTATAGAATGAATCAATTTCCGACTGTTCTGACTCTTCAGTAGGAGAATATACCTGAATAATAGTGATTGGTAGATCATTTAAATCTATATCTAGAAGTGCTACTCGGTCGGACAGTCCTTTAAAACTTTTCACACAGGTTTTTAGGTGTTTTTTTACAATGAAGCCGACTCCATAATGTCCCTTTTTCTGTCCGCTATAGCATAATATAAATTCGTCATATTCGTCTATGCCGCAGCCCAACCTTCTCACTTCTGATAAACCGATGATATCATATTTCACATTTTTAAGCGCATTTGTCAATTCTATGAGTTTGGCTTGGCTTGCCAACGTTTTTACATTGTATGTTCCTATGTAAAGGTTGTGTTTATTCTTCTTGGTGTCGTTAGTAGTGGTTTGTTCAGTGTTGTTCTGTTTTTTTGGAGGGTTTTGGTCAAGAGAAAAACGGTTTTCGTTCTTCTCCCCCACGGTGACCAGCCGTGTTGGGTTATGAGGTGGTAGAGGGGCCTCTGGTAGTTGCTAGGTATTGGATATAAGAGGTTCGTTATTTGTGAGATGTTGGGGGTCTCTTCTTTTCATAAAAGATGTAATTTTGTTCTTTTTCAACGCTTGATTTTCATGACTTTTACCATCTTGGTTTGGAGAAATGTGTAGATTACGTTTTTTTGGTTGTTGGTTCATCTGGTTCTTACTAGATTTCTGTTCGTTCAAAATAATTAGTTTATCATATTTAATTATTGCTGTTTTTCCTTCTGCTTTATATTTTAGTATTTCTGTTTGTAATTGTTTCCTTCTCTCCAAAACTTTTAATGGATAGTCTTCTTTATAGTACACAGTATTATTTTTAATGTTTTTCTTCATTTGTAATAATGTGATTTTTTCCCCATAGTAGTGAATGTTACCATAATGGGTCGAAGCTTTTCTCCTTTTTTCCCCAATCGTTTTACTAAGTCTATTTCATTTCGTTCACAACATATGTTTATTTTGTTAAGGAAATCTATGATTTTATTTTCCAACTCTTGATAAGATTTTTCTCCTTCTTCGATTCCGAAAAATATCAAATTTTTCCTCCTGTTCTGTCTATCCAAACGATCTAAAATATTTTCTTGACTTTGTACTTGTTTGTTTAAGTTACTAAAATTTTGTTCCAATATTTTGAAATTTTCACTTATGTTCTTGTTTATGCTATTCATAATATTCATTTCCATTTCTTTCATCTCTTTTTTTTGTTCAGCTAGCTCAGCTTGTATTGATTTCAAAAGGACTTCTTTTTCGCTGGACTTAGTTTTATTTTAAGAATAGAATAGAAAGAATAGAAATCTTTATTTGCAGGAAACATGGTTTAACAATAATGATGGATTGACATATTTTAATTAGTACAGCATGTTTCACCGTAGTCGGTGTGCAAATGTATTAGGTACATTCAGTCTTGTGGTAGGTTTGCATGCAATTAATATACCTACTTAAATATTTTGTCCTAGATTAATCATAATAATTTTGGTCAATTACATTAAGTTATCTTTTACATCTACTTGATTACAATTTATAAATAATTATTTGATTGAATTAGTTAAATTATTAAATTACCTTATTAAATAGTAAGTATTATTGAATTACATTATAAAATTTAATTTCTTAATTACATCAATAAATTGTATTATTTAATTGAATTATAAACTAATTAGTTACATCATTATCACAGAAATGTCAAAATTTAATTCAATGAGTAAAAACATAATAATATACATAGAACATGCAAATTATAGAAATGATTGATCTGATAACTGGATGTCTAGTTGGAGATAAATTAAATCGATTTAAAATTTCAATTTTATGTACCATTTTATTTATTTGTTTTTACCAGTCATAAATTCCCGTATTGTGTAGAAACCCTTATCGACAAGCCACCTTTTTAGTGTAGGCGAGAAACGATGTAGTGGCAGTTCCCTAATCTCTCTAGGTATGTTGTTGAATACCCGTATACACATACAAAAACTGTTATTTCGTTGTAGCGTTGTAGATATCTGTGGTAACCTCAGCTTGGTAGGATCTCTACTCAGAAATCTTTTATCCACGCATGCTTTTACTGTGTTTTTAGCAACAATCTGTAGCATTTCTAAGTCAAACAGTAGAAGATAATTATAATACTCGTAATATTTATTTGCTTTGTTGCTGGCTGTAGTAGTCTGATTCATTTAAACTTACAGATTACATTGTATTGTGTTATCCTCATATCATGGCGGAATTAGCCAACGTTGTAACTCATTTGCGTGCTACTATAGAAAAAGGATACACTAATTTTAGAAAGAGTCCAAAAGATAGAATAACTTTTAAATATATACAAACTAGACAAAAACTTCTTGTAAATAATTGGATTAAATTTCAGACTAATTATCTTAAACTTATTGAGCAACCTGAAAAGAGGTTGGATCAAACCGTGTTGGACGGTTACGATTCCACTGAAAAGGTTTACCTTAATTTTAAAACCCTCTTAATGTCAACTTATAATAAATTATCACCGCCTAAACAGGCAGAATCAACTAAGAGTCATTCATCAAAGTTTGTAAAGCTAGATAAAATAAGTATACCGACATTTTCTGGCGAATACAGTGAATGGACGACATTCAGTGACTTATTTAAATCATTAGTTCACAAAAATGAAGCTCTCGATGATTGCCAAAAATTGCACTATTTAAAAAGTCATCTAACCGGAGAAGCTTCACGAATAATAAGACACACTCCGGTAAGCGATGCCAAATTACGCTCAATGTTGGGCTGCTTTAGAACATCGGTACAATAATAAAAAGTATCTAGCTCATTGCATTCTAAAACGATTATTCAGCCAAAAACGTTTACATGTCGAGTCAAGAGGCCAGCACGTTGGCCCGGACTGCAGCTTCCTCTGCACCCTCTTCCTCTAAGAAGAAGAGGCGTACACGCAGGAGGAAGGGACCGCGTGTGCCCCGCTCTTCGGCAGTAGTGATAACGCTGCTGCCGGAAGCCTCAGAAAGGGGCGCTACGTACGCGGACGTCATGCGGGGGTTGAAGTCGCGGGTTGACCTGCAAGACTTTAACATTTCCCGTATGGATTTCAAGAGGGCGCAGACCGGTGCCACCATTTTGGAGGTGGTCGATGACTCCAGCGGGGAGAGGGCCGACAGGCTAGCGGCGCGTCTCCGTGAGGTGCTCGGCTCCGAGACGGCGAACGTGTCCAGGCCGGTCAAGTGCGCAGACTTGCGCATTACCAGTCTGGACGACTCTGTCACGAGGGAGGAGGTAGCTGAGGCAGTTGCGCGCCGTGGCAGCTGCCCTCCCTTGAATGTCAAGGTCGGCGAGATTCGCCGGACATTGAGAGGGAGCGGCACGGTGGTGGTAAGCTGCCACGTGGAAGCGGCCAAAAAAGTGTCCTCTGGGCGTCTGATAGTGGGCTGAGTCTCTGCTCAAGTAACTCTGCTTGAGCGGAGACCCATGACGTGCTTCCGGTGCCTGATGTCAGGACAAGTCAGGTCACAGTGCACCTCACAGGACGACCGCGGTGAAATTTGCTACCGCTGCGGTCGTCCTGGCCACAAAGCCGCGGCTTGCTCGGCCGACCCCAACTGCGTCATCTGCGCAGCAATGCGCGGCGGACCGAGCAACCACATTTTAGGCAGCAAAGCATGCCGCGGGACAAAGCCCAGTAAGGGCAAAAAGGCGGCCGGAAGGACCCCGGCTGCCCCAGATCCCGTGGCAGCGACGCCCCCGCAAGGGCGAGAGGAAGCGATGGAACCGTAATGGATGGTCTCCCCCATCGCTTCCTCCAGGCAAATCTGAACCACTCCGCCCGGGCGCAGGACCTCCTCCTGCAGTCCATGGCGGAGTGGTCCATTGATGTGGCGATAGTTTCCGACCCGTACTTTGCCCCTCCCACGGTCTGTGGCTGGGGGACACGGACGGGTCGGTGTATGTTATCGCGTCTGGGACACAGCGAGTGGCACCCCCCTCCCTCATTTCCAGGGGGAAGGGCTTCGTGGCCTGTGGGTGGGGGAGGTACATCATCATTGCGGTGTACTTCCCTCCCAGCATGAGACTGGCCGAGTTCGAGACGGCGCTGCATGTGGTGGGTGCCCTGTTGAGGCAAATCTCACCCCGTCTGGTGGTGGTCGCCGGGGACTTCAATGCCAAATCCACGGCTTGGGGTTGCCCCGCGGCCGCGGGGCAACGAAGAAGAAGGGGCCGCGGTCGAAGAGCGTGGCCGGTTGCTGGAGGAATGGGCCACGACGACCGGCCTGACGATCAGTAACCGTGGGTCGGTCGACACGTTTGTGACACAGCAGGGGTGGTCCATCGTGGACATCATGTTCACGACCCCTGCCGTCACACTGGCAGTCCGGGACTGGCGAGTCCTGGATGTTGTGAAGAATCTAACGGATCATCCACGGGCCGGCACGAGGTGAGTCTCAGACGCGAGGGGCCGTCCACCAAGAGGTGGGTCCTGGGGCGCATAGACCGGGAGGCGTTGGAGCAGGCGTCGATCGTCCAGTCGTGGGCGACTCCTTCGGCGGAAGTAGGAGTCGAGGAGGAGGCCGAATGCTTCGGGAGCGCCGCGTCGCAAATCTGTGACGCGTGTGTCAGATATGGGGGGGTAAAATTTGATGTGACCATATATATAAGCCTATAACTTACTATATATACCCATAAACAGGATGCCATTTGTAATTATGTATTTGAACCAAGGAAATTAAACAATAAATACAATTCTGTTTTATCACTCTTTTATTCTGTTATACTACGTCAGTTCCAAAAGCTGTTGTGGACAGGAAAGAACTGACAAGAAAACCTGTCTGCCTTATAACCATAACATAATTTTATTATTATTTCATAGTACACCAGGCTCGTAGCCAAATATTACATATAAGACAACCCTGGGGTCAGACCAGTTACAACAGTTTAATAGTCAAAACTTAACACAGATAATTATCACATAGGGACCACATTGGAGTCGAACCAGTTCTCATGATTATTAGTATGACAATACTTGCACAGTCACTAATCCATATCCATACTAATATTATAAATGCGAAAGTAACTCTGTCTGTCTGTCTGTCTGTCTGTATGTTACGCTTTCACGGCTCAACCACTGAACCGATTTTGATGAAATTTGGTATAGGGATAGGTTAGATCTTGAGAAAGGACATAGGCTATGTTTAGTCGCGATAACCGATATCCACGCGGGCGGAGCCGCGGGCAAAAGCTAGTACGCTATAATGATATTGTAAAAGTAAAGTAAAGTAAAGTAAAGTAAAGTATCTCTTTATTGTGTACACCAAGGAATAAGAACATGTGTTGTTTGTAGGTACTTTCAGGTATAGACAATAGGCGGCCTTATCGCACAGTGGCAATCTCTTACAGGCAACCTTTGGATGGAGAAAGAGATAGAAACCATGTTTGGGTAGCATGGTGCACAAAGTCCCAATGTTATAATAATATACCTATAGAAATAAATATAGGTACATGCACATTATACATACATACACACATAAATACATACACACATACATACATACAAACATATATACATACACACATACATACATACACACATATTATATACATACACACACATATACATACACACATATATACATATACATACACATACATACACAAATACATACATACATACCGTTTATGGAGGAGTGACCAATGAGTCTACATGTAGCCGATGTCCCGCAGGTAGTAATCATTCACAGATTTTTTAAAAACTGGTAAGGACTGTGCGCGTCTAATTCTTACCGGTAAAGCATTCCACAGACGAACAGCTTGGACGGAGAAGGATTTGTCAGTGAACTTTGTGGAGTGCCCCGGCATTTTCAGTCTCAAATTCTCTGCCGATCTCAGAGACCTGGAATGTGTAGCGTCCAGAAACTCGAATCGCTTTTTAAGGTAAGAGGGAGTAGCAGGATTGAAGAGTATGCTGTACAATAGTGAGAGTATATGAGTATTCCGGCGAAGTCGGATAGGCAACCACTTGAGCTTTCTTCGATATTCGGAAACGTGATCATATTTGCGTAGACCAAATATGAATCTTATGCAGAAGTTCTGGAGTCTCTCAAGCTTATTCAGTTGGTCTTCAGTGAGATCTAGATAGCTGGCATCTGCATAATCAAGGATGGGAAAGACAAGCGTCTGCACTAGCGCAATCCTGGTGGCAACAGGCAAGAAATTACGGAGCCTACGCATGGATCCCGCGGCCGCGTACATTTTACGGCTAACTTCTTGTAATTGAGGGCCCCAGGTTAAGCAGCTGTCAATATGTATCCCTAGGTTCTTGACTTTGTCACTGTATATGATGCTAGTTCCGTTACACGTGACCTGTGGGAGCGTTGACCACTCAATTCTTGAGATCATCCAAGGGCTGTCTACAATGATAGATTGAGTCTTGCTCGGGTTCACCTTCAGGCCGTACGATGTGCTCCATTTGCAGATTGAGTTCTAGTCAGCGTTCACAGTGTCAACTGCCTTGTTCAATTCATTCAGTGGAGCTTGGGAGTAAATTTGGAGATCATCTGCGTACAGGTGGTAGGAAGAAGTTAAATTATTTGTGATGGTGTTTATGAAAATTGCGAAAAGTAATGGAGATAGAACGCCACCCTGTGGCACGCCTGCAGATGTATTACACCAAGAGGAGAGGGTGTCTTCGATATTAATACGCTGCCGGCGACCAAACAGGTAACTATGAAACCAGTCAATCGCTGTTGGAGATATGTTAAGAGAGCGCAGTATGCCCAGCAGGATGTCGAAGTCCACGGTGTTAAATGCATTGCTGAAGTCTAACAGAGTTAGAACTGTCAGCTCACCGTTCTCCATACCAACTCTGATGTCTTCCGCGACATGCACTAAAGCGGTGGTAGTACTACGTCCGGCACGGAATCCGGACTGGAAGGAATTTAAGAGTGAGTTTTTAGAAAGAAAGTTAGTGAGTTGGGCATGAACTAGTCGTTCAAGAACTTTGGAAAGAAAAGGTAGGATAGAGATAGGGCGATAGTCAGAGAAAGAGGAAGGGTTGTTCTTTTTAGGAATAGGAGTAATCTGGGCATCTTTCCAGATTTCTGGAAACACACCGCAGGTTATTGAGTAGTTTAGGATGTGGCAGACAATAGGAAGAATTTCATCAATGATGGGGAGAATCATGTTGCGACTCACACAGTTGGTGCCTACCGCATTCGAGCTGATGGACATTATGCTCTTCCTAACATCACAAGCAGAAAATTGACTAAAAAGGAATGGAGGGCAGTCGGGAGTAGGGATAGTTGAAAGATCTTTGAGCGTAGTATATTTTGTCATTCTATCAATATTTGACGAAGCAGAGAAGAAAATATTAAGTGAGTCTAAATTTAAGTTTACAGGAATAGATTGACGAGACCTACCTACTCCCAGTGACCTGAGAAATTTCCAGACTTTAGCCGGGTCTCCGTTTTGTACAGAGCTATGGATGTATTGGCGTTGAGCGTTCCTACACACCTTGCTGCAGTGATTCCTGATAAGGACGTACTTTTCCCAATTTGTAGCTGTAGGACAGTATTTATGCTTCGTTTTAGCTCTGGCTTTTTTGGTTATCAGTGCTTTGATGTCAGCAGTTAGCCAGGGCGCAGGAGAGTTCATCTGTATCATCTGGTATATCAGTTAAACAGACTAATAACCAACACTATGATACATAGATAGTACATAAAACTTAGATACCACACTAGTATCGAATCAGCCCTTATAATCATTGGTATAGCCATACTTTTACAGCCATTATTATTATGATAGTTTATTATCCCCAAGGATTATCGCAAATACATCAAGTAATACTTTGATTCGGTTACTTTACAAGTATATTTTAGTTACACAATATTTGGAACACCCAAAGAGGGTATTTAATTATAATTGCTAATTCAATTACTTATTAAATACCAATCCACTATTATATTATTCACTATAACAGTAGTTATTACTACACTCACTGTTATAACACTATAAGTACATATTATTATAACATTATCAATATAACAGAGGTATATCGTACCTCACACTTCGACGGCTCGGGATCGACTGTCCCGACGACATTGCAGGTCGTCTTTTTATAACATTTTGATACGTCTCATTGCATCGAATGATTTTCACCTACCCACTCATATAAATATTGTATAAAGTAGTTTCTTATTTACAAATCCTTTAAAATATTCTTTATAGTAATATTAATACACTGTCTATAATACATCAAGCTACACCTCACCTGATCGCTGGCCACTCCATATTTTAACATGATTCATGCTGGGCCATTACTTTTTATTTTATACATTAATGACATAGGTGAAGTAATCCAAAATTCAAACATTTTGTTGTATGCTGATGATGCAAAAAATTTTAAAGCCGTGGGTAGTAGTTGTGACTGCTTGCAACTGCAATCTGATCTGGAGCGAAGATCCGAGTACTGTTCATTAAATCAGTTGTATCTGAATCTTGATAAATGTTCCGTTATATCGTATACCCGTAAACTTAATCCTCATGTATTTGATTATAAAATTAACAATACTTTACTTCGTCAAGTTACATCCGTACGTGACTCATGGATTCTAACTTGTCCTACAACTTACATATAGATTCCATTGTTAACAGAGCGTTCCGTCAACTTGGATTTATACTTAGAATTTCTAAACTTTTTAAGGATCCCCATACTCTGAAAGTGTTGTATTATAGTTTTGTTCGATCACTCTTAGATTTTGGAGTCCATATTTTGCTTGTCATATTAACCGTATTGAGAGAGTCCAAAAGAAGTTTATTAAATCATTGGACTACCGTGGGGATCAAGAATACACATCATACGAAAACTCACTTGACGGTCACTCTTTAACTACACTCGCTGAGCGACGAATAATGTTTGACCAGGTATTTGAGGTGGAGTCCACGAACATCTGTGGGCTCCATAAGAACCTCAATGCCGTCCACCAACACCTGGAGACGGCGAAACCAGCTATGCTGTTTCTAACGGAGACACAAATACGCCGCCCTGACGACACGACCTACCTGCTTTACCCCGGCTATGTTATCGAGGAAAATTTCCGAGCAAAAGCCGGGGTGTGCGTGTTTTTTAGGGCGGATATTTGTTGTCGCCGTTTGCGCTGTCTAGAGGACCCATCCTTTTCCATCCTTTGGGTACACGTAGACCATGGCTCCACGAGTCAGGTCTATGTGTGCCTTTACCGTTCCCATACAGGAGATGCAGAGATAACTCGACTATTCGAATACCTGAGTCAGGCGGCAGATAATGCGCAGGAGCGGTTTCCGAACGCCGAATTGGTGTTTTTGGGGGATTTTAACGCCCACCACAAGATCTGGTTGGGCTCCGCCATAACAAACCATGCGGGAAGAGCCACTCACGCATTTGCCCTGGCGCATGACTTGACTCAATTGGTGCACAAGGTCACGAGGATACCAAGAGAGTCCGGCCTAGAGCCCTCTCTGCTTGACCTTCTGTTGACGAGTCACCCGGACCAGTACAGTGTCTCGGTGATTGCTGCTTTAGGTAACTCCGACCACTGTCTGGTCCGCTCCACCGTGCCCATTGTAGCGCCCCCACGACCCGTGCAGGGGAAGAGGCGGCTATGGCACTACTCGTCAGCGGACTGGGATGGATTGCGCGACTATTATGCGTCCATCCCGTGGGTTGAACGCTGCTTTGAGGGTAAAAACCCATCTGAGAGCGCTACTGCCGTCGCCGGTGAGATCGGTCTAGGTATGAAATACTATATCCCATACACCGATGTCACCGGAGTCCGCGGAGCGCGTCCGTGGTTCGGGCGCGAGTGCGCGGAGGCTGTTGAGCATAAACAGTTTGCGTACCGCGCCTGGGTGCGGGCGCGCGCCACGCGCGATCCCAACGTGGGTCACTTCAAGGCGGCGTACAACAGAGCCACAAAGGTCTGCAAGAGGGCATGTGTCAGGGCGGATGCCCAGCGCATAGCGCGGCTGGGCCAAGAGCTAGTGGCGCATCCCACGGGTAGCCGTGGCTACTGGCAACTGGCCAAAGCCGTGCAAGCCAATTTCTGCCAGCCCTCGCTGCCCCCGCTGAGCAATCCCGATGGATCTCTGGCCCATGAGCCGCAAGAGAAAGCAAATTTGCTGGTCAATCTCTTCGCGGCCAACTCCCGAGTCGATGATTGTGGTATGCAACCACGGACAATGCCCACTGGTGACCACGCAATGCCTGATATACGTATCAGGCAACGCGATGTCCGTGCAGTACTGCAATCACTCGATGTCCGGAAAGCCAGTGGTCCTGATGGTATTCCAGCGGTTGTACTTAAAAAATGTGCAGCGGAGTTATCTCCTATGCTAACGTGGCTGTACTGACTGTCCTACAGTTCGGGTACAGTGCCTTCGGCTTGGAAGGAGGCGAATGTCCAGCCGATCCCCAAGAAGGGGGATCGCTCGGACCCAGCCAACTATCGACCCATAACCGTCACCTCAGTGCTGTGTAAGGTGTTCGAGCACATAATTAACACACAGCTCATGCGCCACCTAGAGGATCACTCCTTGCTTAGTTACCGGCAATACGGTTTCAGACCGAAACGGTCAACGGGTGATCTTCTGGCGTACATGACCCACCTTTGGGGTGAGGCTATGGAGAAGCACGGTGAGTCACTGGCAATTAGTCTTGACATCGCCAAAGCTTTCGATAGGGTATGGCACAAATCGCTTCTTTCCAAGCTACCAGCCTTCGGCCTGCCTCCTAGACTGTGTAACTGGGTTGCAAGCTTCCTGCAGGGGCGCCGTATTCGCGTCCTTTGTGATGGACGAGCTTCGGAGTTCTTGCAGGTAAATGCTGGCGTGCCGCAGGGTTCCGTTTTATCTCCCACTCTCTTTCTTCTGCATATCAATGACATGCTCTGTAACGGAAACATTCACTGCTATGCAGACGACAGCACCTTACACGGGAGTTATCACGCACATCCTGCGGCCAAGCAGTCTGATATCGCGGAAAAAAGGCAGCTTCTTGTCACAGAGCTGGACCGGATCCTGGACCACATTTTTCAATGGGGCGCTAGGAACCTGGTCGAGTTCAATGCCAAGAAGACCCAGGCATGTGCGTTTACAGCTAAGGTATCTCCTATCCTTCCCCTTCCCACTCTTCAGAGCACACCACTGCCACTACAGGATCACCTCACTATCCTCGGTATGGATGTTCGCTGCAAACTGAATAACAAAAACTATATCGAGAGTATTATCAAATCAGCCTCGCGTAAACTCGGAGTCCTGAACAGAGTGAGACGTTTTTTCACGCCGGAGCAGCGGTGTCTTCTATACAAGATCCAAATTCGTTCCTGCGTGGAATACTGCTCACATCTCTGGGACGGCTCCGCAAAGTACTTATTAGATGCTCTCGACAGGTTGCAGCGACGTGCGGTCCGCATTATTGGGGATCCTGAGGTCACGAACACCCTCGAGCCTTTGCAGATGCGTAGAGATGTTGCGTCTTTGGCAGTTTTCTACCGTCTCTACCATGGTGAATGTTCTGACGAGCTCTTCCAATTAGTCCCACCCTCCCCTTTCCTTCACAGGACGACACGTGCAGGGCTAAGATGTCATCCATTTACGGTGCAGAGTATACCTGCTAGAACCAAGCGTTTCAGTGATTCATTCCTATGCCGCACCACTAAGACCTGGAATTCCCTGCCAGCTCACGTGTTTCCTTCTTCCTACAGTCCCGGGTCCTTTAAGCGGGGCGTGAAAGGGCATCTAATGAGGCCCTCAAGCTGAGTGCCACCACTGTTAACATGGTAAATGTTTACGATGGTGACCCTCTTTCCGAGACTTTGCCTTTAGCTTAACATCAGGCGAGGTGAAGTCAAATTGACGTGTATTATATAAAAAAAAAAAAATCCTATTCAAGATCTTAAATAACCACATTGACGCCCCCCACATTCTAGAAAAAATAAGCTTGAGAGTGCCCAGATCCGGTTCTCGTACCTTGGACTTGTTTTCGGTACCTTTCTACAGAACAATTTATACCAGTAATAACTTCTTTAGACGAAGTGTTGACGCATATAATGAAGATTTTAAGGACTTTGATATGTTCAGCAACAGTTTGGCTGTTTACAAAATTAAATTGTGCAAAGAGCTTCTTAAAAAAGACCAAAATGTATAAAATGCAAATGCAGTAAATATATATATATATATATAGGTGGAAAAGAAAAAAATATATATGTAAGGAATCTTGTCTTCTTGTCTGTGCGTACTCTTTCTTTCTTATGATTATTTACTTTCTATGTGTATTATATTGTAATGAATATTTATAGTCTGTAATATGTTATGGAACTCTTAAGTCTTTAAGTATCTATTGATCTACTGTGTAAAAAAAAAATTGTATGTGACTGTTTGTTTCCTAAATAAATGAAAATAAAATAAATAAAACACGGCCATACTGACAATTACTTCGCTCTCGAAGTATATACAACGAATTTTATTGCAAATTGCGATCACATATTACATAGTTGAATTTAGTCGTTATAATTATATTTCTTTTACATCACTTTTTGCAATACAGAATTTATACATAAAAGAAAAACACTTTTTCTTAGTATCAAATTTACCCCAAAAAGAATGGTCAACACCAAAAAAATATAGATATTCAACAACATTTTGGTACTTTGTCTCAAACTTAAGATTTAAACATTATTTAGTCTTCGATCTTTATGAAATCTTAGCATAGTAGAAGGGCAAAAAACATTTTATAAAATGTGTGTAAAATATATATATATATATATATATATATATATATATATATATATATATATTATCTTCTGTTATTATTCAGTTATCTAAGAACATTAATTACCTCCGAATCCTACGGAATAATGTGAACTTTTATAAAATGTCTTTTGTAATTGTGGTTATCCAAGAATATTAAGTACCTCCGAATCCAACGGAATAATCTGAACTTTTATAAAATGTCTTGTTATTGTTCAGTTATCTACGAATATTGATTACCTCCGAATCTAACGGAATAATCTAAACTTTATCATTTCAAACACCATCTATAAATTTATCATGAAATTAATTCTGCATCACGTCATTTGATCATAACAGTCTTATTTTACCCGAGATGCAAGTCTCGTATTTTACCCGAGATGTAAGACTCGTATTCTCCACGAGGTATTACAGTCTCGTATTTTAACCTTAGTCTTAGTCTTAGTCTTTAGTCTCGTCCTTACTTTTTCTTTTTACTTATAACCACCACTAATGCCAAAAGCCAATAACACTATATATATATATATATAGTAACACAAATAGCAATGTTTTTAATCTATCACGGCCATTCTGAACTGCACTTTGATCTCAAAATGTTAGTAAATCCATAATAAAATAATACCTATTGTACTCCTTTGTGGTACATACTTAGTGTAAACGCTATTGTCTTTTTTTTTATATTTCGAATTTAGTTCGTTTCAACTATACTTGACTTTACTTTGACTGAAATTTACTTTATTATTATATTTATTGCAGCTTATTTTGAATAAACTTTACTATTGCATCGACTGTACTCCGCGTTTCGAACTGGTCGGTGGTCCATTTGCTAAACTAGTATTTAGTATTTATTTTTATATTGACGTGTTGCAAGTTCCGATTTAATAGTCCATGCAGAATAAATGTTTTTTTTTTAAATTTGAATTTAATATTGAATCGACGGTACTTTTATGTTTAATATTGAATCGAATGTACTTTTACTTTAATATTGGGTTGACTGTACTTTTACTTTAATATTGGACCGACTGTACTTTTACTTTAATATTGGACCGACTGTACTATTACTTGATTGGCTTTAAATGACTTTTGACTTTATTGGCTTTACATAGTTTACTTAGTCTTAGGTAACTTGAAAAATGTGTCCAACAAATAATAAAATAATGGGTCGTATTTTAAAGTCCTGGTAACCATCACACATTAATGATTATCAGTATCAATGAATCCAAATGGATTAAGAGGCTCTTTCAATCTTTCTATCTCAGTGATGTGTAAACATACCTTTTAGTAATTCTCATAATAAGTAAATCTATTTTACACAGTAATCATAATAAGCAACTGTTCGGCCAACCTGATACATCTAAATAATAGGTTACTTATTAGGTACCGAAAATAACTATATTATTCTAAAATACAAAGTATTAACACCACTAATTCTGATCACCAAACTTTTAGAATAGGTACGGAATATTAACACCACTTATTCTGATAAAACCATTTCAGTTCACCACAAGGATTAACCTTGCTATAGGTATTAGTCAAGCCACATATTTGAGTTATGTGGCAACTCGCCAAACTGAAAACTCGACTATCGGCGAGTTTACAACTTTCAATTTCTTTGATGGTAATCTCGCCATTATTTTTTGGCGACATTACCATGCCTCTTCATGACAGTTGTAGTTTCGACCAGCATAGGAAAAGAGCGTAGGGAACAACGAAAATATTATACTCGTAGCTTTCATGTAAAAACACGTATATTAGATTATTTACAAAAATCAAGATAACATAACATATCTTTTCTTAAGATTAAAGTGATGTAATCTCCGAGATGAAGATGAAAAAACTGAAATTGAAAATGCTTTTAGAAGAGAAAACCCTAGATTAGAAATCAATATCAACAAGGTAAATGTTAAACTAGAAAAAACGTTACGTAGGTACTTAAAAATCTAAAAAAAATAGCGTAAAGTGAACACAGAAAAACTTAATATTAAAGTCTTAATTAACAAATAATTTAATTTTATCATGTGTAAGTAGGTGTTTTACATTTGCGCCAGCTTTTCGATACAATGTCCTAATGAGATCTCTTGAGTTCCTGCAAATTTTTTTCAATTTTTATTTGTGTCAATTTAGTTTGTTCGTTTCTCTTGTGATGTAACAATTTTTTTTCCACAGAGTAAAATAATAATCACTGTCTTTTTGAAGAGCGTTGAGAAGCACCGCTATATTAGGTTTTGCTTTGACTTTTTTGTTAAATCTGGAATTCCAGGCCTCCGTGGCGTTGTTCGTTTTATACTTTACACCGTGAAAGCACCATTTATTTGACAGGGAGGATGTAGGTTTTAACCATGTACTTTCAAAATAACTATTGAAGTTTATAACCTTTGTGTTGTTGTTTACCATTTCACCGAGTATGTATAGCCACCCGTCAGATACGAATTCAGTGGGTAGGTAAGAAAGAGCCATGCAATGTCTGACATGGGACTTCCATAATTTTAATTTGTATATTTCAAATTTCTTGGCTTTCTTCAACACAGCTTGCTTGAAATGAAACAGACACCCTTGAGTTTTTGCATTGGGAAAAACAGTATTGATGACATGACATTGCACTGATTTCAAAGTCAGTTGTTACTGTAACTGGTTCAAATTCCGGTACTTGACTTTTACAAAGCTTGAATAAAGTTTCATAGCTACTTTTTTTCTTATCCGGTAGGAGAGCGTAAACTGTAGGTATAATATTCATATCATTATCATTAGTACTGCCTAAATCTACGTGAATGGTATATAATTGTTTGAAAGGAGGAACAGCACACTTAAAGGTGCCCCTTATCTTCATGCACGTGGCGACGGCCCCGCGATTCAGGAGAACTAGGCTGAGACTATCAGCCCAGCTCTCCACTGCCCTGCCCCTCGGTTTCGTGCGCCGGGAACCCCAGTTCAGAGACCAGGCGTTAAAGTCCCTGAGCACCAGAACCGGGTGAGGGTAACAGGTATTGACGACGACGGTCAGGTGATCCAGCCACTGCTAGTACTCATCTATGACTCGGTTCGGCGAGAAGTAGACTGCCACGACCGCTATTCCCCCCACAAGTGCCGCTACGCAGCCATTCCCCCTTGTCACGACAACAAGGGGGGACTGCCGGCAGCGGCGTTGTGCACCAGTGCCACCGATCCGTCCAGGTCAGTTTCCCAGGCTGCGGCAGGCCCGAGAAACCGGTGAATGTACGGCTCGGCGACAGCGGCGACATTAATGCCCCACTGTGCCATGCTCTGGAGCAGAAGTGCCTGAGCATCGACACAGTGGTTCGCATTTGCCTGCAGGACACGGAGCTGAGGATCCATTATGGAACCCCCATCTCCGCGCCCTGCCGCGAACCAGAGACGGAGCGCCTGCCTCCCGACTTCGGCCGCCCCGCGGTGCAGGCCTTGGCACCAACCCTATGGTCGGCCGGCTTGCCCTCCGCTGCACACCTGAAGCAGTGCAACAGAGCTTCGCAACTACCGGCCTTATGACCGGGTTGGCCACAGCGGAAGCAACCCCTACGTGGCCCACCGACAGGCACCGGAAGTACCGTGCCGGTCGGGCCTGCAGGAGCAGCACCTGCACCTTCTGGAAGCCCCCGATGAGGGGGCTCCACCCATCGGCAACCTTTTGGGCTGCCGCGATGGGGCAGCCGACAACTGCTGCCCCCAGTCCACGCCGGCCGAAGCGTATAGCTCCGACCTTTACTGTGTCCTGAGGACAGCCTCCGGCCTCCATCACGGCGAGCTTAAGCTCCTCGGCCGTGATGGAGTCGTCCAAACCCGATATGCGCACTTCTGCGCACTTGTTGGGCCTGGACACCTGAGCATCAGCCGCGTCCAGCGTCTCCCTAAGCCTAGCCTAGGCTTTAGGGCCGCTGGTAGCGCCGGGGACCTCGAAGATCTGAGCTCCGGTGCGCGTGGGCTTGCACGCCAGATCCGGGATCTCGAGGGCTCCCAGGTCGATGCAGGCCCTTGCCTGCCTCACCACCTGGGCGTACTCCACACCCCTCTCCGACGCCTCCGCCGTCAGTGTGATGAAGACGGCCGTCGATCGAGGGGCGCGGAGCCTCCTCGGCGCTGCTGCCATTGCGGCAGCCTTGGCCCTTACGGCCAATTTGGCTGCCTTTTTGGCGGCATTCCGTCTCTGTTTATTGGCTCCCGCTACCTCCCAGCCCCCTTTCGGGGGGCTCGAGGATTTTGCTGGAGCCAGAGCCCGGGCCGGGGGCAGGGCTGAGGCAAGGGCTGGGGACTTCTTCCCCTTGCCCTTCCCGTTACCCTTGCCCTTGCCCTGGGCGCCGGAGTGGGAGCGGGACTGGGCCTGAGATCTTTAACAGTGGTGGGATTCGGTGTCTTTGGTATGGGCCTAACAGTCGCAATCTTCCATAAGTCGGGAAATGTATGCCACCGCATTGATAGACGTAACTGACAATATTTTAGCTGCTCAGGACAAGGGGTTGTGCACAGTGCTGGTTTTGTTGGATTTTTCTCGCGCGTTTGATGGGATAAATACGGGCTTGCTTTTATCTAAGCTTCGTTATTATGGTGCAGATGAAAGGTCAATCTCTTGGTTCCATAGCTATTTAAATGGACGCAAGCAGATGGTGGCACTAAGAATGAGCGATGGAAATGACGTTACTTCACCCCTTGCACGCATTGGAAGAGGCGTTCCCTAGGGCTCGATCCTTGGGCCTATTTTATTCAGCTTATACTGTGCTGACATAACTAGTTGCCTTAAAAACTGTCAGTACCACATATATGCTGATGACGTACAGGTGTACTTGTCATTTAAGCCTGATGAACATCAAGGGGCCGTTGCAAAATTAAGTGATGATCTCAGACGTTTAACTGCGTGGGCGGACAGTAACTGTTTGGTATTGAACCCTCATTAAACAAAATACATGCTGCTTGGTACCAAGAGTCAGATCAATAGGGTTCCCACCAATCTTAACCTGAGTCTCAAGGGAGAGCAAATAGATAGGGTCATTGAGGCTCGCAACTTGGGGTTATATGTTGACTCTGGCTTAAGATTCGAACAACACATCGCACAGTCGGTTCAGAACTGTTTCTATCGCCTGAAGGTACTCTATAAAATGAGGCCGCATTTGTCCGAGGAACTCAGGGTTCGAGTTACAGAGTCGCTTGTGCTATCTAAGCTTAACTACGTCGACGTAGTTTACGGCCCGCGTCTGTTGGCTCGAACGGAAAGACTAGTACAGCGCGTTCAGAATGCCTGCGCTCGGTTCTGTTTTTCGATACCGGCCAGAAGTCATGTCACGCCGTTTCTCAGTAAAAATTCTTTATTGAAAATGACAACTAGAAGAATATTGCATGTGGCATGTCTTCTGTTCGGTGTTATCAAGTACGGTGAGCCGCGTTATTTGTTTGACAGACTTGGCTGGGTTGCTGGCAGAAGATTGTGCGCCAGAAGACAGTGTTCCCAACAACTTTCAGTGCAGCGGCATCGATCTGAGGCATTTAGGGGTAGTTTTCGTTATTCGGCTTCCAAAATATGGAACAATCTACCACCACCGTTGCGGTCTATAAAAACAATGACCACCTTTAGAAAACGTTTACGATTGTTTCTCTTGGAGGCTCAAAGGAGGCTGGATAACGTTAACTCGAATGTTTCATTGATTTGATACTTTGGGTTGTCGTCGGTATCGATGGGGTCCTTTGTTTTGAGTTGTACAATCGCTTGACAACCGTATCACTATTCTATTTATTTACTGTGTAAGTATCAAACACTGTGTTATATTTTGTATGTATATTTTATGTAATTTTTTATATTTATTTAATGTTGGTCACTGCTCTGTTCCCTTGAGTAGTAGCGTGGTGATATATAGCCTATGTGTTATTCTGATGTATAAGCTATATTAGGAGTAAAGATTCATGAAAATCCATTCGGTGGTTTTTACGTAAAAGACTAACAAACATCCATCCTACTCACAAGCTTTCACGTTTATGATATTAGTAGGATAGGTATAAGTAATGTACTATTTAAATATTGTCATTTACTGTATAATTTTAAAATACAATACTTCCACACACCGTTCATTCACACGTTCACATGTTTTCACTCTTTCACACTCGGCTTCGACGGTTCGGCGTCCGTGTGTCACTGCCCAACAGGGTTCTAGTTGAAAACCAGCGCCAGGTCTCCACCTGGCACATGCTGAACTGGACACCCATTTGGTGCATCTGTGTGTCGCATGTCACTTACTGCTTGTCTGTTGCGTTTGGAGTTTGGAAGTATGTTCACTATTAATCAGCATGCTTCCAATACTTGATATTTATAATAATGTCATTACTGTTTATACTATAATTTGTTATATTGTGTGACCGCTTTGCACCAAATAAATGTTTCTTTCTTTCTTTCTTTCTTTCTTTCTTTTTTTCCTTGGTTACCTATCATAAATAGGCAGTCTCAACGTGAAGAGCAGGGATTGCTTCGGCTAGGGTGATGGGTAGCCTAAGCTATTACCATCAAAGCCGCGCTCATGGAGGAAGTAAATCGTTGCACCTTCTCTGAAGCACATTACGTATTCTGGGAGATAGTTGTCCCTATCGTATTACCGTCTCTACCATGGTGAATGTTCTGATGAGCTATTCCAATTAGTTCCACCCTCTCTTTTCCTACACAGGACAACGCATGCAAGGCTCAGATGTCATCCACATACGGATCAGAATATTCCATCAAGAACCAAGCGGTTTGGTGACCCATTCCTATGTCGCACCATTAAGACCTGAAATCCCTGCCAGCTCACGGTTTACTTCTTCCTACAGTCCCGGGTCCTTTAAGGGGGGCGTGAAAAGGCTTCTGATGATCCCATAAAGATGAGTGCCACCATTGTTAAGATGGTACACGTTTATAATGGTGACCCTATTTCTTTTTGGTGTTGGTTTCTCTAGAATATATCGTTTTGTTAGAGTAAGTGGCATACGACCACGGCTAGCCTTGATATTTTCTTGTTTGTCACTTTTTAGAGCGTGATTTTTTGGTAAGTAGTCGGGTTTTAGTTTTAAACTTTATTTTTTATTTAAATTATTTTGGGGCAAGGTAAAGCTAATAATTTATACATATTTGAAATGTGCTCATTTAGCACTTTCATTTGATACCAAACACGGCATATTTATCTCAAATTTATTTTTTAACACTACCTTATGAGCGCTAGAGGGCGCCACACAAGATTGAGTGACACGTCATATAGCCTATAACCATCGGACAATCAACCCGCTTGTAACGATATCTCATTTGTACATTTCTAATAAGTGGTTAAGGAGCTATGAGGGAACAAATGAACATACATACATACATACATACATACATAGCCTGTCAAAATCATAACCCTCCTTTTGGCTTCGCCGTAGTCGGGTAAAAAAACACTAAATGTTAAGTGAAGCCTACCACAATATATTAGTGAAAACCGCAACCAAATCTGTTCAGCCAATTCTGAGATTAGCGTGCACAAACTCACAGACAAACAGAGAAGCAGAGAAACAGATAATAGACAAACAGACAAAACTTCCAAAAACCGTTGATTTGGCTTCTAATACGTTTATAAAGTCTCCCTATAACAATTTTTTTCATTTCCTTTCCATGTACAGACATCGATCGCTTACAGATTTATTATATGTATAGATAATACTTTCGAAAACTTTTGACAATATTGGAATCAACGTTATTGTTCGGTAATCACAAATGTCGGTTTTTGGTCCCCGCTTATGAAGAGGCTTATTGATAGATTTTTAGGCGTTCTGGGAAAACTCCTTCTGTCAATGATAAATTAATAATATGAGTCAAAGGTTCTGTTAAGCTACTTGTGCATTGTTTTAATACTTTTGTGCTGATTTCATCCTATCCGGTTGAATTATAATTTTTTAGAGATTTAATTATTTTGTAAATATCAATTTCATCCATGGGTGTAAGGAAAATACTTTTAGGGTTTTGAGGTATTGTAGTCTTAGCGGTTTGTGTATGTGTCACTGTGTCTTTAGTCGTGTTGGTCAGGGATATATATAATAGTCATCAAACAAGTCAGATATTTGTTTTCAGTCATTATAAATCTTATTTTGAAATGTTAGTGTCAATTTCGGAGTGTAATGCCTCATTCTTAACCCTCTCCTTAATCTGTTCCCACGCTGCTCTGCCCTTATTTTTCGTGTTATTTATTAGGTCCTTACATATGAAATTGGCGTTTTGTATGGGAGGAACAAAAAGTCGAATATTTTTAAATATAATATATTTAATTAATCAAAGTATGAACCATTGTTTTCTATGCACTTTTGCCATCTCATAGGTAGTTCATTGATCCCTTTACTAAAAAAACCAGTCGGACGGGAATCAATAAAATCTGCGAAGGCAATATGGACTGCCCCATCAGAGTTGAATTTTTTCCCTTGCAAGAAGTTGTCCAAATTTCAAAAAAAATGGTAATCTGTTGGAGCAAGGTCCGGGGAGTACGGAGGATGTCTTAGACATTCCAATTGAAGTTCTTCTAATTTGGGTTCAGTAATGTAACGCAGCAGTCGACGCGCGTTTGCCGGTTTGCTTCAGTCAATTCGTGAGGTACCCACCTTTCAAGCTTTTTAATCTTCCCAATTTGCTTCAAGTGAATTAAAACAGTTTTATCACTAACACCGCAGCCTGCAGCTAACTTGGACGTGGTTTGCGTTGGATCCGCTTCCACAATAACCTTCAATACTTCATTATCAACTTGGGTCTCAGGCCGTCCAAGGGGCTTGTTCTGCAGGTCCAAATTTCCAGAACGAAAACGTTGGAACCAAAAACGAACTGTGTTTTCTTTTGCAACATGACCGCCATAAACATCATTCACCCTTCGAGTCGTTTCCGCAGCACTAATGCCACGGCGGAACTCGTATTCGTAAATAATGCGATATTTTAAGTTTTCCATTTTGTAAAATGAGTGACGCAAACAGAAAAAAAACAGACGAAAAAAAAACAAATGAATGACGATCATCGAAGCACAAATACATGAGTAAATAGCTGTACAAATTTGAATTTGGAATTCCTTACCAAAGAGGAGAAAATCGTGATTAAAGTGGCCAGTACGAAAAACGCCAATTTCATATGTAAGGACCTAATAATATACTTTAGGCTGCTTATTTGTTGAACATTGTGAATAATTTTTTTTAATAGTCGGGTGTAGTTGTTGGTGGAGCGCTTATGTACTTTCTTAATTATTTCCCACATAATTTAATTGTATTTCAATTTTTGTAATTTAAAAGAACCGCTTCTGTGAGGGAATAATGTTTGAATATTGGCGCTCATTTGTTGACCACTTAGTGTTGAAGAAGGCCAATGAATGGCGCTGTGCACGGATCTTTTCGAACTATATTTTGAGAATGAAGTTTTCTATGAGCGGGACTCTCAAGCTTCACGGCTGACGTTCAACCCGTTCATTTTTAATCAGTCACTAACCCGCACCCAGCACCAAAGGTGTCTATGACTCCGCTCCGCACCAAACGGAAGTTTGAGTAATTCAACTCCTCGTTTCTTTTTCTGTGTAATTCTATAAGTTCCTTAGGCCACATTCTCAAGTCAGTATAAGTGAAGTGTATCGGAAGAAAACGACAAATTCAAGAAAATAAACGGCCGGTCGAAAACATACCTACCTACCAGCACGTGCCAGGAACCACGCCTGTCTACAGCTGAATCCTCACGAGGTGGAACTCAGGTCAGTGCCGGTTCTCTTACGTTTTCATTCATAGAAGCGGTCACATGTGCATTTTCTTTTCATTACTACCTAACTGCTGGTCATAGGAGCTTATACGCTTTGTGTGCAAACACACCAATGGCAGGACTATTTACACGTCCCACCAGTTGTCATATTATACTCTTTTATTTCGCGCCCTGTTATGTTTACATAGTTGATATTTTAGGTATAGAGCACTCTTTTTAATGCAGAATTACAAAGATTTGCTAGAAACTAGCAACCTTAGAAAGATTTACTAGAATCTACCTAAACATGTAGGTGGTAAAGTACTCCGTCATATTATCGGAACGATCCAAGATCCCCCCGACATGATAATGCTTGAATCAAAATACCATTTATTTTATACTTTTCGCACGTATTTTTGTGACGGGGTTTCTCAAATTTTTAATTATTTTTTTTTTCATTTTTTCATTTCATTCAGGTATGGCTCAAGGTTGTGAGTTCAAGTCCCACTTGAGCGTTTCATTTTTTCGGTGTTTTTCGAATTTATTTTTTACTAGCTTTTGCCCGCGGTTCCACCCGCGTGGGTGTCGGTTATCGCGACCAAACATAGCCTATGTCCTTTCTCAAGGTCTAATCTACCCCTATACCAAATTTCATCAAAATCGGTTCAGTGGTTCAGGCGTGAAAGCGTAACATACAGACAGCAGACAGACAGACAGACAGACAGGGTTACTTTCGCATTTATAATATTAGTATGGATTTTATACTTTTTAAATGGATCTACTTGTTGAAGTGGAATCCCTTTGACTGAATACCCATATTGAGGAAGTTGTGAAAATAATTCACTATTTCGTCTGGTTGATATTATAGATTACCTTGAACTTGTTGAACTAATTGGATTCCCGCTTAGAGCGATATGCATGAATACAGGTATTTACATTGGTCTGGTCGTGCCACGGTGAGCTCGTTAAGCCGACGGTCTCAGTTGTCATACGTCTTAGTAATAGTATATTACTAGTCAAGCGTTTTCATTTGATATGCATATTGAGGGAGTTGTGAAATAAAAAATACGTACCTACTCAATCCGCTATTGGGTGGCGGAAGAATTTTGCAATTAAAAATTCAAAGCAAATTCGCGAATCAAAACATTTTTTTTTTTTAATTTTACTATCCGGATACTAGGCAAAACAAGGCCGGATAGGCCGGATACCGGATAGTTGTCGAATATCCGTTTCATCTCTTATAAATGTACATACATACATACATAGTCTCGAAAAACATTACAAAAACAAATATGTACAGCTCGTGCGAGTTAACATGGCACCTGGCCTTGCGAACAACCCTCCTCCCACTTCTCCGCGCGATGCCCCGCTCTCGTCCTGCAGTAGCGTCCGCATCACAGTGACTGTTGTACATTTTAACATCGTGTGGTTTGATTAAATACCTAACAAACATGCATCCACACTTTCAATAAATCTCATTATCAATATAGAATCTTATTACAACGGCGGTAATCATCACCGTAGTAAAAACACTTCATTATCAACTTGGGTCTCAGGCCGTCCAAGGGGCTTGTTCTGCAGGTCCAAATTTCCAGAACGAAAACGTTGGAACCAAATATTGTTGGAATAAATCTCATTATCAATATAGAATCTTATTACAACGGCGGTAATCATCACCGTAGTAAAAACTAAACTAATCCGTCAATATAATATTATAAAAATAATGAATAGGACTTTTTCCCTCTTAGTATGCACGAGTACTGTCATAATTTAGGCAGTAAACTACCACTAAATGAACTGACGCTAATGAAATTATTATGTCCTCTTATAATTTGGCATGTTTAGTCACTGCTGTGATCTCCGATATCCTTTCCGATAAAAAAATAGCTTTAATCTGGTTTAATAATAAGGGCTGCGATACAAGGATGTGAAAATTGTACAGATAAACAATCACAATATTTTATTGGGATAACATTTCATCAATATATTCATATTAATAATTTCATTTTTAGAAATAAAAAATGTCTAGTAGTTTCACCAACAGTGATTTAATTAAATAAACCTGTAATACGTTATACTTTCAGCTTTACAACAATGTAAGTATAACACAAGCTTATTATAAGAAAAACATGCCATGAATATTGTTTATTTTTTAATCTTACGATCAGAAATCTATTAATTATTTTAATCAATATTTAAGAATTTAAGAAATTTATCTAATAAAATATGGCGCTCTCGAAAATTCTAAATTTCATTTGCAGTCAGTACTTTAAACGTCACTTGTTTGAGCCAGGTGCCATGTTAACTCGCACGAGTAGTAGGTACATGATATGTCTGACTAAGAATTTGTTATTGCACAGTTTCGTTTCAAGATTTTAGTTCATAATTTTTTATGAACTAAAATCTTTAGTTCAGCGTCCATAATTGTAACTTAATAATAACATGACATCTGTATCACATTATGAAACGCAATAAATGTATTGAGTATTGAGTATAGATGGGCAGGCCTTTGGTGTGGGATGCAACATGCGTCAACACTCTGGCGCCTTCCCATCTTTCAAGTACAATGGACTGTGCTTGCGCTGCTGCTGCATTAGCGGAGATTCTCAAAGGGCGCAAATATACCAATTTATCAGGTAATAATAGTTTTGCGTTGTTTTGAGTCGGAACGTTAGATTCTCTGACAGCGGATGGTATGCTCTGTAGTCTCCAGGGATTGATTCTGGTCAGGTTGGATTGATATTCGTTGGAGCAACACGTGCGTAAACCCTAGAAACAATATTATATCAATGTGTGTAAAAGCATTTAGGCATAATAATCACAACCAGGTGACCTGTTGATTACGAAATTTAAAATAAGTTACAATTTCGTCGATTTTAATGCATTACCTTGAAAACATTATTGTGAAAACCTTTTATTTAACATAGTGTGCTAATATGCAAATTATACGATTTGAATTATATTTGTGCTATTTACTTATTCATGCTACGAGTAGATTATATAAGTCAATATATGCCCTTGAAGACTGGCGAAATACGCAGGAGTGTGGTAGTTACCGAGGTATAAAGATAATGTCCCACACCATGAAGCTTTACGAGCGGATAATTGATTCCCGGATCCGACAGGAGAGTGCCCTCTCGGAGTGTCAGTATGGGTTCCGCCCCGGACACGGGACTATGGATCCGGCGTTCGCCCTTAGGATCGTCGCGGAGAGATACAGGTCGAGGAACACGCCCCTGCACTGTCTATTCCTAGACATGCAGAAGGCCTTCGACTGTGTGCCTCGCGCGATGATCTGGTGGGTACTTCGGTCCAAAGGAGTCCCAGAGGCTTACATCAACACCATCCGAGATATGTACAAAAGATTCCGGTTCCGTGGTTCGGACCGCTGTTGGCGACACGAAAACCTTCCCCGTCACCGTCAGGGTACACCAAGGATCCGTACTTAGTCCCTACCTGTTCATCTTAGTATTAGACGTTTTGTCGGACAGCATCAGAAACTCACATGAGCAGCCTCCATGGTTGCTTATGTATGCTGATGACATTGCGCTGATGGATGCAGACAGGAATAGATTGGTGCAACGTGTGAGGAGGCGCTTGAGAACGGTGATCTGAAGCCAACTGTGGCGAAGACAGAATATTTGGCGTTAAACTCAACAGATCCCACACCCGTCCGCATAGGCGATGACTTAGTCGAGCGCACGGATCAGGTTAAGTATCTGGGTTCTGTACTTCACGTTTCTGGAGATCCTAAAATGCCAGTAAGGCTGAAGGGGCAGGTCTATAAAACGATCATTAGACCTGTCCTTTTACATAATCACAATCACAATCACAATCACAATCACAATCACAATCACAATCACAATCACAATCACAATCACAATCACAATCACAATCACAATCACAATCACAATCACAATCACAATCACAATCACAATCACAATCACAATCACAATCACAATCACAATCACAATCACAATCACAATCACAATCACAATCACAATCACAATCACAATCACAATCACAATCACAATCACAATCACAATCACAATCACAATCACAATCACAATCACAATCACAATCACAATCACAATCACAATCACAATCACAATCACAATCACAATCACAATCACAATCACAATCACAATCACAATCACAATCACAATCACAATCACAATCACAATCACAATCACAATCACAATCACAATCACAATCACAATCACAATCACAATCACAATCACAATCACAATCACAATCACAATCACAATCACAATCACAATCACAATCACAATCACAATCACAATCACAATCACAATCACAATCACAATCACAATCACAATCACAATCACAATCACAATCACAATCACAATCACAATCACAATCACAATCACAATCACAATCACAATCACAATCACAATCACAATCACAATCACAATCACAATCACAATCACAATCACAATCACAATCACAATCACAATCACAATCACAATCACAATCACAATCACAATCACAATCACAATCACAATCACAATCACAATCACAATCACAATCACAATCACAATCACAATCACAATCACAATCACAATCACAATCACAATCACAATCACAATCACAATCACAATCACACACATACACCACCTGCCAGCACTACAGCAACACATCATGTCTCAATTCTGGAGCGTCAGTGAAAAGTGATACATCTCGAGTTATATTACTTATTATATTTTTTCATATAGAAGATCTATAAAAAAATATCTATCTTTGACTCTTATCCCCGTATCTCTAGGGTTTAAAATGAGCGAGCTGATTTGGTGCATAATGATATAACTGAACGTTTTTTTTACCATTTCAATTGTGTAAAATAATACTTTTAAAATCATATCAAATTGAACTGAACAATGTTTGTGTTTTCTGTATTGTATAATGATACAAATTGAATTAACGAGTTTAACACAATGTAGATGTATAGATTAGAATTAGTGCATTGTAATATAAGTACACTTCTATTAATATACATTTTAAATTTACTCCTACATTCGTTCGTGAAAAGTGATACAATTATATTTATGACGTAAAAAAATAAATAAATTTTAATAAAGTTATGTGTAAAATGATACAATTCTTAGAGAATCAATTAACACCATGATATTATTATAATCGTTAAGTGTGTCGAGTGATATAACTAAATTAGTATCAATATAAACACAATGTCGGTTTATGTGTCGAATAATACAATTATAGTTGTACCAAAAACACAAGCTTATTCAAATATTTTCATCATCTAAAATTAAGTGAAAAGTAATACAAATCCTCAGCGAACACCTCCCGCGATCCCCTTCCCGCGTTGAACTATGTGAACGAGATGGTAATATTATGATACAAGAAGGAATACCCAAGTGAAAGAGGAATAACGTTGTTTAGTGATGCGACCGACTCGCCAGTCCTGCTTCGACGTAAGTAAGTAAGTCGACGTATGTAAGTTGTATCATTATACACAAAATATGTAATATTTTTATTGGAATTATTTTATTAGTATTTGATACAAGTTTTATGCAAATGAAAATAATAATGCTATTTAAGTAAAGTAAAGTAATGTAGCATTCAATTATAAAGATCATAAGCTTTTTTTATAAGGGACACGTCATTTTGACTTCACCTTGCCTGATGGTAAGCTAAGGGCAAAGTCTCGGAAAGAGGGTCACCATCGTAACCATGTACCGTGTCAACAGTAGTGGCACTCAGCTTGACGGCCTCATCAGATGCCTTTTCACTTAAAGGACCCGGGACTGTAGGAAGAAGGAAGGAAGGAAGGAAAAACGTGAACTGGCAGGGAATTTCAGGTCTTAATGGTGCGGCATAGGAATGAGTTACTGAAACGCTTGGTTCTAGAAGTTATAATCTGCACCGTATACGGATGGCATCTTAGTCCTGTATGTGTTGTCTTGTGAAGGAAAGGAGAGGGTGGGACTAATTGGAAGAGCTCATCAGAACATTCACCATGGTATATACGGTAGAATACCGCCAAAGACGCAACATCTCTACTCATCTGCAAAGGCTCGATGGTGTTCGTTACCTCAGGATTCCCAATAATGCGGACCGCACGTCGCTGCAACCCGTCGAGAGCATCTAGTAAGTTGTACTTTGCGGAGCCATCCCAAAGATGCGAGCAGTATTCCACGCAGGAAACAATTTGAGTCTTGTACGGAAGACACCGATGCTCCAGCGTGAAAAAATGTCTCATTCTGCTCAGGGCTCCGAGTTTACGCGAGGCTGTTTTGATGATGCTCTCGATATAGCTTTTGTTATTCAGTTTGCAGCGAACTTCCATACCGAGGAAATTGAGGTTATCCTGCAGTGGCAGTGGCGTGCTCTAAAGAGTGGGAAGGGGAAAAGAAAAGGAGATACCTTTGCTGTAAACGCAAATGCCTGCGTCTTCTTGGCATTGAAGTCGAACAGGTTCTCTAGAGAACAGGATCCGGTGCAGCTCAGTGACAAGCAGCTGCCTTTTTTCCGCGATATCAGACGGCTTGGCCACAGTATGTGCGTAATAACTCCCGTGTAAAGCTGCTTTCGTCTGCATAGCAATGAATGCTACCGTTAGAAAGCATGTCATTGATATGCAGAGGAATGAGAGTGGGAGATAAGACAGAACCCTGCGTCAAGCCAGCATTTACCTGCAAGAATTCCGAAGCTCGTCCGTCACGAAGGACGCGAATACGGTGCCCCTGCAGTAAGCTTGCAACCCATTTGCACAGTCCGGGAGGCAGGCCAAAGGCTGGTAGCTTGGAATGAAGGGATTTGTGCCATGTTTGTATGTATGATTTTCTCGACGCGTCGGCCTTCGGTGGAAACTTGGATAAAACCAAGATAATTTTCAACGAACATGTTGCACCGAAACCGATTGCCATCGAAGGGGCGACGCACGAAGTTGTGCAAAAATATGTATATCTGGGCCAGGTAATCCAGCTCGGTAAAAACAACGTACGATTGAATTGTATAAAAATGGTAAGATCGTTGCCGTATTGGTTTGTACTCTAAGGGTGATGTATCTAAATATGTATATAAAATAAATAAATAAATAAAATAAATAAAAAAACTTCAAGAAAGAACTAGCCAGAATTATCCAACTGGGTTGGGCAGCATTTCGCAAACTACATAGAGTCTTCTCTTCTCCCCTACCGCATTGCCTGAAAACAAAGGTCTTTGACCAGTGCGTCCTGCCTGTTATGACTTACGGTGCCGAAACGTGGACACTTTTGTATTTTGACGGTAGGGCTAGTCTATAACCTAAAAGTCGCGCAGCGGGCTATGGAGCCAGCTACGCTTGGAGTTATTTGAAGGATAGAATTCGAAATGAGGTCATCCGACACAGAATCAAAGTTACCGACATATCTCGCAGAATAAGCAAGCTCAAGTGGCAATGGGCTGGCCACATCTGTCGAAGGACCGATGGCCGTTGGAGCAGACGAGTCCTAAGGTGGAGACCGAGAGAAGGCAAACGCAAGGTAGGACACCCCCTAGCCAGATGGACTGACAACCTGAAAAAGGTGTCTGGGATAGACGGAAGCGGAAGGTGGAGGATCGGATGAAATGGCGCACGTTGGGACAGGCCTATGTCCAGCAGTGGACAGCGGTGGGCTAGTTGATTGATTGATTGTACATCATTAATAGTAGCTTTCAACGATTCTACGCAACTGGGTAACATAGAACATATTATTTCACTAGTAGTACTACCTATATACTTAAGTAATATCAATATACACGCTGATATGTTCAGTTGTATCATCTTAACCACACTTTGTATCAAACTACACATCATATTTTTACAGACTCTAGAGGTGTCTAATGATATGAATGTGTTTTTTCTGACAAATTTATAATTAAACGCTCAATACAACTCACTATTACTGAAATGAATAATATTTATTTCAACACTTTCTATTTTTTCCATTTGTCTAGAGCACAACAATAGAATGTAAAAAACTTGTACCATTTGTCATGAAACCTATGGACAGTGTGTAAAGTAAGTCAAGTTAATTTGTATTAATGGTCACAAAATTGTTTAATAAATGTTTGATGTGTTTATTGACATAACTGTATATTTTCATAAATTAAATAAAAACTATACATATAAATCCTCAAATTCGACCATAAAAACCTTCGCTATTATTGTGTCTATTCATAGCAGTAGCATGTTTTTATTTTAGTTCACTGTAAAATGAGTGACAATTTTTTTAAACTTTAAACTGGATTTTCTCAAAACTATGATTTTCGAGATAAATCACTTTTCACTGACACTCCAGAATTAAGCACCATTGAGTCTGCACAAAATTCACTGGAGGAGTGTTTTACGAAGAGAATGGAGCAGTTGGAGGCACAGCTTCAAAGTGGCGGTCCGGCTAAGGACACTGTGGCGAGAGTGGCTGAGGAGTTCCGGACCTTCAGGGAGCTTGTGTACAGTATGCTCAGTTTACTACGCAAACAAATAAATGAATGTTCCAAGACAATTGACACCATGGAGACTATACACCGGCGAAAGGCACTCTTATTCTTGGGGGTTGCCGAGGTTGAGGGTGAGGACTGTGAGAAAGTTATTGTAGACATTATTCGCAAGAACCTAGCCCTCAAGGACTGCTCATCGTCCTCAATCGTCGCCTGTCACAGGTTAGGAGCTGCCAGTAAGAAACATCATCGACCGGTTCTAGTGCGGTTTTCCAGCTTAGAGGTGAGATCAGCTATTTGGAGAGCCAAAACAGCCTTAAAGGGTTCACCAGTTTCAATAAGGGAGTTCCTGACCAGGGTCAGGCAGGCTGTATTCACCAAGGCAAGGCTAAGGCTTGTTGGACGCAGGACGGTGTGGTTGTGGTTCGTACTCCAGACAGTAGTAGGCACAAAATCACCACTGGTGAAGATCTGCAGGCCCTGACTAAGGCGTATCCCAGGTCCCCCGGCGCTCCTCTGTCCAGCGGAATCAAGCACATGGCCCGAAACGAATAACCATTTTCACATACATTTGCTTCGGGACACGTAAACTTATTCGGAACTCAGGTATCATAATAATTATTATTATCAACTCATCGTTCTATTCGTGTTACCATGTTGTTACCTAATACTAAATTGATAACTTTCAATTCACTTTTGGTTTACTGGCGGTATAACTTTGTTTTGTTAAGGACAACCCCTAACTCTCATACAATCTTGGGCCTGCATGTACAGGGTTGAAAATTAGGCAATATTTAGACCATCTAAGGACATTTTGTTTGCCTAATTTTCACGACGATTCACAATGGCCAAGTTTGTTTAATCGAGCATTGTTCATAGGTTTTTAGGTTATGTTGTAATACATAATGCGGTCAAACAGCGTCTTATGTTGTGTTGTGTGTGATAGCTACACAAGTTATTCGCGTATCGCTTTTATTTGTAAGTAGGTTTGCAGGTTTTATTAGTATAGAAAAGGGCAGGTCATTAATATTTTTAGTCATTAATGTGGAATGGTCAACTATATATGCTAAATAATAAAACTGATATGTCAAAGCAAAGACATGCTTTAGCTACTTTCTTGTTGCACGATATTAAACCTTATAGTTTTATGATATGCAACTGACATTTACTCTAAAGGTGGTAAAGCAATCCTTCCCTACCCTCACTTCACACGGCAACATCTGAGTGACATCCTTTTGCTACGGTTACCACTTTCCACAAGGCTGTATACATACTTGTTTGCTGTAGTAATATAGAATTAATTATATAAGTAGGTAATAAAATAAAACAACATTATTTTAAAGATTACTATATTTTTAAAAAGTATTTTAATCTCTATCCCGGGTATCTTCCTATTTGGCGTTAGAAGTGCTTTCACTAGGACTTAGGTCTTTCCTCCCCTTTTTAAGCATCATCATAGTTTATTAAAATGTTGTCAAGAAACTGTGCAGGAGGTGTTATATTGTCTTGGAACCGTGCCCAACCGAGATACCATATTACACTCATTATGTGGGCACAGCACCCGACTGTTCTCTTACCTACAATACAATTACAGCAATGCTGTAATACCTATAGCATTCCTACCGCTCAAAGAACTGTCAACTAATATATATACGTAATAAGTTCTACTACTTATATTCCTGGACTTTATTTTTCCTCTTAATAACCAAGTCGTTTGAGATATTGACAGTCCTTGTAGGAGGTCTCTATCCACCTCTCTGCACACTTCAATGACATACAGAATACACGCTTGTCTGTGCCCCACTGGTGATTGTGCTGGTCTGTTCTCATCCAAACATGCACATTGAGCTTGAATCCAGCAAGATTCGCAAATGATTGTATTCACCTTAAACAGAGATCATGTTATAAGCACTGAATATTCCATTAGTCATATAGGCTAGTTCTTCATGAACGTTACACATATCAGACAAAATAAATTGTCATATACAAAAGTTGACATAATTTTCTACGGGATTAGGTAGACTCGTAGTAATTTCTATTCTATAGCAGCTATCACACAGCTTGTTAACGTTAATTATAATAAGAATTTCAAAAGAGCGAGAAATAACGTACTTACTGTTTGTGGTGCGACCCATTCACGTATACAAGCTAGTATCACTGCATCGTTCAATAAATGTCTGCCTATAATATTGCACCGATCGGTAGCGATTCCACAATTCACACAGAGATTTATTGTGATAGCTTTCAGCCGATGTGCTAAAGTCTAGTCCAGTTTTAAAGCCAAGGTCAACAAGTGTAGCAAATAACGGTGTCCGGTAATCAAGCAAGGGTCAATTAGTTCGAAAATCATATACAATTCACAGAGTAAAAGCAGCAAAACACAATGATCTCAGCGAGCCGAAGGAAAGCGAATGCGACATTTTCAATGACAGGAAAGAATATCAGTGAAAATTATGTGATTATTATGAATTCTAAATGATCGATTACTTACATAGACTTTGAACACACTACGATTATTTACAATCGATATTTTGACTTCCATTATGAAGGAGACAGGTGTCTTTCTGATTAGTGAACTGAATAACGAACATAAAGATACTACATAGATATTTTGAAATCATTTAATAAAGCCACGAATTTTAATTTCATAGTTATTAGTTATCGATTCGATTTCATAATCGAATCGATAAAGCAAGTATAATCATAGCGCATTTATGAAGATCAGATTAAGTATTACATTCAACGTTTACGAAGCTTGTTGATTAATGAAAATCACATTTTTAAACTTTTGTCGCACTTGGCCATTGCTGATTGTAATGAAGTCTTAACAAAATTATAACACAAAATAGACGAATTTTTTGAGGTAGGTTTGATGTCTGTGCACTCGGGCCCAAAATGGGGTATCTCCTTTGCTTGATGATGTCATTTATGTAAAGATAATTTATAACAATAATAGATAGCTGTCAAAAGTTGCGAGTTGCGTTCCGTTCCGAAGCACTTCTCTGCTTTTATTTTTTATTCTGATTTATATTTCAAATTAGTTGAGTTATAAAATTGTGTAAACTTCATTGTATCCTCTTCTGTGTGTTCTATTCTTTTTATTGTTTCACTCTTGAAATGTGATTTTTTATTAAATACTGTGTTGTTGGCTGGCGGGTGGTGCAGAGACACAACGCCGCTTCAAGTTTGAGTGACATTTAGGAATTAATAGTTTTGTTATTGATATTTATTATATTTATATTTATATTTATCTCATATACAAGTACCTACGTTATATTATTCTTATTTTATTTTATATTTATTTTTATTTTATTATGATTAATTTAACCAATGATGATAGTTTCACTTATTATTCAACCCACGAGGCGGATTCTTTGTCTGATGACGACAGTTTTTGTTCAGTCACCGATGTAACACTTGGTGACAGGCTCCGTGAGACTTTTCGGGATTCGGGGCAGTCACTCAACGTGTGTCATATAAACGCACAAAGTGTGGCTTACCATCACAGTGACCTGGTTGAAACATTTGGTGATTCACACGTACATGCCGTTCTGATTTCTGAGAGCTTTCTCAAACCCTATCTACCGTCTACTTCCTACCCACTGCCCGGATTTATCTTGATAAGGAATGACAGGACGGGCAAGGAGCGCGGAGGGGTAGCGATATACCTACGTAGCGACTTCCCTTACAAAATAGTCGCCGCATCTCCCTCTGAGTACTCTGCCACCGCTGAGTTCCTTTTTCTGGAGGTCTGGGTTAGGGGTGTCAAAGCCCTTCTGGGTGTTGTTTATTGTCCCCCCACTGTGAACTACTTCACTGATATCGAATTGGTTTTTGAATCCTTGGGGTCTGATTACGAGCATTACATCATCATGGGCGATTTCAACACCAATCTTCGTCCTAGTCTGTCATCATGAGCCATAAAGCTTCTGAAAATAGTCGAGTCAGTCAATCTTCAGGTTTTACCACTTCAGGCCACACACCACAACAAAGACGTCGAGGACACCTGGCTCGACTTGATAATTACGTCTTCGCCGACACTTGTTCTAACACACGGTCAGTTTCTAGCTCCGGCATTTTCTCATCATGATCTGATCTACGTCTCCTACAATCTCAAGCCTCCTAAAGTCAAACCCAAGGTGCTGTACAGACGATGCTTCGGGCGCATGGATGTTGACAAATTGTGCAGTGAGGCTGCCGAAGTCAGTTGGGAGCGTTTGGCAGAGGCAAACACAATCAATGATAAAGTACGTGTTTTTAACGACACAGTTATTGGCCTCTATGATATCCATGCACCCTTTAGGAGGGTGAAATTAAAACATCGACCAGCTCCTTGGTTAACAGACGGAGTACGATCTGCCATGAGGGGGAGAGACCGGGCTTTTCGTAAATTCAAAAGGAATCGTTCGGATGCCAACTGGGATTCATATAAAACTGCCAGGAATCGGTGCAATCAGGTGGTACGCAACGCTAAACGCCGACATATTCTCGATAACATATCATCCTTGACATCTGTCGATGTTTGGAGGTTTCTTGGGACACTGGGCATTGGTAAATCAAGACAGCTGGAGCTACCGAAGACAATTGAGTTGGATGCCATCAACCACCACTTCTCTACCTCTCACATATTCGATGGCCCAACCAAGCGTCAAACGATTGACTCAATAGCCGGACTGCCCAGTCCCAACCACGCACTTTTTCAATTCACTCCAGTCGCATCGGAGGAAATCAGAAAGACGATTTACGCAATTAAATCAAAAGCAGTCGGCTGCGATAACATCAGTCGCCGTATGATTATAACTATTATAGACCAACTCCTTCCCGCTATTTCACACATTGTAAATTTTTCGCTTGATTCTGGTCAATTCCCAGACCTGTGGCGTAAAGCCTATGTACGTCCTCTTCCTAAAATCTCCAATCCCTCACTTCCTAATCATTTTCGTCCTATTTCCATCCTTCCTTTCCTATCCAAGGTGCTGGAAGCCTGTGTTCATCGTCAGCTGTCCAATTATGTGCAATCCAACGGGATACTCAGTCCATTGCAATCCGGATTCAGATCGGGACACAGCACTACAACCGCACTTCTTAAAGTAACGGGGGATATCAGGGACGGAACGGAGAAGGGTCTTGTCACAGTGTTAGTGTTAGTGGATTTCTCGAATGCATTTAATTGCGTGAATCATGATATCCTTTTAGTAATACTATCCCATCTTGGGATCTCAGCCGATGAGCTGGAGTGGTTTTCTTCATATCTTCGTGGACGTCAGCAGTCGGTTTGCGCGGACGAGATTTCGTCTGGTTGGTGCAATCTCGACTCTGGCGTTCCGCAAGGCGGCATTCTTTCTCCTCTTTTATTTTCAATATTCATAAACCTTATCACTTCTGAACTTCAGTGTGCGTATCACTTGTATGCCGACGACCTGCAGGTGTACAGCCAAGCTCGTGCGGAGAATCTTTCGGAGGCTGTTGACAGGGTTAACGCCGACTTGCGATCTATAAGTAGTTGGTGTGACAGGTTTGGCCTTTCTGTCAATCCTGATAAATGCCAGGGTATCTTAATTGGCAGTAACCATATGATAAATAAGGTAGACGAAGAAACTCTACCAAAAATAGACTTCAACGGGCGAATTATTCCTGTTACGCCTGCTGTTAAAAACCTGGGATTGAGTATCGACTCCACCCTGAACTGGCAATCACAAGTTGCAAAAGTCTCTCAGAGGGTGACAGGGATGTTGCGTAGTCTGTATCGCCTTAAAAACTTTCTACCTGTTAAAACTAAGGCGATGCTTATGCAGACCCTAATCTTCCCAGTCTTGGACTATGGTGATGTATGCTACCTCGACCTGAATGCAGATCTGCTCAACAAACTCGACCGCCTTCTCAACAATTGCATTCGATTCGTCTTCAACCTTAGGAAATATGATAACGTCTCAGTCTATCGTACAGAGTTAGGATGGTTACCTATACGACAGCGACGTAGCTTGCGGGCGGTGACGATGATTCATACTATTTTAAGCTCCCCCAATGCCCCCACTTATTTATCATCTCATGTACAGCTTCTTGGTTCTCGTCATAACAAAAATCTACGATCAGCTGATAACCGTCTTCTCCACTGTCCTACTCATAGTTCTAGCCTAGTTCATTCTTCTTTCCTCGTGCAAGCTATTCTACTCTGGAATGCGCTTCCTCTCGAAATCAGGATGGCTAACAACCGTGCTACTTTCAAGTATAAAGTACGTCAGCTCTACAGTAATCCCTAATGGCAATAGTGGGTAATAAATTTATGTGCATAAAGTTTAAAAAAAAAAAAAAAATCACAATCACAATCATAATCATAATCATAATCATAATCATAATCATAATCATAATCATAATCATAATCATAATCATAATCATAATCATAATCATAATCATAATCATAATCATAATCATAATCATAATCATAATCATAATCATAATTTTATTTGCGAATACAGGTACAGTAAGGTTTACATTTGAAAGTCACATGATCATTCCATATTCCACCCAATGGGCATGCAAATTTTAAATTAAATTTCGACCTAAAGTAGTCAGAATCGAGTGAAATGAATTACATAAATATCAAAATTAGAGAATGTCATAATAACTAAAATCCAAATTTAATGTGACAGCACTGATAATCTTGTCAAAGCCGTAAATTTTCAATCCGATTTCGAAATAAAATAAAATAAATTTAACAAAAGGCCATTAAGCCGCTGAAACTGATCAGCAATATGAGAATAAATTAAATTTGTTATGTCAGAATTATAGAAATAATGTCAAAATATTGTATTTCAAGTTAATAATAATGAGACTCACAATACCTAATACATTTTAGGGTTACAAGATGTCTTTAAGATATTCATCTACAGTGTAGTATGCCTTTGCTAAAAGTAATTGAAGTACATGTTTCTTAAATACATTTGGATCGTCAACTTCTAAAATAGATTTTGGCAATCTGTTATATAAACGAGGAGCCATACAGAAAACACTCTTATCATATAGCGCTGTTCTATGTTGAGGAATACATATTTTATAGCGATTGCGGGCACTATTATACGTAGTGTAACGGCTCATATTATTTTTCACAAAAATTACAGTTTCATATATATACAGACAAGGTAAAGTTAGTATTTTTAATTTTATAAAGTGTGGTTTGCATGTGTCTGTCTGTTGCAATCTACATACGGCTCGTAAACATCTTTTCTGTGCCCTGAATGCTCTATCTCTGTCAGTTGAATTACCCCAGTATATAATCCCATACCGTAATATTGATGTCACGTGGGCATGATATGCTGTTATTACAGCATTTTGATTCACTACTTTTGACATCATATACGCGCATACGAAAAACTATTTAATTTAGGACATATCATGTCAATGTGCGCTTTCCAATTTAAATTCGAGTCAATATGTAATCCTAAAAATTTTGTACTGCCTATGTCAATGTTGGTTTTATTTAAATGTTTGATATTCATCTCACTCAATTTGTTTAAATTATTTCCAAATGTCATAATGTTTGTTTTGTCAAGGTTAATTAAAAGATTATTTGATTTCAGCCATTTGATTATTTTGTCCATAGTATAATTAATGCTATCTTCTACATTATTCACAATTTCTTGTCCTGAATAAATCACAGTACTATCGTCCGCAAGGATCATCGGGTAACCTATTGACCGTGGGAAATCATTTATGTATAATATAAACAGTAATGGACCAAGTACGCTTCCTTGCGGTACACCTTCTGTTACAGTTCTCATTTTTGATGAGTATTTTACTTCCATTTTGTATTTAGGGCATATTCTACTAATTTGTGTAATCTGTTTTCTACCTTGAAGATATGATTTTATTAGATTCAAAGCATTTCCCCTTATTCCATAAGTATACAACTTATCTATTAGAATAGAGTGATCTACATAATCGAACGCTCGCGCTAAGTCCATATACATGGCGTATACTGGTAGCTTACTCTCTAGGTTACCCATGACTTCTGAGAGGAAATTATAAATCGCTACATTTATACTTTTATTTTTCCTGAACCCAACCTGTTCATCGGTTAATACTCCATTTTTGTCTCAATACTCGTATAAACATTGATGAATGAATTTTTCCAAAATTTTCGAAAATATAGAAATTAGGGCTACGAGTCTATAAAATTGCATGTTTTCCTTGTCCTCTTTTTTAAAAATAGGGATAGTTATCGTTATTTTTAATTTATCAGGAAAAATACCACAGCTAATACATAAATTCATGATATGGCTTAATGGGCTTGCTATATGCATGGAAACAAATTTAATAACTTTTGTACATATTCCATCATATCCTGTACTTGGAGTATTTTTAGACCACTTATAATTCTTTGCATATCATGTGGGGTAGCTGGGCTCATAAACATCGAATTCTCTTTGTTCCAAGTTAAAGTATTTTTATATATAGTTTTTGGAACTATCTCTCGATGAAGGTTGAAATTTAGTTAGGAAAAAGTCGTTAAATGCTTGTGATATCTGTTGAGGATCACTAATTATTCTGTTATCAAGTTTTATACACCTTATGTCATCTTTGGGAGTATTTGCTTTGCATTCGTTGACAATTTTCCACGTAGCTTGTGATTTATTTTTGGCATTTTTTATTTTGAAATCATTTTGCGCTTTTTTTGTTAAGTTTATTATGGAATTAAGTTTTCTACTATAAGTTTTAAAGATATCTTTATTTTGCCTAGTTGGATTTTTCCTGTACTTATGTAGTAGTTCTCGCTTCCGTCTTGAGCATACTTTTATGCCTTTACTCATCCACCGTGGCTTCACATTTCTTGTTATTTTAAATTTTATCATAGGGAAACATAAGTTATAAAATAAAATAAAGTAAAAATGTCAAGAAAGTTATTGTATGCAATATTAGGATCATCTGAGTTATAAATGTCACTAAAATTAAGTTTTGTCAAACACTGTTTAAATTTCGTCATATTACCAATACTATAGTCACGTTTTGTTATGTACCAATAAGGAAGAGTGCAGTACTCCCTTACCGGGCAAGCCAATATTTGTGCTAAATGGTCCGACAAAGCTAGTTCCTTTACTTCAGCTTGACAGCCGCGTATGCTGCAAATAATGTTGTCAATGCATTTACCGCTGACTGGGCGAGTGACTTGATTTACGGTTAGTTTTAGATTAAAGCACGTGCACATTTCTTCGAACTGAACACTAGTTTTAGTTGTTTTTAATCTGTCAATATTGAAGTCTCCACAAATAACCACTTTTTTGTATTTTGAACAGTACCTTTGCAACAAGTCTTGAAATTTTAGAAAAAATATATTTAAAGTATTACTATCTTCCCTTGGTGGTCTGTATAATGTATAATACATCATGTTCTAGTAACTTCATTGCGCTACACTCCATGACATTAGGCATACTAAACTCATTGATATCATTTATTGATTGATATTTGTGACTATTTCGTACCAAAATGCATGATCCTCCATGTCTATTATCTCGAGAATAGGATGACGCCAGTTCATAATTATCTATTCTTAACATGCGTGTATCACATCTAAGCATATTGTGTTCTGTAATACATAGTACATCAATAATCTTACCCTGCCTCGAGAAATTGTCAATATGAACTGCCAATACGTTTGATTTTCCTATAAGGCCATCAATATTTTGATGAAGTATGTTGATAATTTGCTTTTTAAAGACGAAAATTATGTGCATTACCTATGGACTCTGTCGTGGTCTCCAATATCGAAACCTCGTTTTCATTATTCGTTTGTGTATATTTATCTAATGTAAGTATTGAATTCTTATTATTCAGAGTCAAAGCTTGTCTACTATTGTATTGGGTCATTCTTAATCTATATGTAATACGTAATATTTCCTGTAGTAATGACCTAGCTAGGTTTATAGTGAAGTGTTTGGCAAGAGGATAATAGTTTTTATAGTTTACGTCAACATAACATACATGTGGATATTGCCTGCACATGAAATTTAGTTCATAGTTGAGCTTTGTTTCGTTTAGATGCCTATTGTATGGTATTTCGCATATCAATATGTTCGTATTTTTGTAACAATGTATGAAGTTGACAAATTGAGATCTAAGTTCATAAGGATTTACCTACATCATTTGTACCTCCCAATATTACAACATAATCATTCTCTGTAAGACTTCTTAATGTGTTTACACGGCTGTGAGGCGTGGCCGCTGTTAGAGCGACATAAGCAGTTGATGCGTGAAGGCGGACCCTGAGCTCTGAGGACACCGTGGCCTCGGATGCAATCAGGACTAACGTCTTTATGTAGATGATGATGACTAGTTTAGCAAATGGACCACCGGTTCAAAACGCGGCACAGACCTGAGAAGACTCCGACAAGAAACCCAGCGGGCATATTTTTGTCTATTTACAAGCATTTACTTAGTCTAATACATATGGTCTGGATACAGTGCTTTGCTTAAGTAGCGGGTAGCTGAGCGAACAGGTCATTTCCAAGCTTGCTTATCATATAAATATTTTTGGATTTTTTAGTAACCTTTCTGGCACAGTTTACTCTAAACTGCATTTTAAAATTTATTAACAGGTAAATCTGATTTCATTAGGAAGCTTGTTAAAAAAGCGTATCGTCTTTGGGTTATGGCGGTCAGATGGCAGACACTTCACAGAAATTATCGAAGTTCAGTCAATGAACAGTTAGATGGGTTGTAACCACTGAACGTGTCAGATGGACTACTCACCGGTTGACCCAGCAGAGAAATGCACGAGCTCTTTGGTATCCCAGGGCGCCTTTTTGTCAGAGGAGATATGTGTGCGTGCGTGTGGGAGTACTAGGGGAGACTTCAGAGAAAACCACCATTACCTCTGTTGAACATACATATATTAGAGATAGACAAGATTATACATAAGTTTACAGACAATAGAATTACAGAGAGATATACAAAGATGGGTTTGTCTTCACCAGCAGCACCACGGTGACCTGGATGCAGTAGGTAGCCAGAGTGTTACGGCTAGTAGGTGTAGTATGCGTCGGTCAACCCACCGATGATGCAGTTATTTCTTGCAGATTTAAATGATATATAAGAAAGTTACATATAATAAATAAAAAGGAATACGTGACCCCGGTTGTCGGCCTGCTCGGCGTCTGCGCACGTCTCTTGCCGCAGTCTCGACCAGCCAAGATGCTTCACGTCGAGGTTACAGGCTTGCGCCGACAGCGGTTGGGAACTCGACCACAGAACACGCTGAGATGGATTTTGAGGACCAAGGTGTCCTTTAATCCCAAACTAGGAACCCTAAGAACGAAATAACACTAAGAATCGTCTAGATTGCAGAAGGATGCTGATAAAGAGAAGTACAAAAACTTACCACGAAGATGGGCAACACGAATGTAACTGAGTCTAAAATTACAAAGTATTTTCCAAGATAAATGCTCGAACGTTCTAGTCACCAATGCAGAAAGTAGAAAGATCCTCTATGTAGCCGCGTCCTCGATTTTATACCCCTTTAGGTAGAAATTTCTCGAATATCGAGAAGTGGTGACGTTAGATAAATCAAAAACTCACTCATCACTGTGAAACAACCGACAAAAGTCGGAATACAACTCTGCTGGATATATGTGACAGCAAACTTGACACCTCTCGAATTTAGCTACCTAACTATTATGCTTTTCTCCGTCATTACTGCAATTTCCGAACGAAAGAAATTTGAACCACTTCAATTTCAATGAGGAAATTTGATTTTATCCTAAATAGGATAGCCTATAATTAAACAATTAATTTTCCCATCCAGGTGCGATGAGTATTTATAATTCTTATAGTTAAGAAATAAGACATGAAAGAAAAATCGAACGCCATCTTATGAGCGCGAAGTGAGCTAGCACAAAAGATTCTTACACCGACTAACTGATGTGAGTCCCACTGAGATCGCCACAGGTGGCGCTAGTAGTAATCAAATCACAGTAAGTAAAATTTACTGTTACAGGGTAAAGCGGACCCCAGACTTCAGGTTTACAGAACAGTAAATCGGTCAAGTCAATTATTTTTCTCCAAGTTATTTTGAACTTTAAATTTTTCTCTCAGTTATTTTTTACATTTTAGTTTTTGATGTTGTGTTTCGTTTTACCTTGTGATGTACTGAATCCTAAAAAACATTATACATTAACTACACATATATAAACAGAAGCGCAAAGCTATTTATGTAGCATAGACTTTCATCAGCAGGCTTGTGCGAACATTTGCAAGGTAAGATAATTGTACTATTTCACGCTGTCTGAACGCTTAGACGGTACGGAATTCTGATGTGGGTTGTTTTCATTGACAAAGTGATTCTAGAAAAAACAATATTTTTTTCCAACAATTATGGAATCACAGTATATTTAAAACAGTTATTGTCACGATTAAAATTTGAATTCTCTGTTTCACTTCAACAACTAATTTAATATACAGGGTGGAAGATTTTCATCTCCCATGGATGAGAAGTACTCGAAATACTGGAGATAGAGAATTTCATTCAAAGAACAAATTCCTTTATTTTTTTAAATAATTTGAACTTTATTCAAAGATTTTCAGAAACTCGCTATATACACTGGTAATCGAACCGACTGTAACCCGAAAAAAATACATCCTGTATTTTTATGGCTTCAATGGATAGTGGCGATCATAAGGATCAAATCTCTCTAACAAACATGGTAAATTAAATGGAAGAAAATGCCTGAAATCTAAACATACAAATACGAGTGTAATGCCATCAGAGACATGAAAACTCATAACTTTGATATGCATAAAGTTGTAAAGCATATTGTTTATTTGTCTAATAGTTATTTTAACACCCCGACTCAGTCGGATAGGTTACCTTCTAACCTTAGTCTTCGTTTTTTTTTTAAACCACCCAGAAGTAGGAGCCCCGACAAGCGGGGCTCCGTCGAGCTTAGTTAGTAGACACCATTGTATGCTTAAAATAGTTATGGTTACGCCTCATTATCCTTAAGTAAACTGTTGCTTTGGGATAGTATGCTTATAAAATATTATGCTTATAGTAAATAGGATTAAAAAAAATATGAATAAAAAGTTATGGCAAATGAGTATTATGCGTAAATAATGTTAGGACAATTAACATTATGCAATGTTAAATTATGACATAAAATCGTAGGAATAAATATAGAGAACCTAATCGAACTGATTAAACAGTTACATTAACGGGTGTTTCTAGCGAGTTTTCTAAAATCAAAGATTACTTTTTGTTTCTTCTTAAAATAGACGAATGTTTACTTTGAGTTGAATTCTTTATCTCTAGTTCCCCTCCAGGAGGATGAAAATCTTCCACTTTCTATTTCAAATAATGTATGAAAATCTACCGGCTTCACTGAGATTTATGATTTGTCATTCGTTTATTACTATCTCTTTTCTTGGATTTAATATAATGAAGAATGTTACTTGGTGTGCAAAATCACTTGAAAACATGTTACAGTGAAGCTTTATATACAGATATACAGTCGTGGTCAACTAATTAGGGACATTCATTCATTCATTCAATAGTGAAGAGCTATCACCGGTTATGTACATCTATAATATGAAAATGAATCGCTAAATCTGTTGGTGAGCGCATAACTCAACAACGCCTGGACCAATATGGCCAATATTTTTTTTAAGTGTTTGTTAAAGTTCAAGGATGGTTTTTACGGCGAGAAAAAATCGAATAATTGCCGTGAACCGACATCCACGCGGCCGCGGGCAAAAGCTAGTATAATTATAAAACCCTATTGATTTCTAACCACCTATTATTTGCATAATTCGGTCCGATTATTATGCTATAAATGGCTGAAAAAAGTATTGAATATCAAAGGTTAATCATGTATTTAATTGTAATCTACAATTCGCCCTCTCCGGCGAATAAAATGGTAATCGCAAATTCCAAATTTTACAGGAGAAGCAAATAACTGTTTTTTGCTTATATCTCAGTGCAGGTAGATTGTATGGCAATAATTTATACGTCAAAAGAAAGCTAATTTTTGTGCAGACTTTTATTTCATTAGGCTATTGGAATAAAGTAATTTAAGAAAAACATTTTACCGAAAATGTAGATAAAAAATATAGTACACAATGTATCATTACCATATTATTCACGTGTTATTCCCATTGCTGCCGTGGTCAGTAATAATGCATTACAGTATTGTTCATGTAAATATGGAGCTGAAAATGTTTACGGTAAATGAACATTACCATATTATTCGGGGAAATGCATTTGATAGTGTCTACGGTAATATTACTTTGCAAAACTATTCATCAATATATTGTGTCAACTAATTATTTGTAATATTATATTGCAAATATAATATTTGATCAAATAATACAGTAATAATTAGTTAAATTACATAATATTGCGGGAGTAAAGAGAGCTACCACAGTCAGGTTGCAGTATATTTATTACTACTCAATGATTTAATAAAGCAATGTCCTACAAACTAAATAACAGGCTTATATACTGATTTATCCACCATTGGTGGAGTGGGAGCGATGCTTGTGGTCACGTCCTATCTTCTCACTGACTTGAAGAAGGCATGGGGAGCTGTGAGAAAACTCACAGATGACCCACCAGCCGCTGCCAACCCTGGTCGAGTGACGTCAAACCAAGCGGCCCACCAACTTCTCCTAAACGGGAAGACACAACACCTAAGACCCATTAAGTTCGACAGTCATCTCACCAACCAACCAAATTGGCCAGCCCTTTTCACTGCAGGAAATCATAGACACCATAAAATACTAAAAACGAGTAAGGCAGCAGGCGTAGACGATATCACTGTTGACCAAATAAAACATTTTGGACCCAGGGTAGTGTCCTGGCTTCTTGATCTCTTTAACAACTGCCTAAAATCCTCCAGAATTCCAAAACTGTGGCGAAGAACATAATTAAAAGCGCTCCTCAAGCCTGCCAAGAGCCCCAACGACCCTAAAAACTACCGCCCCATTTCTCTACTCTGCCACACCTTCAAGATATTCAAAAGAATGTTGCTGAACCGTCTAACACCAATACTGGAGGCTAATCTCATTGCCGTACAGGCTGGATTTAGACCCGATAAATCGTACACCAACCAATAACCCTGAACACAAAACACTATCTATACGCTGACGACCTGGCACTTACTGCTCAAACAAAAAATTTCGAGGAGGCTGAATTAAGACTGGGTGCAGCTTTGGAAAGCCTAGACAAGTACCGCAAAGAGAATGTACTAATAACCATATAATGGACTAATTAACTAAAAATGGGAGGTAAACCAACTCCTTAACATCTCGTGGCGAGGGGTCGAGATTGCACGATCTCTGCCCAAAGCCACGTTACCTCGGCGTTACTCTCAACCGAGCTCTCACCTATAAAACCCACTGCCGAAACACCAAACAAAAAGTGGCGAGCAGGCAAAATTTGATGCAAAGGTTAACATCCACGTCTTGGACATGTTGTCAGGACAACCGGCCTCGCTCTCTCTTTCTCAGCGGGTGAGTTCGCGTATCCAGTATGGCACCGCTCTGCGCATGCGAAGGAGGTTGATACTGCCCTAAACGACACATGTCGCATTATAACGGGCTGCCTTAAGGCTACTCCCCTGAACAGACTGTATCCACTAGCTGGTACCACTCCACCAAGCTTACGACGGCACGTTGCTTGCGAGGTTGAGAAGAGAAGTAGACTGTAAATATAGCTGCGTATGGCTTTTTTGCTGACTGCTTCTTAACGAGAGAGATGTCTTCTTCTTTCGTTAACCGTGTGTGCAGTTGCTCTAAGTGCCGACACGCTGCTGTGGTCGTAGGATCCAGGCTGAGCGGTCGCTGCAATTAGTGGTACCCCTGTTGTGGCCGTGTATGCTAACTGGTCACTTTAGTCTCGATGGCTTTTTGAAGATTCAGCAGTCTTATCTCTCTTTGGAGCGCGCCAATGCCAGTTTTGTGCAGTTCCATTTCGCCGGAACTGGGTGCCGCTAATTTACGGAGTACTTTTCTTCAGTAGTCATCGTAATTTCGGGACTAACCGCTGGTCCCTAAGATGCGGGCCGCGTGCGGTGCTTCCTTGACGTTAACGTTGTTGACGATTGCTATGACAGCTTGTGCTGCGTCGACATTTTCTGCTATTGTGCTAAGTTGCATATAGTTCCGTCTGCATTTTTGCTAACTTGCCATTATGTAGGTTGTTGCATTGCGTCATCGTTTGATTTTTTTTTGTTTCCGTAGTTTCGAAAATGTGAGATCATTGCAATTATGTTCTTTCTTCGAAGAGACTCGGCCACTGATGACTTTTAGTCGAATGCGTACATCAGTGGTTACGATCCGTATTTTCGTAATCATAGATTCTTCTTCTATTCTTATTCTTCTTCTTCTTGAAGATGAAGTGTTCGATTTGCCTTTTTTGTACCTAGTCTCTCAATCGTATGTCGATCTTTAGAGAGTTTTTGTGAGGCGATGATTGTCGGGATGGTGATCGCATTTGTCGCGCATTGTGTTGCGGAACCGGTCGAGACTGTGGTAGCCGTACCGAAATTATTTTCGTTGATACCACATAATTTCTTGGTTCTTCTGGCTGATTCAATAGGCTCATGTCGCTGTCTTGAGCCTGGTGCTTCTTGAGATCTCGCATTTACAATTAGTCCATATATTTGGTCTGAAGTATAAAGGACTTTATTTTTTAAAGCTTCTTCTATGCATGAATGCATGCTATCGCCTTCGTTTTGGCTATGTCTAGTATCGAAGAACCTATGTATTATAGTTTGTATATCATGGGCTTTTATTGCATGGATGTATAAAGCAAAAATATACCGATTTTTACTTTGCCCTGAACACCCATCTGAATAGAAAGACCAATTCCTGATACTTCTATTTTTTTCTACCTTCTATAGTATTCCTTTTTTTACTATACCTTTCATAAATAAGGAAACAAAATATGAGAGCGCTTTTGCTCCGCTAATACTACCGAAAATAGTAGTGTGTTATTGCATTGCGTTCCAACATAATTGCAATATTTCAATGTAAAACCCGTTACTTTTAGAATTTTATCTATATAATACGGTAAGAAACATTACCTTTTTTATTAAAATCTGTAATTTATTGTAAAAAGGCATTACCGAAACTAACGGAAAAAATAACTTTGCATTATCGTTTACGATATTATTCGTGTTCAAATTGTATTTCTAATTTAACGGAACAAAAGTGTTATGTTCATTATGGACCTATGAGAATTATTGTATTTTCAAAAATATCCACTGAAAAATTACAAAAAAAATTTACAATGTGTATTCGATGCTCTACGAACCGAAAATGCAATAAAACCCAAACTGTTGTAATAGCACAATACCATATTATTCGCCGGGGAGGGCGAATTGTGTAGCTGGACATTTAATTAAGGATAGTAAAGTATAGTGGAAAATAGAGTTAAACAAAAGTAATAATCTGCAGTATTATAATATTTTTAACAGCTCCATTTTATTACGTGTAAAATTAGTACCCAGTAGCAAAACCTTTGTTATTAAGTACCGCTTGACACCGATGTAGCATAGACATTTTCAGTTTCTGACATGTTTCGACAGGAATGTTTGCCCATGCCTCACAAAAAGCATCATTAAGTTCATCTACATCCTGTGGTACGATAAGTGGCAACTTTTTTCTTAATTTCGTGCCAAAGGTGCTCAGTGCTCAATTGGGTTGAGGTCCGGGCTATTTGCTGGCTAATCTAGCACCGATATTGACTGACTGTTAAGAAGCAACTTGACTGAACGGGTGGTATGTTTCAGGTCGTTATCCGGCTGAAATGTCCATATAATAGGGAGATGCTCCTCAGTATAGGGAATCATAGTTTGAACTTTCCTTACAAGTCCCACTCCACGTCCAGAAAAGGCACCCCAGAGATCCGGTTCTTAGCATTCCATGGATTCACCGTGCGGTCGCCGGGTCCATGGCGTGGTACAGAGAGGAACACTGTGACGGCGCCTGGGACTTGCGACCCAGGTATAGGTTTAGGGTAGCCACCTTGTGATGCATCAGCGCTCACCTCCACCGTCAGTCGTGTTCCCCCCTCTACCTATCCAAATTTGGTAAGATCCTATCAACGCCGTTTTAAATATTCGTTTGAGTAAAGAGATTACTGAAGCTCTTGGCAATCCGAGGTCTTTAAATAAGTTATACAGGGATTTAGCTGGAAATCCCCTTGCTCCTACTTCTACGGCGTAGAGTATAACCTTATAGCTATTTTTGGTTAACTCGTTGGTCAAGTCAAAGTATTTGTTTATTTTTATAGCGCGGTCTTTAGGTATGTTAGTTTCCCACGGTACTGTGAGTTCTACTAGTACTGCACGCTTTTGCTGTTCTGAAAATAGGAATATATCGGGTCTGGATGACGAGGCACAAACATCCTCCGGTATTTTATAGTGTTTCTCATACGAATCTGCAAGTGATGTCCAATCAGCGGCTGCTATCAAAATTGAGTACGGCTTTTGATTTGTCTTTTTTGAGTAGTCCTCCTTTACAAACGCGACGTCATTTCTTTGGTTTGTGGTCAAACCCTTTTTCGCTCTAGCTACCGCCTAACTTACCGCCTCGCGTACGATTTCTAATACCTTATCATGTCGGTGCGAGTAATGACCCCGGTCTAATAGCGTCCTACAACCCACCAGTAGGTGCCTAGCAGTACCAATTGCTTCACCACATGAGTTACATGTTTTATCTGTGGCTTTTCCCCATCTGACAAGATTGCTTTGGTCGGGGAGGGTCAACTGGAATGCATTGAGATAGAATTTAAGGAGAGCCGGTGACCAGTCGTATATTAAGGTACGCCATTTTAAGGCTATGGGAATACAAAATTCACCTAGTGTTAACCATTCGTATCATTTGTATTTCTATGTTCATTGCGAGCACTTTGTAGGTATTATTTTCATCTACTTGAAGAAAAGATTTTGTTATGTCTTTGTCTGACTGCCCAAACCTACCCTACCAGTCTGCGAGCCTATCATGAATTTTGTATGGAATTGGAGGCGCGACTCGAACTCTGAAGTACTTTGGTCTTTTGGAAGAGCTTGCACGATTTCTTCTTTTGATTTCGCTAGGACGTGCATTTTGGTTACTCTTAGATGTTTATAGAGTTCCGATGGTTTCTTGAACGTTTTTTTTTTTATTTAATATTTCCACCGCCATGTTTCACCTGCTTTTTTGTGAATCTTGGATTCATTTCCGCTTTTACAGGACGCCGTACATATTGCTTTCCATCTGAAGGAATCAAATTAACCTTGGTCTCGTTAGAGAACAATACATGTTGCCATTGGGCGTAGGTCCAATGATCATATTTACGTGCAAACGCCAAACGAGCATTTCTATGTTCTTTCTTCAACAACTGTACTTTGCGAGCCACTCTTCCGAACAAGCCTGCTTCTACCAGACGTCGTCGAACGGTCCTCGCTGATACACCGGCTTTTTCGTCTGAAACTTCCTGTTTAATTAAAATAGAGCCTAGAAACGGATTTTTCTTGGCTAACCTGGTTATCATTCTATCTTCTTGCAGACTTGTTTTTCTCGATCTTTGTGTTCTAGGCACCTTCAAAGCTGTGTTATTGCGCCTGAAATGTTGCACTGCATTGCATACCATAGTTTCTGAACAATTTAAATATTGTGCTATCTTTCGATATGACCAACCACGCTTGACAAACTTCAAGATAATCTTTCGTAGTGTTGGATCGCAACTTTTATTTTTGTCCATTTTTTTTTTCAAAATAATTCTCATAACTTACAATTAAAAATCTGGATTGCCTCCAAAATTATCACGAAACAATAAGAGAAGAAATAGAAAAACGATTAAGATTCAAATTTTGAAATTAGAACACAATACCTCAGTGTTACCTAATTAAATGGCAAGCCAGCATTCGTTGAACAAATACCACTATGATAATAATCTATCAGCTATACTGTAAAGAGGTTTAATGTTTAAGAAGTTATTATTGTTTGTATAATCGGGCACATCAATGACTATTGTACTTACATGTAAAAGATATGGAATATTGTTAAGACTCGTTGGAAAATAAACAATTAATTCACAATTTGGCTTAACAGATTGTCCCTAATAGGACCACGACTGTAATAAATACACTTGTTTTTGTTTCATTCAAAAATACCAAGGAAGTGATTATGATTTTACAGGCATTAAGAGTACTTAAAAATATCGAGGCCCGGACCGTTTCGCGCTAGTTGCGTGGGACGTATTATTATGTAGCCCAGTCGCTTTAGTTGGCGCTGCTTAACGTTTCACCAGAAATTTCAGGATAATACGTCACACGCGCTACATAATAATACGTCACACGCGCTACATAATAATACGTCACACGCGCTACATAATAATACGTCACACGCGCTACATAATAATACGTATTTTTTTTCAACACATGGTCCAATAAGCTAAAATTCTGAATTTATGGACATTTTCCATCCCTTGTACCTTTCCATAAAAGTGAATAATTTTGTACTTTCTTTACAGAGTATTGTAAAGTCTGTTTCAATGGCACCAACACCACAAAACCATGTGCCGTATGTCGCGATACCACCGCAGGAGGATGGCAACAGGGTCGTGATATCCGGCATGTCTGGACTATATCCACAGTCTAATAACGTCAAGGAGTTTTCGGACATTTTATACAATAAGGTAAATAATATCATGATCAAAAGTTATGGTAAGAATTTCGCATGCGCCAGAAATAATTTTATAAAATTGCTAATTTATATAACGATAAAAAAAATTGAATTATTGAGAAAACAAAAGACCCGACTGCAAAATAAAAATTCAACTGAAATTCAAATAAAATAAATTATTACTAATAAGAAATCCGACCCATATTTCGATTCAGCTTCGAAGACGAGGTACATCGACGAATCCGACTCGGCTGGGCAGCGTTCGGGAAGCTACGAGATGTCTTCTCGTCCGAAATACCTCAGTGCCTAAAGACGAAAGTCTTTAACCAATGTGCGTTACCAGTGATGACTTACGGATCTGAAACGTGGTCCCTCACTATAGGTCTCCTACAAAAGCTCAAAGTCGCTCAACGAGCTATGGAGAGAGCTATGCTCGGTATTTCCCTACGTGATCGCGTCAGAAATGATGATATCCGTAGGAGAACAAAAGTAACCGACGTAGCCCAGCGGATTAGCTCGTTGAAGTGGCAGTGGGCGGGACACATAGCGCGCAGAACAGATGGCCGATGGAGCAAAAAAGTTCTGGAATGGCGACCGCGTACGGGCAAACGTAGTGTAAGACGCCCAACGGCCAGGTGGAAGGACGATCTCATCAAGGTCGCTGGGAAGCGATGGATGCGGGCTGCTTCAGATCGGTCATTCTGGAAGTCTATGGGAGAGGCCTATGTTCAGCAGTGGACTATATGTGGCTGATATGATGATGATGATGATGAAGAAATCCGACGGGTGCTGAAAAGATCGTAACAAGTTTGATGGCAGGCTGTACCCATTATTTTTTTCTAAGTAATGATTGCAAATGGGTACCGCCTGCTATCAAACTTGTTACGCTCTTTTCAGCATCAGTCGCGGCGGCATTTCACACACTCACGCTGGCGACCATTGCCAGTACCAGGGTTTGCAGCGTGAGGCTATCCGCTTTAACGGCTGCTTGGACGACGTGGCACAGCTCTGTCCTCTCTGGACGTTCTACCAGCTTGTGAAGCGACATGTCTGTGGAGCAGCCCCGGCAGTGGTAGTATTCGGGTGTCGGCTATCGGCTTATACGCTGCAGACACTTACTGAAACAGCCATGTCCAATGTGGACCTACGTCAGCTGGTAGAAGAGGCTACCATGGTGCCTCTCCAGCCATTTGTCCGTGACGGGTCACGGACCGGACGGCCAATCGTAGCGTACCCGGGGCTTGGTTGCCTACATAGTTATTTCCTATCACTTAATTGAAAGTATTTATCATGAAATAACACAATATAGAACTATTCAAATAATACCAGATCACAGAATAACAAACAACATTAGGTATAATACATACCTACACTGCATTATTTAACTGTCTTTGGTTCGTCACCGTCGTGATAATTGAATATTATTAGAAGCTTTACAAAATCCTCTAATTATTGCCAGAATTACAGCTCCGGATTATCAATTACTTAATAATCCTGAAATATCAACCTCAGTTTGTATTATATAGGGATAGCGCTTTGACATTGCTTTGACAATAGATATTTGATAACACATTGACAAATTCACTTTTAGTTCCATGTGTGCCATGACAATAATACTGTTATCGACAATTACGCCGTTTTAATTATATTTTTCAATAATATTACATTATTTCATGAATTTACCATATCTAAATTGTGATAATCGATTTGCGGCCACAGTGACAAATTCAAAAAAAAAAGATGAAAATCTGTTCAGCCGTTCTTGAGTTATTACCTGACTGCGCGACGTGTTTATCAGTCTATGTATGTAAGTATGTTTGTTTCTATGTGGCGTTGTAGAGACCAAATGCATAGGCCGATTTTGATCATTCTTACGTCAATCGATTCATCTTAACCTTGTGAGTGTCACTAAAGACATGACAGTAGTCAAAACTCACCACAGCGTCAACCAGACGCCATATTGTCAAAATGAAAAAAAAAGTCGATGAACTATGTCAAGTGGGGTATCATTGAATAGGTATTTTAAAATCATCTTTAGGTTCCTTTTATCATTTTTCATTTTAGTTAAACAAAAAAAACAAAACTTAATTTCGAAATTAGAGTTGCGGAACATGTCAGAGGTTGGAGACTCAAAAAAACTGAGTCCAACTTTGCGGAACATCTTCTTCTAGAAAACCACTCCTTTGATCCTAAGGTCAACTTCAGAGCTCTGCGACTGTGTGACAAAGGTAGAAAAATGAACGCCCTGGAAGCCTTAGAAATAAACAGACTACTAAATATTGACAGAAACAACTTAATAAACCAACAGTTGGATCTGAGCCGCTCACCCCTGCTACAGTGAATGATGATATCCAGATATCTACTTGCTTTGCATGATCGTGTTGAATTGTTAATTTAATATTGTTACTGACATTCTGTATATTGTAATCCCAGTTTTGTTAAGCACAGTACCATTTGACATCATTAATTTGACGATAACTTTATTCAATGCAATTTAATTATGATTTTGACATTTCGATAGAATTTTCCTTTAATCATTTGTTTACCGACATTACCATTCAACATTATTATTTTCATTTGACATTTAAAATTATTCCTTGACATTATAATTCAAATGCAATTTTATATATTATATTGATCATTAAAAATTGTGAGGCCAAACTTATAATTATTTCCCACATTTTGGGGAATTTTTTTTTAACTAGTATACCGATTTTTTTTAAAACTACCCACACATGAAAAAATGAAAATATTGTAGTGTTTCCGAATTATAATTTTTAAAACATCAATGTGAACCTTTGAGAATGCCGTAAGGCGAAACCGGTCAGGTCTAGAAATAAAGGCAGTGGAAAAGTACAAGTGTGTTATTCAATATGTGTAGTAGATTCCACCAAGCGCCATCATTCTACAGTATAAACAGTTTTATATACATATATATAGATAAACGATGTTCATAAAAGTAAATTAGATGAAGGTTTTCGTTGAAAAAGTTTTACCTAGTTTGTTGATATCGCCAATTTTGATATATCGATATTACAGTGCAGACAATGTTACTTCACTGTATAAAAGGGTATCAAATGAAAGGGCTTGACTAGTAGATCAATTTGAAAGGTATAAAATAAAAATTAAGAAAAATCATATCTCTTATTTAAATAAATAGTGTGTGCCCTTTAACTTTGATATACCTATTAATATTTTGTTTCAACCGTTGCCATGTCGGGGGTCCATGTATCGTTCCGATAATATGACGGAGTGCTTTAATAGTTAGGGTCCCCAGGTAATTTCTTGGATAAGATTTTTTTAGTTGCTTCTAATATAAAATACTAGTAAATTGTAATGTACCTAACATTACCATTTGTTAACCATGGCATCTGCTTGCAGATTGGAAATTATTCAAATATTTTTAATTACATTATTTACAGGTGAACCCAATAACACGTAAAGATCTTCGTTTTAAGTCTACCCACCCAGAAGTTGTGCAATATACAGGAACCGTTCCTGGACTCGGTTACTTTGATGCTCAGTTTTTCAAAGTGCATTATCGCCTCGTTAACGTGATGGATCCTATGGCAAGGAAGATTTTAGAGCAGTCATACCAGGCCATCTACGATGCCGGTAAACTAGTTTTTGATAAAATGTATTTCTATTGTTATGTAATACTCAGTACCTTCTTTCAAAGAATTGTAAAAATAGCGTATATTTTGACTGTTCTGAATTAACTTTTTTATAAACTGTGTATTACCACTTTGTATGGGCCGTTCTATATAGGCCGTTCTACAACGTGTTACAGAAAGGTGTGGTCATAATTTAAGGGTCGTTACACATACCATACATACAGATAGTACTGAAGTGGCGGCATAGTTTATTTTCATACAAACCTTAAAAAATAGTTATTTTTCGATAAGTCAGTCAAATACGTAGGTCACAAAACTATTGTATTTTGTCCTTTCGCGATAAGTTCAATCAAGGCCAATAACCTTTGCAAAAACTCTATGCTGTACGCATGATAGATGTACCAGGCGTAGGTACAGTGGAGCTAAGAGATATATCGTGAATATTTTGATTATATTATCACTTATCGCGGTCTATTTTCAGCGAAGTGGTAATGTAGGTACCTAATCAGTACTGGTAAGTGTACAGCCACAGGAATGCACTAATTTATCGCTTCACAATCACGACACAAAAAGTTTTAACTATCACTTAAGTAAGTCTCAAAACAGTACTGAAGATTTTATGACGCCACAGTATGGGTGAAACTCCACAGCATATTATGTTTTTAAAATTTATAGCAACAACGGCTCAAAATGACCGCCTCGTTGCTCAATGCACAAATGGGTCCGCCGTAACATGCTGCCACGCATGTTTCGTAACATATCTGGGGTTACGCTACTGAATACCAAGGATATCCGGGCTTCCATTTCTTCTCGAGTATCACATGCGGTACTGTAAACTTTGTTCTTCACGGAACCCCAGACAAAATAGTCGAGGGGCGTGAGATCCGGCGACCTCACCGGCCAAGCGATATGACCTCCACGCCCAATCCATTGATCGAAACGCGTGTTCAAATACGCGCGGACTTCCTTCGGGAAATGTGCTGGGGCACCGTCGTGCTGGAACATTATGTTCACGAAGACGCTCACCAGCAAGTTCTCTAACTCGGCTTCGAGATCATTTCTGAGAAATGTAAGGTAATTCGGTCCGTTTAGAGTTCCCGACAATATTATAGGGCCAATAAGTACATCCCCAATTATTCCCGCCCAAACGTTAATGCGCAACTGATGCTGGAAGCTGTCTTCCACCCTTGCATGTGGGTTAATGTGTGTCCACACGTGCTCGTTATGAATATTATTAATCCCAGCACGAGCAAAAGAGGCTTCGTCCGTCCACAGAATGCTTAAAGCAAAGTTGGAAGAAAGTTGGTCTTGATTTCGGTACCACTCACAGAAACTTACGCGAGGTGCGAAATCCGCAGGGATCAGTTGTTGAACTCGTCGAAAATGGTACGGATGTTGACCATCATTTCTTAGCACGCGCCACATTTTCACGTGGTTGACTCCGAGATCCAATCCAGCTCACCGGGTACTCGTTCTCGGGTCTGCTTCAAAATGTTTAAGAATTTCCTCTTCTAATGCAGTGGATGTCGTAGGCGGTCGCCCTTCAGAAGGAGGAGGTGGAGAAGGAGCCACGAAAACTTCCAGTGTGGTGAAGACGGTTCACCATCTTCCTAAAACACTCCAAAGACCGCCGCCGACTGTCACCCTCTAGTCTTCCGTCCACAAATCTTTCATAGTACAGCCGACGAGCTTCTCGCAAGCTACGATCAGCTGCACCCACACAAAGCATCATCTCATAATATTCGCTATTACTGAACACCGACATCTTCACAGAACAACAGAAAACCGACTACAACAAATGACCAACAGAAGCCGGGACAAGTACTTACATACAAATATTGCCAACTAATGATGAAGGTAATTACGTAGAATTTTAAACAACACCAATTTAATTTTCCAAAATATTCACATATCATCGTTTAAATTTAAAGGTTAATAAAACTAAAGGTAAATTAAACAAAATAATAAACTCGTTAAAAAAATCCCTTCTCGAGAATAATATTATATTTGTTCTCAAATTGCATTAGGTACCTACTAAATGAAGCAAGAATTTTTGTACATTTAGCTATCTATCTGGTCGCGCTAAGAATCTGAATGTACCTACTAACTAACTTACCTAATAGCTGGCTCAGTGGTCAAACTAGGCCTTACTCATGGGGGAATGGCTCGAGAGGCCACATGGCAGCCTCTCGTATCGACTGACGCAGATTATCACCGGGCACGGGTGCTTCGGGAGATATCTGTGTCGGATCGAAAAGGAGCCAACGTCTGAGTGCCATCACTGCGACGCGAGCGAGGACACGGGGCTGCACACGCTCACCGAGTGCCCGGCATGGGCCGAACCAAGACGGGAGCTAGTGGCAGCCCTGGGAGTGAGAGTTCTCACCCTCGCCACCCTGCTCACAGCAATGGTCCGCTGCGCGGACGCGTGGGCGGCCGGCGTCTCCTTCAGCGAGCAGGTAATGGTCGTGAAGGAGACGGCGGAGCGGGAGAGGCGGCGCGAGCGAGAAAGACTCGCGGATCGCGCCGCCCGCGCGCGCAGGCAACTCGGGCGTCGGAGGGCACTGACTGACCTCCGTCCCCCATGAGCGCGGGCCTGGGGGTGACGGGTGGAGCCGCCTGTCACCCCAGCAGAAGCAGGCCACGGCGGCGGCGTGCTGAATAGCGCGCCTCCCCATTCCGGGGGCGAGTTGGGGACACCGTTGTCCCCCCTCCTGAGGAGGGCCAGACCGTAAGGGATGGCCCTGGGTCAGCCGGGGTGCGAGGGATATGTCTTTGACAACCTCACCTCCGGCCTGGCACCAAGACCCACAGTCGGCGTGCGGTTTTAGTCGGTTCGAGTCCGACATAACCTCCCCTTCCGGCTCCGGCAGGGGGGGGTATCCGAGGGGATTTCCGCACGGAAAAAAAAAAAAAAAAAAAAGCTACTTGCTACTTAAAATCAAAGGTTAGGCTATCGTATCACGGTAGACTACCGTGATACGATAGCCTCCGTGGATGGCGTAGCGGTAGTGAACGCGGGAGCTGCAGGAGCCGCAGCAGGCGCAGGTTCGATCCCCGCTCAATGCAAAAATTTGTATGCCTGAATATGATATTTGCATTGTTCTGGTCTTGCCTCGGAGAGCATGTTAAGCCGTCGCGTCGGTCCCGGTTGTCATACCAACATCTATGGCAGTCGTTACGGGTAGTTGGAGCCCTCAAAAGTTCAACAACTCGTTTAACTGCAATGCTTCGATATCGCCTTTGAGTTTTGGAGATCAGATGGCAGTCGCTGCTCAGAAAATATCGAAGTTCTGTCAAATCCGCAGTGAGACTGGTAAAGCGGACCCCAGACTGCGAGCTGAAAGCTTCGGATGGACTGGGATTAACGCTAAGACGAAAAAAACCGCGATACCGACGTGAATCCAGTCCAAGTTAGGTACAAGTTATTTAGCTTAGTTGGTGGTGTTAGGGGAATATTAGTAATTACAATGATTAATACTATTATAAGAAATTTTAAGAAATAGGTAAGTAAGCAGTTACTCTATAACCTATTCAATAATAAATAATAATAAAATAATAAATATTCCACAACATTCTACACAACGCTATCTAGACCCATGGTAAGCTTTTATAGCTTGTGTTATGGAATCTAGAATGCGGATAAACATACTTATATACTTTTTTTTTTTTTTGTAAATACATACATATTATACATAGAAAAACCCAGACCAATGCAAATAGCCATATTCATGCATACAAATATTTGCACTGAGCGGGAATCGAACCCGCGCCTCCTGCGTGGCAGTCGCGTGCACTACCGTCACGCCACAGAGGCTCAATTCATGATATTGGCGCGACATTTTTGTTTGCGCCCGTACCTACTTTGCGAATGACAAGACGCAAAGCAAATGAACCGCTTTTCGTATTTTAGAAGGATAAATTCGTAAAAATACATTCTAATCTACCAATTTGTATTACATACTATTCTAATCCACCCTGGTTCTACCATTTTTAAACAATGGTATGTTTGATTTCATAAAATCAGTTATGGCAACACTGATGTTTACCTATTCGTCCAGTTAAAAACCAATTATTTTGCGGCACTCTTTTGCGGTAACCTTGGCGGCATGTGTCAAAAATGGCGGCACGCACCGCGGCTTCTTCAAAGGACTCCGCGGCGAACGTTTTTACCTATTAATTTAGGGTAGATGTACTGAATTTCGTCCAGTTAAAAAATATTTTAATATTAAAAATGACTGAGCCAGTTTTTTAAAGTAACTTTTTTGGATTGGACAATTGAATGAGATGAAGAACACGTTTGAATGTAAAGGAACTCATCAGCGTTATACTTACTCGGAAAAATATCGTATTGCTACTCAGTTTATGTGTACTGTTGCTTTTCTTTTAACTTGTTTCACACGTAAATAAGTATTTGAACGTAGTAAGTTCGCTATTTAATCAGATAGAATACCTACTTTTATTTCGTAATATTTCTTCACACAAAATCACATAACTTTAAAGTACTAAAAATAAATTATTAAAAATACGTCGCTAATTATTTGTCTTTAGATACACTGACTGAATATTATTCCGTTGTTTCTAACCATGTTCGAAAAAACTTAAGCATAGGTAATACAGTTGTATTTGTAGATAATACAACATCTTATACCAGGATTACAGAAAATAGTTGTGACCATGGCAAGGTATTGGTCAGTTGTCAAACCTTGTACAGTGCCGTTATTGATCTTAAACGCGGACAGGAGGGGCCCTCTGCATGCCGCCGCGGCGGGATGCTTCTGCTGGGGTGACAACATGCGGCCGCACTTGTCACCCCTACTGATGCGCTTGAAGAATCAAACAGCTATTTGAGGCTTTGCCTGCTCTCCCCTTTACAGGGCCCCTTCCGCCTCGGTCGGGATTGAGCAGCAGCCTTTGGAGAGAGGTGCTACCGTCTCCGTTACCAGGGTGTGCTGCGGAGTTTTCCGACCAAGCACCTCCATGTATCGTGTACCTATCTAAAAGTTTTGAATTAAAGGCTCCTGTTTAAGATAGGTCGATCTCTACCTACTATTTAGTATGTGACAAACTTTGTATGACATTTCATTAAAAAATTAAATAATGGATGCAGAAGGCCATATGAGTAATGGATCGCGTACCATGACCATGCATGACGCACATTTGAAGTATTAAATTGGGTACGGAACCAATTTTAAAAAGTTAAATATTAGGGGGCCTATCAGGAATTTCGGTGGTCCACGGTCCACTCATCAACTCGCGGGCAATAAACTTGCGGGAAACCGCGCGTTGGCATTTTTGAATTTTATTTTATTTTGCTGTCGCCAACTCGCGTGAACATTAAAGTACAGTCAGAAAAATGGATCGAAACCAAAAATTTAATATAAAACCAAATTTTATACTCGCGCATTTATACACCCGCATTGGTTAAAGTAACTGTTTACTTTTTTTATATTAATTTATGGGTGAATTTCTCAAACGTAAAATTTTCGCGGCGTGACTGAAAATCATACCTTAAAGTTAACATATAGTAATGATTATTTTTTGTAAGAAAGATATGGTTTTTCTCTATATGCACGTATAAATTATATTATTGAAACTATTTTTGTGAGTGCGTAAAAAATGTCTTTTCACCTAAATTCTAAGCTTGGTGGCGCATCCACAACCTGTTTTCTTGGGAATGATCACAGTTTAATCAAAACTTCATTAGTTTACTGAGTATACTTAATAATTATTCGATTCGGCATTATTTTAGCTATCTTCGATACTGTCATTCGTAGTATTTAGTACTATACTTTATCTTAAAAATAATTTATAAGATGCGTCCGCGGCAAATGTAAAATTTTGGTGGGATTTATAAAATCATCGAAGGAGTCGTATTGAAAGTACCTATAAGGACGACACTATCATCATTGGAAACGTTCAGTTGGGTGTTAATGAGCACCAGTGCCAGTTGTCCCCAGTCCCGTTTCGTTTTTCTGCCAAACACGTACGCCGTCTTGGGTCCTTGGTTGCCGGAGGTGAGATTGCCGCAGAAAGAGGCGGCCGCACACATCGTACCATCACTGTGAGCAATGTGGTGAGTGTGAGGACTCCCACCCCCAGAGCTGCCACTAGGACCCGCCTCGGCGTGTTCCACGCCGGGCAATCGGTCAGCGTGTGCAGCTCTGTGTCCTCGCTCGCATCACTGTGGGCTCCCTCTCCCTGTGGCTCACTCGGACGTTGGCTCCTTCCGTACACAGGTTCAGTACACAGGTAACTCCGTTAATCACCTGCGTCAGCCGGTACCAGAAGCTGCCGTGTGGCATCTCTAGCCATTCCTCTATGATAGGTATTATCGCCGATATTACGGCATGCCCTGCGCTTGGTCGCCCAAGTCGTAGCTCCCACTCAGCTACCATATCCCGGTGGAGCTGGGATCTCATGGCCTGAATTTCTTCAGGCTCGGGTTCCCGTCCTTGCTCCCGCGCCTCCTTTCGATACCGATATAGCATCGAAAGGGCTCTCGCATCCAGGTTCCACGGTAGGGATCCGGCAATGAGACTCGCCGCCTCCAACGATATCGTGCGGTACCCCCTTATGGCCCTGCTGGCCATTGCACGCTGCGGCCCACCCAGCAGACGCGCATTGTAGACTGTCAGGGTCTCCGCCCATATCGGGCACGCATAAAGGGCCATGGACCGCACGACTCCCGCATAGAGTCCTGTAGGACTCATCCGGCCCCCTCATGTTGGGCAGCAGCCGCCCCAAAGCGGCAGCTGTGTTCTTCAATTTGGGGTCCAGTCGTAGGAAATGCTCCCCGAAGTTCCACCGGCCTTCGAGCACGAGCCCCAGGTATTTCATCTGGGGCTTGATGCCGATATAAATGTCTCCCACTATGAGGCTGGAATCCTCCGGTGGCATGCTCCGAAGCCCATGAAAGAACATGGCCTCGGTTTTATGCAGAACCACCTCGAGACCCAGCTACCGGATCCGCTTCACAACTTGGGCAACCGCGGTCGTGGCGTTCAGGGTCACTTCGCGGTATGAAGCCCCGCACGCTGTTACCAGCATGTCGTCCGCATAACACGTGACGGCGGCACCGTCCGCGAGCTCAACGCGAAGCACCCAGGCGTAACCGATGTTGCAGGGCATACCTGATAGAACATGTTTATAATTATTTTACATTTTAAAATTGGAGTGTCTGTTTATAACGTTAAAATAATAGCTTTTTAACTGGAAGTGTAAAGCCGACAGACGGATAGACAGTGTTACTTTCGGATTTATAATACCTATAAATCAAGGATACAAGATACTATAAAAAATAGCTTTTTTGGAAATTTTGTCAATCTGTCGGTCTGATATTCTATTTGTTTGCTAAGTAAAGTGACTTAGTCGATTTTGAGAGGACTTTTATTGTTATTAGTTGAAAGGTAATTCTCGTAACAAAAATCTGTTCAAAATCTAATCCCGATCTAATCTCCCAAATGTCTACAATGGTATTCTCGTTACACACTTTTCAAGATCGAACGTTGACTGTAATGTTATTATATTGAACTAACATTTGAAAATGTGCAAATCGATCAAAAAATGGTACCTACTCTGCAAAACTTTGTAACTGATCTATTAATTATTCTAATCGATTACGGGGGTTGGATTTTTCTGATTCGAACGTGCGGGGTGAGGAAATGAAATCTGCGCGGGGGTGTGAGCTTCCATTTTGTACGCTAGTACTATTACCTATTCTGTGATATTACTGTGATCCTTTTTCGTAGTATGTCCATACCACGACAGTCATCGCTTTTCCTTTTTCATATTTGATACCACTTACAAACTTCTTCTATTATACTATATTCTATAACATAGCCTAAAACATCTTATAAAGTACCTACATTTTAAATAGGTACCAAAGTATATTAAATTTATTACAAAGTTTTCGTAACTGACTGTACACAAATACGCCAATTTGGACAATCGCGCGAGTTGACGACAGGAAAATAATCAAAAATTGAAAGTTGCCAACTCGCGGTTTCCCGCAAGTTTATTGCCCGCGAGTTGATGAATGACTCCGGTCCACGGCTCCCAGGTATTGAATATAGGTTTAACCTTAGGTAAAAAAAATTTTGAGACAAGGCAAACATTCAGCATGGATGATTACAGGATAATAAAATGTCTTCTTATTGCTTAAAGTGAATCTTGTTATCATTTTTATACTATTTTAGCAAGTTATAAGCGGTTTCAGAATTTCTTTGCCCGATAACATCAAAATATTTACCTAGCTAGAAGGTGAGCAGGATGATAGTTAGACAGAGCCTATTAACTTAGGTCTTGTGGTAAACCTACTCGGGTTCAAACCGTAGAGTTCACTAGTAATAACGGGCTCCAGCTGTTGGAGGCCTGGTTATTTTTTAGTATAGTGCGTTTATCGGCAATTTCCACTAGTTTACACATGGTCGATAAAAAAAAAAAAAATTCTACGTCATAGCAAGTAAATCGGATTTGATACCCCCACCGACATATTATCTATATCGCACGTAATGCGTCCCCCGAATATGACCACACCTTTCTGTAACACGTTGTATAAAGGATTAAGCACATAATATACAATACAATACCCCTCGTTTACACAGTCGGGTAAAAATGACTGAAGATATTTTGTTGACTGTTATTCACTCACGCTCAAACTGCTGAACGGATCTGCCTGATATTTTGAAAACGGATAGATTATGCGTAGGTATGTCTGGAATTGTATGGCTTAATAATGAATACTGGTTATTCCTGGAATATATATATGCCTATTGATTGCTGGAAGCTAGTCTTTCTATAGGTATTTCTTCCTCAACTTTCGTAGTCTCTCTATATATTTGTAAACAGCTACTTTTTTTAATGTCACGTTTATATTTCGTCAAAATGGAGAACCGATGCCTCGTAAATGTCACTCGAGACCAGGCTTGGTCGACAAAATACTTGATCAGTCGTAGATTTTATAATCGTTACTATATATTTATATAACACAATATATAGTTATATAACAGTTAATAAACTCATAAATCGTAAGATTTATGAGTTTATTTTTATCTTAATCATATCGAGTCAGCATCAAATTCTCTAGATCTTGACCAACAAAGTAGTCAAATTGATCATTTTGAGCACCTTGCCAATCAAGGTCGACTTGAAGCTGAATGTACACCGCAATAGGCTTATAAAGAATTAACCATAAAGAACAAAAAACATTTCTTATGTTCTTATAGGAATCAATCCGGAGCAACTATCGGGCAAGAAAGTTGGTGTTTATATAGGATCAGGTTTCTCTGAGGCGGAAAAAGTTTGTTTTTACGAAACATTTTCGAAATTTGGTTTGGGTGTAGCTGGGTAAGTATTAATTTATTTTTAATCAATGTCATCATGACTCAGACCTGGCTGTACTCGTAGAACTTAGATATTTATTTTTGTATTTCTCTGATTTGCAAATAGGTGCAGTAAAACTATGTATGCGAACCGTATCTCGTACTGGCTGAATGCCAAGGGCCCATCGATGGCTATTGATGAATCATGCTGCAGTTCCACTGCTGCATTGCAGCAAGCATATTTTGCTCTACATCGTGGAGATTGTGAATACGCCATTGTTGCTGGTTCTTTTTTATCTATGCATCCACAGAATTCAATACACTATGGAAGGTACGGCTCTTTTTAATTTTCTATGCAACTTTTTTTCTGTAGGTACGTCTGTAATTTTTAATTTGCAGAATTATAAACCTGTGCGAAGACGGCAAGACAAAATCATTTGATGAGCATGCTGATGGATGTGCCAAGTCGGAAGCCATAAATGTATTATTTTTGCAAAAAGCTAAAGATGCCTTGAGGTAAAGTATTACAAAAAAGAAAATAATTTCATCTCATCATCAAAATATAGTATCTGTGCTGTGTCTCGGCTACATCCGGAATGTTGTCATCGGAGGCTGTTTTCTTCTACATCGCACTTTCTTCGACATCCTTGGCAAGATTATTGACATAAATTAATTGGTTATATATTGAAATACCGAAAGCTCATAATACCGACATAATAAGACTAATCAAAATCCCGAATGTTCGTTAGTTTGACCATTGTTCAAAACACCGAAAGTACAAAATCAAATAATAAATATATAAATAAAACATTAGATTTTTGGGTGGTACGACGTACATTCGGTTTTTTGAAAGTCGGTGTTTTGAACTTCGGAATTTTGTCAGTAGGAATTATGATACGTAGCCCCATTCATTATACCACCAAGCCAGCATTTTTTGGGTCTTTACCTCCTATTGGGATCCAACGGCTGTCTATTTGCCAGACAATTGCATTACTCTGTAGCTGGGTGGTCGCCGCAAACTATACCAGCAAACGCGACTTTTGTCCATTTTATCTGGGATGCCAAAGACGTGGAGGCTTACATCTAGTTGCCATGTTTAGATCGCGTTCTTTACGCGTGACTCAGCAAATCCACTGCGGCACACTCATTTCCATGAACCACTAGTCCTGTTTATGCCACATTATAAGCAGCTACACTTCACCGTCCTTAAAAACTGTTGCTGTTATATTAAGAAGCAGCAAGGCGTTAGTGAGACGGGTATGACACAAACGTTACGGAGGTACTATATTTGCCGCCTGAAAAAGTACTGACCATTACACATCCTGGCCATTACACTACCGACGTGAACCCACTCCTAGCACAAGCAATATATCTTTATCTAATGAAGCCTACGGGCGGCGCGGCGGTCATGCGCGTGCTCGCGATGGCTATTTTTAGTGGACAAGGGTCAGTGCGATTTCAATTCTCTTCTCGCCTTGCCTCGCCTAGCCACTCTGGTGGAAAATCACCTTGAGAATAGATAAAATGATTTTTAGGATGATTTTTTCTGGGGACACTGCAGTGCCCCCGAGCAAGCTAAAAACACGGTCGTACCATACGTATCTCGAAGCAATTCACTCCTAATTCGAACCCCTATAACTTCGTTGTGGATAAGTGTGTATTGACTGATTACCGTCTTCGGCTCTATTATGATCCGAGCCGCTAATGTTAACATTTCAGTATGAGAGTAGATATTAAAAATGGATCTCAATGGCGTCTCAGCAGTATTCACCAACTTCAAACACTTGTACCATAATGTACTATGAGATAATTATACCTACTAATGTACTTGTATTTTCGTCAATCATTCAAGTATACTTGGTGAAGCTGTAGTTCACAACCTGAGAGTGCTGTGTCACCTAAACTGTATTCATCTGTAATTTCCTTCATTGCGCAGCCCAACTCGAAAGGGTTGAGTCAAATATTTTAACTAACATTAGCGCATTCGGGTAAAAACCTGCTCACTTGTGAAACTCCTTAGTCTATAAACGCTATAATATAACTAAGTTTAATATTTATAACATAATATATAAATTTATTTGTTTGTTTCTTAGAATATATGCTGAAATTATAAATGTTCAGACTGTGTTTACAAATGTGGTGGAGACAGAAACTGGTCCAAAATATGGATTCTACAGGGACCTCAGCAGAACAACAAATTTCCTTAAAGATTTCTACAAAAATGTGGGGGTTTCACCACAAGTTGTTGAATATGTTGAAGCTTTCGGATCTGGTTAGTAGTTTTGTTAATATTTAAAAGGAATTAAAAGGTGTTATGGCATATTTACAAAGCACCTTTTCATACCTTATTATTTGTACCTAGTAATTTGTATGTTACAGCTTTACCAGAGGCGGACAAGGTTGAATTACAAACTATTGAAGATGTCTTTTGTAAGAATAGAGGTGAACGACTTTTGATCGGCAGTGTCATGTCCAACATCGGATATACAGAAGCTGCTTCTGGTATATGTGCCATAACAAAGGTATCTCACACCAAGGGAATTCCTTTTTTGCATTGCAACATTTAGTTTTATGATTAACAAATCATGTATTATCCAAAACCTGAATAAATTAAACTTGTGTAGGTACTGTTGGCATACCACAATGGACTATTAGCTGCTAACTTGCACTGTGAACAACCCCGAAGAGATATAGCAGCGCTGTGCGATGGGCGCATGCAGATTGTAAAAGATCATCAGCATTTTGATCGTACTTATGTCGCTGTAAATGGCATGTCTGTGTCCGGTATGAACTCACACGTGTTACTGCATGGATGTTATAAGCCTAAGGTAAGAATAAAAAACAAATGATTAAAAAAATATTCGACTGCCACTGAAAAGATCGAAATAAGTTTGATAGCAGGCGGTACCCATTTGCCAATCATAAACCTAACGAAAATTAATGGGTACCGCCTGCTATCAAACTTATTTCGATCTTTCCAGTGGCAGTCGAATATTTTTTTAATCATTTGTTTTATTTTATACTTTTTAGTTATGATATGTCATGTATAACTCTTTGTAGTCTCCTTCTAATTTCCTTCATTTTGATACCCTACTCGATAAGTTTGAGTCAAAAATAATTTTGACAACATACGTTTTGGCGCCAAAACTCCACAATTTTGATTTTCTAGAAATATTAATAAATACCTGGTGTCACTCACACAATCACGGTGAATCAAATGACACCTTACATGTCCAAATCCGTCAAGCCGTTCAGGCCGTGCCAAATAAATGGACACTCATACACATACATAGTCTCGAAAAACATTATCCCTCATGAAGCTCCACCACTCGGGGCTCTGAGTCTGCGGGGTGGCTACGCCTCCTACGGAGTCTTTTGGTTCGCCGCAGCCTCGCCATCTCCGCAGTTCACCAGTAGATCCGGCGCCTTGAATTAAAGGCTGGAGCCCTAAGCATACCCCTATCGCAGACAACAGTCATGGCCTCCCGAAACCACGCCACTTCGTCATTTTGTACCTTGGCATCGGCCTGGGGACCGCTGAAAGCACCGCGGACGTTGATAAGCCGGGCACCCGTCCGAGTAAGTGTCATTCGGAGGGGCTTTGCCAGATTGAGAGGCCTCATATCTATAAGGCCTCCGGCCTGGCTGGACTGGAGCCGACGTCCGGGTGTCCAGGCCCTGCTTGTCCACGTCCCCGGTGCTTCACAGGCTGCCAGTGTGTAAGTTTAACTCCGGTTGGGCAGGTTGCGATGGCGATGGCGTGACGTTTGCCGAGCCAACCACTTCGACCTTTCCGACTGCGCCACCGGCACTGGCTTCCATCACGCCGACAGCGTGACGCGCCCCTCTGGCAGCCCGGCAACGACCCTCTGCATTTCCGCAAATTCGGCCGCCATCTTGGCCATCTCTTTGCGGTACTCTGCCCCCTGCCGCTCCAAGCTCTCAATGAGCCTGCCGTCTGCCTAGCCGAGCCAGTTCCGCTCTCAGCTGGCCGAACTGCTCGACAAGGCGCAACGTCGCCTGTCTGAACCGGACTAGCGCAACTAGCGCAATGCAGCACCTAACTGTGGGTGCTAACTTGTCTATAATATTGTCTCGCTGTAATAAACTGTTTTAAAATTATTAAATGAGTGCTATTCAAAACATTAAAGTTGTAAAGTTTCAGATCGTATCCTAAAACAGTGATATTGTGTGTTATTCAGTGTTTGTATATAGTGCATTTATAAATAATTGCAAATATAATATTAATTGAAGATAGTGTCTCCTCTAACTACCCTACTTAGTAATTAATATATACTAAATCATAATAGAAAGATATATTGAGAATATAGGTGAAGTCAAATTGACGTGTCCTGTATAAAAAAAAAAAAAAAAAAAAAAACTATTTATTAAAATGATAACGTACAGGTGAGCGGTGTTGCGAGGGTGACATAACGGGAACTGTGTGCACTGCGAGTTGTCTATAGAACCTCCAAATACATCCTTTAAAACTTTGTTGTAACAGCGCCATCTATTGGTGCTAAGTACACAATATATCAGTATCTTGAAACTGACATTGCTCGTTATTGAATATGGCTAAGTGTGACACGTGCGGCCGATTTTTGTCAAAAGATGGCGCTCGCTGTAAATGTCGTACAATAAATATGGGCGGAAAATCTACTCGAGAGAACGACTTAAATGAGGCCTCGCCATTCAAACACAGCAGTCCAACCACCAGCTTCGAGGATGCAACTGAAACACCGCACAAACGGCCAAACGCAGCTGATACCTTGTCAAATTTGGAAATCGCAGGGGAGATTAGGTCTTTTAGAGTAGAACTCCGCGAAATGAAAGAGGAACTGGCCGATGAGCTCAGGGAGCTGCGTCGGGAGGTGAGAGAACTTCGCCGGAGCATAGCCGCATGCGAAACCCGGGTAGACGGCCTCGAGGCCAGGGTCAAGGAACTCGAAACTCAGCGTGCAGGCCAGGGAGACCTGGAAAAAACCGTGGCACTGCTGAAGGCTGAGATCAACGACCGAGACCAGGAGGCGATGTCCTCCGACCTCGAAATCTCAAACCTCCCCGAAGAGAGCGGCGAAAACACCTCACACCTCGTGGAACTGATCGCTAAGAAACTGGGAATGCAGATGGAGTCGCGAGACATAGTGTTCGCCGAGAGGGCGGGCCCGCCGCCGGCCAGGCCGGGCGAGGTGGGCTCGGGCGCCGGCGCGCGCCGCCCGCGCCGCCTGCTGCTGCGCCTGGCGCGCCGCCCGCTGCGCGACGAGCTGCTGCGCGCCGCGTGCGTGCGCCGCACCGCCACCACCGCCGAGCTGGGCCTGCGCGCGCCCGCTGCGCGCTTCTACCTAAACGAGCGGCTCACCCGCCACAACAGAACGCTGTTCTACCGTGCGCGACAGGCGGCCAAACACCTGCAGTGGAAGTTCACCTGGACGAGGGGCGGCAGAATACTAGTAAAACAGGTTGAGGGTAAACCTACTTACAGCATCCGAACCGAGGAGGACCTCCTGCGTGTTTTTGGACCGGACGCGCTTCACGACGTTACCATCTAATATAAATTATTTGTCGATTGTGTCCAATTGTACTTTTTATGTTGCCACATTCATATCACACCTATGTCAGGAATATCTATATGTTGTAATAATATACATTTATGTAAGTATAAAGCCAATTCTCTTGTCTGTCAGAAATAACTTTGTAATTCTACACACACAAACACTACACAGTTACCATGCCACATATCTCTATCTCGCCCCCATCAGCATAAAAAAAGCTATAGAAACAAAATTACACTTCAGGTTCCCAGTTACAATTTACATACTAATGACTTCTCGCTCATATTTAATTTTAGATCGTCGCATTCAAAATGGCTATCTATGTACCAGTATAGCAATGCTTCTTTTTGGGACCAAACTCTTTTTAATAATTAACCACACTTCATGCTCACTGCTCAATCACTATATTTATTACAACAAGTTTGACCATTACTATCAATATATAAAATTGTTGTCTACATCTTTATACAAGTATATTTACACTTCTAATAACAAACATGCATAACAAAAAAGATAAACGTTTGAAAATCGGACTACTCAATGCAGGGTCACTCGGCACGGGGCATGATGAGTTTATTGTAGCCATGGAAGATCTTGCAGTCGATATAATGGCAATTAACGAAACGTGGATCAGGGAGGGCGCCGAGTGTCACGCGCCACTACAGGCTCCGCTTCTCGCCGCGTCCGGCTCACATCTGCCAAGGACGCGGTGGAGGGGTCGGCTTCTATGTGCGGCAGGGTATACACGTGCGCGCTCAGTCACACCCGGCTTCCTGTAATGTAGAACAGATGTGGTTGAGACTCAGCCGAAACTCACAATCTATTATAATTGGCACAGCTTATAGACCCCCCAGGCTTAACGTAAACACATTTTTAGATGCACTAACCGACTCTGTTACTTCCTTCTCAGGAGTGGATAAGATACTCCTACTGGGTGACTTCAATATCGACCTTTTAGATGTGGGAGACTACAAAACTAAGCTGTTTAACTCCTTCCTAGTGAGCACGAGCTTAATTAATTATGTGAGTGAACCTACTCATTTTACAGATCACAGTGAGACACTAATAGACTTGATCTGCACGGATGCTCAGACAAGCAATGTTTCTGTTCTACATATACCCGAGCTTGGTCGGCATGCCCTGATCTCTGCAGAGATTAGTTTCAAAATAGAAAAGCCTGCCCCACAGTGGATAATATACAGACCACTGCGGGACATCTTACTAGACAAATTTGAACAAGACCTTAACAATATTAACTGGGACTCCATACGGGATCTAACACATGTTGACTGCATGGTCCATTCTTTTAATACCTATATCACTGCACTTTTTGACTTGCATGCTCCGGTAAAGAGAATTTTAATTAAAAATAAAAGTTACCCCTGGATCACCAGCACAATTAGAGACATGATGCAACTTAGAAATAAATATCACAAAAAGGCAAAATCAACCAAACACGAAGTACATTATTAATTGTACCATGACATGAAATACACAGTGCGAGATGCCATAGAAAAAGAGAAACATGCATATTTTACGACTCATGAATAGAAACATTCACCACCCAAAAGAACTATGGGGTCATCTCAAATCAAGCGTGTTACCTCGAAACAAAAATAATAATGAGATACCTGATTTCTGTGGTAGCCCAGATGCACTAAATCAACACTTTCTCGACATACCAGGCAGTAATAAGGTGGCTATATCAGATCTCACCTTTTTTGAATTTAGTCGCTTTAGCCAAAGTAGCTTTAAAGTGGAGCCAGCTGATGAGAATGATGTGATGAAGATCTTTAGAGCAATGAAGTCAAATGCGACGGGTGTTGACGACATCTCTTTGGATATGTTGTCAATGACCCTCCCCCAAACTCTCCCCATTATAACGCATATTATAAATACATCCATCACCACAGCAACCTTCCCCAGCACATGGAAAACTGCGAAAAAGAGACCAATACCTAAAGTGCCCAACCCGTCATGCCTAAAGGACCTTCGACCAATCAGTTTGCTGCCATGCCTGTCAAAGATCCTGGAAAGAGTTGTCAGCAATCAAGTGACAAAATACCTTGAGGACTCAGAAATACTTCCTGCATTGCAGTCTGGCTTCCGTAAAGGTCATAGCACAGCAACAGCATTATTGGATGTAGTAGACAATGTACTACATGCCCGGGACCAGGGTAAGGGCACTGTGCTCACGCTGCTCGATTTTTCACGTGCCTTTGATGGCATAAATGTCTCGCTACTGCTGTCAAAGCTTGCTCACTATGGATGCGACATAGATGCAGTAAATTGGTTCCACAGCTATCTCACAAAAAGATACCAATTTGTTCAGGTGAAAAATAACAGAACAGGATACATGGTAGACTCCGCACATCGCCAGGTAACTAGAGGTGTCCCGCAGGGTTCGATCCTTGGTCCATTGCTCTTCATTCTGTATAGTGCGGATATTGTTAACTCAATCACTAACTGCAGGTACCATCTTTATGCTGACGATGTCCAGCTTTATTTATCATTCTCTCCTTCTGATTGTTTGGTGTCTGTAAACAAAGTGAATGAGGATTTAAAAAACATTGCTGACTGGTCACGAAGGAATTCTCTTACTCTTAATCCAGATAAGTCCAAATTTATTATTATGGGAACTGGGCAGACAGTGGGACAGATATGTCAACAACAACTAGACATACGGGTGGATAGCAGCAGGATGAAACAGGTATCAGAGGCAAGAAACCTGGGAGTTGTTTTCAATGAAAATCTACAATTTGAGACGCACATAGCACAAGCTGCCCGGAACTGCTTCTACAGGCTGAGAGTTCTGTACCGAATACGACCCTATATTAGTGCACACATTAGAATACTGTTGTGTGAGTCGCTCATTCTCTCCAAGTTAAATTACTGTGACACCTTGTATGGAAGCTGCCTCTTGAAGAGAACTGGGCGACTCATACAGCGTGTACAAAATGCCTGTGCACGTTTCTGTTTCCACATACCACCACGAACACATGTAACCCCTTTTCTTAACAAGGGCAACATTTTAAAAATGTCAGAGCGAAGAGAGTTACACCTTGCCAAACTACTCTTCGGTGTTATATTAACACAGAAGCCAAAATACCTCTATGATAGATTGTCATGGTCAAGAGATATAAACAAAAATAATACTAGGGCATCCTCTTACCTCATGCTAACACCAAGTCACAGGACCTCTTCATATAGAAGTAGTTTTAAATTTGCTGCAAGCCGTATCTGGAATGACCTCCCGCCACCTTTTCGTTCTCTGAAAACAATAAACACATTCAGAACTAGGTACAAACTATACCTGTTAAGTAAACAAAAAAATAGTTAGACTCACCTTTGGGATGCACTCCGGACGCGAGAAGCTGTCTGAATTTGTGTGAAAACGAGTATGAATAGGATGCTTTTATTAGATTTCATTATTATGGCTCATTGAGAGGTATTGCTGTAACTTTGATAGTACATGAACACAGGTACTCAACACAGGTAAAGGACAATACTTGCATCACAAGCACAACGAATTATATTGCACATCAAATCAAACACACACAACACTTTATTCACTTAAAAAATAATAAATTAACTATTCTAAAAAACTTTATCACTTTTTTTTTTTTTTTTTTTTTTTCCTTCTATGGCGTTCCCATTGATTCCGCCAACGACTCAGTTTTTATATACTGATCGAAATAACGCGTGAAAGTACAAGTGTAAAATTCTTCCATACAAACGGTTGATTTTGAAGGGAGGCCAAAAGATTTATAGTGTGTTGAAGTACCTGTACAGAAGAGACGACATTAAAGCAAACACAAAGTTATGTGGTAGTGCAAACGAAACACAAAATTTCAAAGGTTAATATTGTTAAGATCTATAAAATGACATAACATATAAATTAGTGGGGAATTCACATAAGTCAGGAGAGTGTTAAAGTTGGCTGGAAGAGGAATATTGTTAGGAGATAGGAAATCATACAGGGATCCGTTCAACCGAGTACATGAGAAGAAAATGTGGTCAGGAGTTCCTTCGTCCAATCCACATTCACAAAGAGAGCTATCCCTTATCCGAATCTTGGATAGAAAAACATTTGTACAGGCATGGCCTAATCGGAGACGGCAAACGACAGAGGTTGCTCGCTTAGAAGCCTTGGAAAATTTAAAGAACCAAGGTTTACTAGGTATGCAATTCTGGATCGAAGCATAATGTCTACCCTTAGTTGAGCTGGACTGAGACCAATGTACATTCCACTGAGATGTTAAGCATGTTTTAGCGAGAGTGAGTAAGTCCTGAGAGAACGATCTAAATTGGTCACGAGATCCACTAGAGGAAGCAGTCCTGGCCAAAGAGTCAACCATTGTGTTGCCCAAGATTCCGCTGTGGCCTGGTATCCAAACTAATGAGACCTTGAGGTCCCTACAGTGACATCTGAAAAGAGAATGTTTAATTTGGAGAACTAAGGGAGATCTAAATTTACTGGAAAATTGGTTAGCTGTGACCGCCATTAAGCAACTCTTGGAATCTGTGAAAATAACTGCTTTATTGATACTGTGAGACTCAATGTACAGCAATGCCTCCAGAATGGCAATAGCTTCTCCAGTAAAAATAGTGTTAATATTGGGAGATTTAAAAGATAATATGATGCTATATTGAGGGATCCAAACAGCAGAACCAACACAGGAGCTATCTGACAACTTGGAGGAGTCTGTGTATATAGCTATAGAATCCTGCCATTTTCGGTTGATTAGGCGTTGTAGAATCCTTTCCGCGTCACCCGAATCTTTACTAATGCCGGAGTCTATAATAATATCAGGAGAAAAAATTATTGATTCATATGGGATTTCAAAGAGGGGGTTAAATTTGGTTTGAAAACAGGGGAAAGGGAGGCGGACGTAATTCACAAATGAATTAAATAGACGGGGATGGTCTTTATGGGTCCAATAGCCACCAGACGAAACATATTCAGACAGGGAATGTAACTTGGGTATCAACGGGTGGAAGGCAAGTTGGGAAGTCTTATACAGGTATCTATCGGAGAGGTATTGCCTCCTCAAGAACAAAGGAGGATCTACACACTCTAGTTGTAGAGCATTTATTGGGGAGGATTTCATAGCTCCCAAAACTATACGGAGACATTTCGACTGGATCTTGTCCAGCAATTTAAGGGATGCTTTGTTACAAGGTTCAAGTAGAAAGGATCCATAATCCAGATGACTACGAATCAGAGCATTATACATCAGCTTCTGGCTATAGGGATGAGCTCCCCACCAGACACCGCCCACTGACCTTATGATGTTTAATTTTTTTTCACATTTCTTAATGGTGTAATTAATATGCTCTGTCCCTGATAATTTGGAGTCTAAAATCATGCCTAAAAATTTTACATTATCTTTTACCGGAAAAATTTCGTTTTCGCAAGAGATCTCAAAATCTGGAATGGATCGTCGACGGGAGAAGACAACAACCGAGCTTTTAGAGATTGATAGAGATAGTCCATGATCTGTAAGCCAGATGTGAAGGTAGTGGATCGCAGAGTTTAATTTTGTTACCGCATCTGGCATTTGCTCCGAGGAGACGTACAGAGCCAGATCATCCGCATATTGCAGGATACTGCAGAAGGAAGTAACGGAAAGATCTAAATCAGATGTGTATATACTGTAGAGAAGGGGGCTTAGGACAGAACCCTGAGGGAGACCTTTCCAGACGATTCTAGGGGTAAGAATAGAATTTTGATACTTGATTAGAATGTTCCTCCCGGAGAGGAAATTCGATACAAAGTTTACAATCTTCTCTGGAACTCTCAGCTTAAGCAACTTTTGCCTGAGAACAGGAAGAAGAACATTGTCATATGCGGAAGCTATGTCCAAAAACAAACCCAAACAGAAATTATTTTTGGACATAGCTATCCGGGCATCAGTAGTAAAGATGGAAAGGCTGTCAGTAGTACCCAAACCCCTACGAAACCCAAACTGGGTTTTAGAAAGCAGACCCTGACTCTCTACGAACCACTCCAGACGGTTTTTAATCAGGTGTTCTAATATTTTTGCCATTGTGCAAGAAAGAGCAATAGGCCGGTAACTTGAGGCATCATCGCTTGGTTTACCAGGTTTTAAAATGGGAAGAACAATTTGGGTTTTCCAGTCTTCTGGAGGAATACCAGAGTCAAAAATTAAATTTAGAATACTTAAGAAAAATTTTTTTGCAGAAAGGCTACTATTAACAATGAAGGAGTATGGGATGCCATCAACCCCAGGAGAGGAGTCCTTTAGTGGATCTAACACTGCAAGGAGCTCATTAAGAGTGAAAGGAGAGTCAAAGTGATGTCTTAGAAAGGGAGAGGAGTGATAAACAGTACACTCAGAAGAGGAAGGGACAGACGGGGGAGCCAACTTCTGGGCAAACTCTTGGATCCATACAGAATAATCATTGGAGGCAATGTGGTTGGATGAAATTGAATATTTGAATTTTCTAATATTTTTCCAGACTAACGATGAGCGAGTGCGTGGGGATAGATTTTCACAAAACCTGCGCCAACCATCTCGTTTCTTCTGGGAGAGGAGTCTGACCGTTTCCGCAGCCACCCTTTGATAGTTTAGGTAATTTGACCGGGACATATCTCTCGTATAGGCTTTTTCAGCATCTTTTCGCTTTTTGCATGCATCTGTACAAGATTGATCCCACCAAGGTAGGGAAGGGAGATTATTCCTGGGAGGCTTCTTAACTGGAAAAGACTTATCTGCAGCAATCAGCAGAGCATTCTTGAAATGAGAATACACAGAATGGAAGTTATCCAAGTCAGGGGTTGGCAATAACTCTAATTGACGATCAAGCCAATTAGAATATACCTCCCAGTCTACTCTTGAGAGGTTGTATTTCAGAAGAGGATTGAATATAGGGTTCTGAATATGACTAGTGAGTGGTGAAATGATGATGGGAAAGTGATCACTCCCATGGGAGTGACCTACGACTTGCCATAAGAGACATGAGGAGAGAGAGGGAGAACAAAGGGACAGATCCACTGCAGAAGGGCCAGGATGCAACAAGGTAGGCCTACGAGTAGCACTGCCGTTATTCAGTATGCAGAGGTTCAAAGAATCCAAATTATCTAGAAAGGAAGAAGACAAGTCATCACATTTATATGATCCCCAAGAAGTATGGTGGATGTTAAAATCACCAAGGATAACTATAGGAGGAGGGATAGTAGTTATGATGGAAATCAGGTCAGAGAGTATGGAAGGATTAGGGTATGGAATGTACACGGAGAGAAAAGCAATGTTCATCGTTCTAACGCCAACAATATGGAATAAGTCACTATGAGGGGGGATGGGTATTTGTGAGAATATAAGGTTTCTGGACACCAACATAGTGGATCCAGCATGACCGTCATTCCTGTCATCCCGGAAGCAGGCAAACCCGGATATCCTGAAACGGGAATTGGGTGTGAGCCATGCTTCCTGCATGGCAACAATGAGCGGACTATGTTTGTTAATTAAATATATTAAGTCATTCTTTTTATTATGAATACTCCTACAGTTCCATTGCAGAAGGGGAGGGAATTTGACTGGTCAGAACCAACAGCTGAGAAAGTTTGTTTTTAAATTTATCCGGCAGCTCAGTATCACTAAATCTGGTTAACATGTTAAGAAGGGCGGAGAGAAGTAAATCAAGGAGATTGTCACTAGACGAAGCTTCTGATTGGAGGACTGGGAAAGCAGAGCCATTAGGCATGGAAGAAGGGGGAGTTTGAGTTAGATGGGTATGAGCCTGTCTATCATAGCCAGGACTTGAGGCCGGGTTAAACACTCTACGAGGGGAATACGTGGTCTTCCTGTATGATTGTTGAGATTGAGAGGGAACTTGCTGAGATTGAATGGAGGAGAGTTGTTGGGTATTTTGCTGGGAGTTAATAAAGTTTGGGGATCTTGCAGTGTCTGCAAAAGACTTTCTCACATGGGGGAATCTGGCAGAAGCCTCCATGTAAGAAATGTTCTCTTGAGACATTGTGACTTTAATAGATTTTTGCCGAGAATGTTCAGGGCAGGAAGGGTCTTTGGCAGAATGAGGTCCAGAGCAAAATAGGCATGTGGGAGTTTGAGTTGCACAACTTGTACCCTCGTGCGCCTGACTGCACTTGAAACATCTAGGCGAAGATCTACATTGGGTAGTGACATGACCGAATCTACAGCACTTAAAGCATTGGATCGTAGGAAGAACATATGTTTCTACCGGCAATGAGTTGTAAAAACAATAGACATGAGGGGGCAACTTCTGACCAGCAAAGGTGACAACAATGGTTTGCGTTGGAACATATGTAGGGGGGTTATTTTCAGTAGCCACTCTCCTATTTAGTCGCCTGGCTTTCATAACGGACCCAAAGCCCGTTGGCACCTCTAATGACTGGACCACCTCCTCCAAGGTCCATTCCACAGGAACTTGTCTTATAATACCCATACGGGAGCAAGCAAAAGACGGAATTGATGCGTCATATTTAGCCCTAGCTAAAGCAGGGTGGGTTAAAAAGTTGTTGGCGTCAGTCGCAGACTTAAACTCAACGGAGACTCTGTTTCGGCCAACTCGCTTTACGCCTCCAGTAATTATGTTCGAAATTTTATTACTAGAGAGAAAATGTCCGAACTTAATTGAACGGAAAACAGTGGCTGCCGCGGGATCTCCTACGTCTCTAGTCACGTGGACTAAAAAGGGGCCTGAGTCAGTGTCAGTATAATTAGCAGGCTTGTCAATGTGATCCGGATGGATATATGTCGATTGGATCGAAGGGGTGGCTTCAGATGGATCAACAATGATTTTTTTTGCTGCACCAGAGACTACTTGACCATCATTGGGGCGCTTTTTAGTCGCCGTTCTACTGAGAAGCAATCTCAGTCGTTCCTCATCCCCTCCGGGATCGGGAGGGTCGTTACCCATCCCGCAATTTCTTAAATCTACTACTCACCCAGACAATATGAGTAGGCTAAACACACACAAACAACACAAAAGCAATAAAATACTTCAACAACACAGTATTATCCGGTAAATTTCTTTTGGAAAAGACGAGCACTTGTATCAAGCACGGTGTCACCCAATCCAACCAACTTTATCACAACATGAACTATTAACTGAGTGTTTGATAGTACTTTACGGACAATTTTGACATACAATGTGTCAAAGTACTCTGTCAATCTGTTAACGTCACTTTTGCGCGGGAGCACTTCAGTTACGGACACAGAGTATATTGTACCAATAGAAAGCATGGACAAGTTAGTACATTATTTGCACGTCTGTGGCGTTACATAGGGCGCCATCTGAAAACCAGCGCTGCGCAACTATTATTGGTTGTGCAGCTTTATGCTGAGATGGTGACCTATTTGGCACTTACGTAATTTTTAGTTTTAAGTTACCTAATTAATCAGTCTAATTTTAAGTATGTGAGTGATTGCCAAATAAATTTCTTTCTTTCTTTCTTTCTTTCTTTCTTTCTTTCTTCTTTCACCAAATTATCGTGGTTTTATCAGTGCAGGAGCAATAATACGATGTTGTTTGTAATATTAGACAACAGCACTGTCTGTATCAGTAAATAGAAAATAGTTTCTTCGTACTTATCTTTCCTATGTCCGTCTTCTGTTTCTAACGACCCTCTGCATTTCCGCAAATTCGGCCGCCATCTTGGCCATCTCTTTGCGGTACTCTGCCGCCTGCCGCTCCGAGCTCTCAATGAGCCTGCCGTCTGCCTAGCCGAGCCAGTTACGCTCTCAGCAGGCCGAACTGCTCGACAAGGCGCATCGTCGCCTGTCTGAACCGGACTAGCGCAACTCACCAAATTATCGTTGTTTTATCAGTGCAGGAGCAATAATACGATGTTGTTTGTAATATTATACAACAGCACTGCCTGTATCAGTAAATAGAAAATAGTTTCTTCGCACTTATCTTTTCCTATGTCCATCTCCTGGTTAGCTACATCCCAACTATTTTCAGCCTAATTGGTATAACCATATTTGAGTTATAAATAGTGTAACTAACACGACTTTCCTTTATATAAATAGATGATTGCACGTGATGATAATAATTATGTAGCCTATGTTGGCATCTGGTACCCAGCTTTCTAATGGCGAAAGGATTTTTGAAATCGGTATAGTAGTTTTTGAGTTTATTCGTTACGCACAAAAATACAAAACTTTCCTCTTTACAATATTAGTATAGATTTATATATGTAAAATGAAAAATACTTACACAAAAGGAGAGTTTTCACAGCGTTTGCATTCTCAGAGACTCCAACACAAAGTTTTAATATAAATTATTTATTAATTTTACAGAATCTAAATCGCTACACTACTAGTATACCCTACTTAGTTAACATATCTGGTAGACATGAAGATGCTGTGAAGCATATATTTGAAGTTCTGAAATCAGAGCCTCTAGACCCTGAGCAGTTGGCGCTCTTACACAACATTCATCGGATGAGCATATCGGGACATTTGGGCAGAGGATTTATCATTCTGCGTAAGTTATATCATTATCATACTTCTGACAAAATTATTCTACTCTAAAAAGGATTATTTACACTATTTGTTTACCTTGGGTTTTTTATGTGAGGCGACTACCATATGACCTCCACAACCCAATTTTTTTATTTTTTCTTGGTGGATGGTAGCTTAGTGGTTAAGGAGTCGACCTTACGATCGAGAGGTCCCGGGTTCGATCCTGGCCATTACACTACCGACGTGAACCCACTCCTAACACAAGCAATTTAGCTTAGCTGGAGGGGTTAGAGGGAATATTAGTAACTACGGCTCTAATATTCTTAAAAAAAAAAAAAATACTTTTCGTTTTATATTCCAAAAGGAGACAAAAATTTGTTAGATTTTTTGACGGAGGGAAAATTCTTAGTATAGCTATTTTTTTTTGGGAATTCGTTAAAGGAGGTCACTGGGGATCTAAATTTCCATTTACGTGGTATTCGGTTCGTTGCGTTCTCTGCCAGTGAGGTCCTTCAAAGAATTCCGAAAGAAAACTGCTGCTAGGAATTTTTTCTAGGTTCGCCCCTTAATTGAACTTGATTTCTTGTACTTTAGGCTAATAAAAAAACGTACTAGTTAAGATATCAACATCGTCATAGTACTAAAGTGCGTTCTGCAGTTAGAAATTCCTACATTATCCATCTTCAAAATATAACGTGTGAAATTAAACACTGAAAATACCGTATAGTAAATAAAGTTTCTCGGGTGTGTCTCAGCAGTCCAGATCCATGAAAATGATATGTGACTACTTGTGAGTTATATCTCACCCAACGCAAAAAGAATCAACTTGAAGTCAACTTGTAAAGAAATCGGTTAAGAAATTGAATTAAAAAAACACAAAAATGTTCATAAAATAAAAACTACTTGGTCAAACTATATAATTTTTTTATGGGACTAAATAACAGCAAATCCGCATCGAACTAAAAAAACAAGTAAAAGGGATCTTGAGTCTCAGAGTAATCGATTTAGACATAAAAAATAACAATCGAATTGAGAACCTCCTGCTTTATGGAAATCGGTTAAAAAGGGTATTGACCGACAGACTGACATTTGAATAATCGCATGAGAGTTCGTTTTTTCCCTTTGAATGACGGAACAGCTTTGCATGATACAAAGTGCTAGTTTGATTCACGAAGTACTAAATTAACTAACAAATTTAATTTAATTTCAGGAATGAATAAAGAACAAAAACCTGATAGTCTATATGAAAAGGTTGATTACTTTGACGGCTCCAGGCGGCCACTGTGGTTCGTCTATAGCGGCATGGGTTCACAGTGGGCCGGTATGGGGGCGCAACTCATGCAAATACCCATATTCGCAGCAGCTATAAAAAGGTACGTTAATATCCGAATACTGCACCTTTTTGAATATTTATCCATAAGTAAGCTTAAATAAAATATAAAGTATATTTCTGAAGAATAAAATCTTTATTATGTTCCACAACAAATATACAATATATTATACTATGCTAACTAAAATATAATTATGTTTAAAAATGTTAAAAACGCCTGCAACCCGCCCGATATATATATACGACGACTAATTTTTTGTAAATTATTCAATTTACAAAAAAATTGTCGTTGTGCCTATTTACAGCATATTGAAAGGTTTGTGGTAACCGCCAGTTACAGGAACATTTTATGATACAATAATAATTATTAACGGGAATTAAAAGTATGTATGTATGTACCTATACCATGATCGCGTTTTCCCGTTAACATTATTATACATATTACTTACATATTAATTATGCATGTCATGGAACGTGTGTAATAAGTTGAAACATTGTATTGCCATGAACTTTGTCCTTTATTGCAGATGCCACACAGTTTTGGAGCCCAAAGGACTTAATATTGTTAATATTATTACATTGGATGATGAGACCATGTTTAATAATATTCAGCACTCCTTTGTCGGAATAGCCGCTATTCAAATTGGACTTACAGACGTTCTGAATGAACTAGGATTCAAGCCAGATGGAATAATTGGTAAGAGAATTTATATTATGTATACACAAGCGAACTACCACTCACTGATTCATCACAAAATCTTAGAAACTGTATATAGGTACTACAAACTTGAAATTCGGCAGGTAGATTCCTCATATGGGTGAAGACATCCGCTAAGAACGGATTTTACAAAATTCCACCCACCCTTGTGGGGTTCAAACAGGGGACGGTAGTGTGTACGAAAGTCTTACTCCATGCGTACAAAGTCGCAGAAGGCCGCTTGTTACTTACATTAGGAACTAAGCTCAATCTGATGTGCGAAGATAAAGAAGGGCACCTAAAGTATATAAATCCAGCTTTAATCAATATCATTTTCAATTCTCACAGGACATAGCGTGGGTGAACTAGGCTGCGCTTACGCTGACGGTTGCTTGACTGCAGAGGAAATGATACTGTCTGCGTACTACCGCGGGCTGGTGTTGCTGGAGACTAAGTTCATACACGGGTCTATGGCTGCTGTTGGCTTGGGTTACGAACAAGTAAGCTTTTAGTAATGCAGTTCTTCTGGTTTGCCTTAATAGTTACCAAAGAAGAGAATTTATAAAAAAGAAAAGATATTTTTCGGTCAACCTTAAAGTTTATTATTAATAACATCAAATACGCATACCTGCTTTCTTAACCAAAATGCTGACAAATGAAGCCTTTATCAATTGTTCACTTTACGCATATAGATATCAAAACTATGTCCTCCGGAAATTGAAGTAGCATGTCACAATGGACCTCAATCTAGTACCATTTCTGGACCTTCGAACGTGATGCTTGAGTTTGTTACGAAGCTAACGGCTGAAGGAATCTTCGCCAAGGAGGTCCCGTGTTCCAACATCGCCTTCCACTCGCGTTATATAGCTGATGCTGGTAAGATTTTTAATATTTGTTTTGAATTAATTTAATTAAATTCCTTATAAGTATATTATCACAATTATTTTCTTATAATATATATTTCTTAGTTACAATTCGCAATTTAATTTATTTTCTACTATTTATTTTTATAACGTTAGCTCAGGCGTCTACGTCAGATTATTAGTCAGATAAGGTTGCCTGTAAGAGATCGCTCTCAACGATAAGGCCGCCATTTGTACATAATGTCATGTATTGTCCATACATTTCGTGTATTACTGGTGTACAATAAAGTTTTATCTATCTATAAGGCTAAATATAGAAATATGCCACTACATTTCTATATTAGCATATTAATCTGCGGATAATGTAGTGGATTACAGTCATCATCATCATCATCATCCTGCCCTTATCTCAAGTTTTTAGGGGTGTAACCTTCTTTTTTTTCCTTAACATGTGTGTTTCTTCCATTCATCTTTAGACCCCATTTGGGAAATGGCTAAGATCTTGTATAGGAAATGGTTAAGAGAATGATGATTATACATGATGTATATTATTGCCCCGCACCATGAAGCTCTACGAGAGGATAATCGACTCCCGGATCCGAAAGGAGAGTGCACTATCGGAGTATCACTATGGGTTTCGTTCCGGGCACGGCACTATGGACATGGTGTTCGCCCTAAGGATCGTCGCAGAGAGATACAGGGCGAGGAACACGCCCCTGCACTGTCTATTCCTAGAAATGCAGAAGGCCTTCGACTGTCCCTCGCGCGATGATCTGGTGGGCACTGCGGTCTAAAGGCGTCCCAGAGAGACATTACATGATTCCGGTTCCGCGGTTTGAATCGCTATTGGGGACATGAAAACCTTCCCCATCATCGTCGGTACTTAGTCCTTAATTGTTCAGTTTGATATTATACGTTTTGTCGGATAGCATCAGAAACTCACATGAGCAGCCTCCATGGTTGCTTATGTATGCTGATGACATTGCGCTGATGGACACGGACAAGAGCAGATTGGTGCGACGTGTGAAAGTGTGGAAAGAAGCACTTGAGAACGACGGTTTGAGACTAAATGTAGCGAAGACAGAATACTTGGCGTTAATTTCAACAGCCCTCCGCATAGGTGATGGCCTGGTCGAACGCACGGGTAAGGTTAAGTACCTGAGATCTGTATTTCACGTGACTGGTGACATGACATCGACTACGACGTCTCGACATGTATTGCCGCCGCGTGGTCCAACTGGCGGGAAATGACTGGTGTCACATGTGATTTGTCATTCTAGATATTTTCATTTAATTGACGTTTAAACATGTGGAGCTTCTGTAAACAATGATTTTTTTTCCTTATGGACCTTCTGATTCGGAGGGGTCTATAAGACGATCATTAGGCCTTTCCTTTTGCACGGCTGTGAGGCGTGGCCCTGTTGGAGCGACACAAGCAGACTACGTGACACAGAGATGAAAATGCTATGATGGATGTGCGTTAGTGCGGTAGCCTAGTGGTATGGGTAATGGACTGCTGAGACGAGGTCTCGGGCTGGATCCCAGATTTACCATGGCACGCACCAATGACTTTTCGATGCTTTTCGAAGTTATGTGTATATTTATCGCAGGTTTATAAGTGCCCGGTTAATGGCAATAGGTTCGCCACCTATTACATTGGGACCTAAACATAAACTGGCGAAATGTGGGTGCTAGCACCTCTGCCTACCCCTTCGGGGAATACAGGCGTGAGTTTATGTTATGTATGTTATATGTTATGGATGTGCGTAGTCACGCTTAAGGATCGCGTGAGGAACTCTCACATTCGCGGTGGTCTTCGTGTCCGTGAAATCGCAGATAAAATGCAAGAGAACCGCCTTCGCTGGTGGCAATGGCACCCCCACCAGGTCGAGGTAGGCCCAAGAAGTCCTGGCTTGCCGTTGTGAAGGGTGACATGCGTGCAATGGTCTCACTACCATAGACAGCCAAGATCGTGTAGAGTGGAGAAGGAAGAGCTGGAAGGTGGAACCTGAGCTCCGAGGGCACCGTGGCCTCGGAAGCAATCAAAATTGACGTTGCCATGATGTATTTTTAGACAGAAAAGTAAGGGCAGGTACAAAACATTGACCGTTATAGTAACAAAATGTTTTTAGAGGACTACCCAAAACTTTTTAAGATACCCTGAACTGCGTTCACAGATTTTGGATAATTCGTACAGTTACACGTAACAAGAAAAATGCTAAAGTGTCAGCTTTTGTGCCAATAGATTCTATTTCATGTGGTGGTCAAATTACTCTTTGGAACCACTTAAGGTATGAGTATTAGAACTAACAAAAATAGCCGAACGAATTGTAAGGCAATAAAAAGTATAACTTAAGACAAAAACAACAAGCGATAACCATTATCGCCAAATTATACTATTTCTTTCTATAGTGTTTTCTACAATCTGTCACTGTAGTTCAGAATAATAAAAATAATTCAAAATAATAATAAAAATCTTTAAGGTTTCTGCCATTACTAGTCCGTCTCAAAAATACACTCTGTATATTGCAATTGTTTATTGTGCTAACATAAAAACATGATTCAAACTAAAATTTCGATGAATATTGCAAAAAAACATGACAAGTGATCAGTTACAGCTCTAATGCCTCTAATGCAGGTTTGAACGTCCACTCCATTCGCTCAAATGAGGAGATTAAAAAAATTTACGTTTTTTTTTTGCATTTGTTACTCTCCATCGTGTTAGTAAAACTAAATGAAACGGTAATTTTAATAAAAAAAAATCACTACAAAAAATATCTAATAAGCTTCCCAATGAAATCAGATATTTTCCTGTTAATAAATTAAAAAATACAGTAAAGAGCAAACTGTGCCAGAAAGGCTATTATAAAATCCAAGATTATTTAAATGATAAACAAGCTTGGAAATGAGCTGTTCGCTCAGCTACGTTTCTCAAGCAAAACATTGTATCTAGAACATAAGTTCTAGGCTAAGTAAATGTTTTGTAAATAGACCAAAAAAAAATGCCCGCTGAGTTTCTTGCCGGAGTCTTCTCAGGTCTAGGCCGCGTTTCGAACCGGTGGTCCATTTGCTAGTATTAGTTATTATTTAATATTTACTTTATGTTGACGTTTTGTAAGTTCCGATTTAATTGTCTATGCAGAATAAACTATTTTTGATTTTGATTTTTTGATTTTGTTTTTTTTTTTTTATTAGTGGTATTTTGTTATGTATATGTACCGTAAAACGGGGTGAATAGATAGGTTTTCAATCTTTAGTAACGATTTTCGTAGTGTTGCCGAATCGATACCCCACTTAATTCGCATTTATTTATTGAGTCTTAGGTCAAAGTAGTGAACTTAATGCATTTCTATTGAAATATGTTTGTATTTATTAAAATTTTAACACAAAATATAGTTGATTTCTATTTACCTTCCATCAGGGGACAATAAGCACGCCTTAGGGGTGAATAGAAACCCGGTCGGCCACGGGTCGGCAGTCGTGAGCTGCCCCGTCGCGGCGGCCCAAAAAGTGGCGGACGGACGGAGCCTCCTTATCGGGGGCTTCCTGAGGGCACAGACGCATCTCCTGCAGCCACGCGAAGCCAGGTGCTTTAGGTGCCTGGTCGTGGGGCATGTGGGAGTGCAGTGTACGGCGGAACTCACCGTGGGAGACCGGTGCTTCCGCTATAGTGAGCCCGGTCACGTGGCCCTTGCCTGTGACGCTCCGCCACGCTGCTTTAAATGCGTGGCGGAGGACAAGGAGGCCGACCACTGGGTGGGCAGTAAGGCCTGCACTGCCTCAAGGCCATAGCCCCGTCCGTCCACACGGGGAGGTGAGGGTGCACTCTCGCGGCAGGGTGCGGAAATGGACGTCCATTAATGGGCACCCATGTCCGCATCCTGCAGGTGAATCTGAACCACTGCGCTGGTGTTCAGGACCTTCTGTACCAGAGCATCAGGCAGTGGTCCATTAACGTGGTGGTTGTCGCCGAGCCGTACTGGGTTCACCCGGGAAGCCCAGTGGATCTGCACGGCCTGGCGACTGTCTTTGGGGGGACCACCGCGGACGACTCGCGCCTAGCGCTTATCGCTAGGGGCCCGGGTTGTGTCGCGGCGGAATATGAGGGGGTGGCTGTCGTGGCCGTTTACATCTCGCCAAGCCTCGACCAGCATCAGTTTGAGCTATGGCTCCCTGACCTGGACGTCGTTCTCGCTGCATGCCGGCCTCGCCCTGTCCTGATCCTGGGAGATTTCAATGCCTGGTCACAGGCTAGGGGCTCCCGGGAAACCAGAGACAGGGGGAGGATACTTCAGGACTGGGTCACTACACGTGGTCTAGTCATCCTGAACCGGGGGAATGTCGCAACCTGGACGCGGCGGGGACTCAGCTCGGTCATAGACGTTTCGTTTGCGACCCCTGAGCTCGCCCGCCGTGTCCAGGGATGGCGTGTGGTGGAGGAGGAGACGTCATCAGATCACCGATATATTCGGTTTGACGTCTCCCCTGCACCTAACCTGCCGCCAGCTATTGCGAATCCCCCGGAACCGCGTTGGGCACTCCATCGCCTGAATCCAGAGGCTCTTCTGGAGGCGGCCATAGTGCAGGCCTGGATCCCGATAGCGGACAGACCTGCCAATATTGATGCCGAGGTGGAGTGGTTCGGGAGAGCCATGTCGCATATCTGCGATGTGGCGATGCCCAGGGCTAGGCCCAGACCGGCGAGAAGACAGGTGTACTGGTGGACGCCGGAAATAGCGCAGTTGCGCGCAGAGTGCGTTACCGCGCGCCGCCGGTACACCAGATTCCGCCGGAGGCGTCGCCGCCCAGACGATGCGGCAGCCCGAGAGACGGAGCTCTATGATGGGTACAAGGGGGCCAAGAGGGCCCTCCAGACGGCCATCAAGCGGTCCAAAAAGGTGGGCCGCGAGGAGCTGATGGAGACCTTGGAGCGGAACCCTTGGGGCGTAATTTGCCCGTACCTTATGGTAAGAGGCAAATTACGCCCCAAGGGGCCCCATTGACCCAGAGTCTCCAGCCGGAGCGGCTGGAGGGGGTCCTGGACTCCTTATTCCCATCAAGAGCGGAGGAACACATTCCTCCGCGCATGGCTCCGTCTCAGGCGCCCAACGCGGAAGGCAGCGAGAACGACGTACCCGCAGTCACGGAGGGTGAGCTAGGGGCGGCTGTACTGCTGCTTAAATCCCGCAGAAACACCGCCCATGGACCCGACGGCATTCCAGGCCGAGCATGGGTCCTGGCTCTCGAAGAACTAGGGCCTCGACTTATAGGCCTCTGTGGCGTGGTGGTAGTGCACGCGACTGCCACGCAGGAGGCGCGGGTTCGATTCCCGCTCAGTGCAAATATTTGTATGCATGAATATGGCTATTTGCATTGGTCTGGATGTTTCTATGTATAATATGTATGTATTTACAAAAAAAAAAGTATATAAGTATGTTTATCCGCATTCTAGATTCCATAACACAAGCTATAAAAGCTTACCATGGGTCTAGATAGCGTTGTGTAGAATGTTGTGGAATATTTAATTTTTTAATTTTTAATTAATAGGGCTCTTTAGCGCATGCCTCGAAAAAGGCCAGTTCCCCAAGGTCTGGAAGACAGGGAAACTGGTCTTAATCCGAAAGGCGGGGCGGCCGGCAAATTCCCCATCAGGGTACCGGCCGATCGTGTTGCTCGACGAGGTGTGCAAGCTTTTTGAGCGCATTATTGCACAACGCCTCGTCAAGCATCTCATACGCGTGGGGCCTGATCTGTCGGATAGTCAGTTTGGCTTCCGTCAGGGGCGCTCCACCGTAGACGCGATCATGCGCATTAGAGGCCTGACGGAGGAAGCAGTCTCACAGGGTGAGGTGGTGGTGGCGGTATCTCTTGACATCGCCAACGCCTTCAACACCCTGCCCTGGAGTTGCATTAGGGAGGCGCTTATCTACCATGGAGTGCCTCCCTACCTCCGTCGAATTGTCGGGGCCTATCTCTCAGAGAGGGCCATTACTTACCCGAGTTGGCTAGAGCCGGGTCGGCGGGATGTGTCGTGCGGTGTTCCACAGGGATCGGTATTAGGGCCACTCCTGTGGAACATCGGCTACGATTGGGTGCTGCGTGGTCCGTTGCTCAGAGGGGTCACCGTAAGGTGTTACGCCGATGACACCCTCGTTACGGCGCGGGGAGCAACGCACCGAGACGCAGCACTAAAGGCCACGGCAGGGGTTGCTCAAGTCGTGGGTCGGATACGGCGGCTGGGTCTCGAGGTCGCCCTTCACAAGTCCGAGGCTCTATGCTTCCACGGACCTCGGATGGGGCCACCTGCGGGATCCAGTCTACAGGTAGGGGCGTCAGCATCGGCATCGAGCCCTCGATGAAGTATCTGGGGCTCGTACTCGATGGCCGGTGGAACTTCGGACATCACTTCCGAAGTTTGGTCCCAAAACTGAGGGGGGCGTCAGCCGCACTCGCGCGGCTGATGCCCAATATCAGGGGACCCAACGCCCCCTGCAGGAGACTGTACCTGGGGATCGTGCGAAGTATGGCCCTATACGGGGCCCCCGTATGGGCAGAGAACCTGACGGCCAGTAATGAGCTGAGCCCACAGAGGGCGATGGCCGTCAGGGTGATAAGGGGATACCGCACGATCTCAGGTGAGGCGGCATGCCTCCTAGCCGGGACCCCTCCATGGGACCTGGAAGCGAGAGCCCTTGCGTCTCTATTTATATGGCGCAAGGAGGCGCTGGAGCGGGGCCAATGGCCTGCGTCTCGAGAAATCGAGGCCCAGTGGTCCCAGCTCTACCAGGAAACCGTGGAAACATGGAAGGTGCGACTTGAGCAAACAAAGGGGGGATTCGCCACAATTGCGGCCGTCAGACCGGTCATGGACGAGTGGCTGGAGAGGAGACACGGTGCTCTCTCCTACCGGTTGTCACAGATACTTACCGGGCATGGTAGCTTCGGTAGGTATCTGTGGCGAAGACACCGGGAAACCTCGGCCGAGTGTCAGCACTGCGAGGACCGCAGCGACGACACAGCGCTCCACACGCTGGTGGAGTGCACGGCGTGGGCGCAACAGCGCCAGGTCCTCGTGGTGGGTCTGGGCGTGGGAACTCTGTCGCTCGATACCATGGTGCGAGCCATGGTCTCCAGCGGGAGTAAGTGGGACTGCGCCGCCTCTTTCTGTGAGCAGGTCATGCTCGTGAAAGAGGCGGCGGGGCGAGAGCGGGAGAAAACTCTCCCACCCGAGTTCCGCAGTCGGCGGCTTGGGCGCCGCCGACGTGTCTTCGCCGAAGACCATCGGCCTCCATGACCGGGGGCCTGAGGACGGTGAGTTGGCTGCTCACCGTCTTTACAGATGCAGGCCCATGACGGCAGCGTGACGTGAGGGATTCACGCATGCCCCCCCCCCCCTTAGTAGTTTATACTGCAAAATATATTTATAACAACACGAATAATCATTTACAACCACAATTACACAAGAGTAGCGTCTTCGTACCTGTTCTCGTGACTTCAAATCTCTTCACACCTCAACCGCTTGTTTTCTTTTAAACTTTGACGTTCAATTTTGACATTTTTTATCGATGTTACTAAAGATAAAATGCTGCCTTACCATAAAACTATATCGTAATAATTTGGTAGAATTTCTTGATTTTTGTAAGAATCACTGAACATGACATAAAAATAGTTTGAAATTATGTCCAGCATTTTTTTCTATTCCCCCCGCGAGTTCTATTCACCCCGTTTTACGGTACCTGGAGTTCTACTAAGCGTTTTCTGCTTCGGAAGCGTTCCCCTTACACTCGGTAGAATGGATATAATGACAAAAAATATTAATTATAGGTCCAAGATTGTTAAAATACTTGCAAAGTACTATTAGTACTCCTAAGGCGCGGAGCGAGCGGTGGCTATCAACATCAGTGCCGAGAGACAGATGGAACGAGCCACTAGCAAAATTTTGTGCAGCCGAGTATCTAACTAATAATTTACTGGTAAGAATACTATAACGTTCTGTGGAACCCATTTACTTTCTCAAGCTTCTGTAACTCTACCATAACACTATTATTGCCACAAGCTTACTTTTTGCCTGTGTAATTTGTGTCTTTTAAAACCTGCAGGTATTAACCTCCTTAAATACGTACCTGCAGGTTTTACTTTGAAAAAACTTTACACTTCAGTAATTTTTCTGCTGTATCGCCTTTAACATTAGTACTGTGGATAGTAATACTGTGGTACCGAAGGGGTTTTAAGAATGCATAAGGTAGATTTTCACTAAACAACTAGAATGCAAAAATTGGAAATGAATCATGGAAAGGTAATTTATATGATTCGGTTCGGTCGGGAAAGGTAATTTATATGATTCTGTGCCGTCCTGGGTGGGTCGGAGAGCTGGCTCGTAAATAAGGGATGAAAGACAGTTGTATGTAGCCGAGATGCGAATGTTGAGATGGATGTGTGGTGTGAAAAGAATAAATACATTAGGGGAAGTTTGAAAGTAGCTATCACAGAAAAGCTAATCGTTTACCATGAAATTCGGACATGTAGTGCGTAGGGAAGGGATGAACGTAATGCCTTTAGGAAGTTATTAACCATGGAAGTGGAAGGCTGCAAGAGGAGAGGAACACCTTATAGGAGGTGCAGGTGATTTAGAAGTTGAAATGATGAAAGTCAGAAGAGCTGAATGGAAGAAACACAATGTTGCGCTGACCCCAAATAAACTTGGGATAAGAGCACGAGCATGATGATTATTGTTAGATATATTTATTTATTTCTTTGCTTTTGCTTTATTTCAACAAAAATGTACCTAAAAACATTTTTGTTTCAACATATTACTTTTGTAGAATCCAGTGCTTTTCGAGGAAACTTCCAAACTGGTTCCGAACAATGCTGTGTTAGTGGAAGTCGCTCCGCATGGACTACTGCAAGCCATCCTCAAGCGTTCAATGCCAGCTAGCTGTACCAATATCGCGCTCACTAGAAGAAAACATCCTGACAATACAGTTTTGTTGCTTGAAGCTATTGGAAAGTGAGTGCCTACATCAACCTACATCTGGTGAATGTAATTCACCAGATGTAGGGTTAAAATAATGTTAAGTGCATAGTAAAATTTTGTTCCTATAAATTCTCTATCAAGCGGAAAAATGCTTAAGCGTTTTCGAATGGTAATTACAATAATATAATAAATTAATCATATAAAATTATAGACCATTAAGACGAAGTTTAGTAGTTTATAGTATACATACATACATACAATATTTATCCCCGGAGGGTAAGGCAGAGGTGACTTAACACCCACATTTCACCAGTCAGTTTATTCGGTCCCACGTAATACCTAGCAGCCTATTACCGTATTCCGGGCCAACTCGAGTATGGGCTGTATATATCTATCTGATGTTAAACAGTCCTATTCCTTAGTCGCCTTCTACGACACCGCTTGGTAAGAGATGGGGTGGCCCAAATTCTATTCTGCCGGGAACCACGCGGATGTATATAGTATTATTATAGTATACAATCACACAATATAGTCTAAAGGTATGATTCCGAATGTGACCGCATACGACAACTGCAGACGCACGCAGCAGATATACGTATAATTCATTGCGGCTTCTCTATGGTCCTCTTTAGCCGTATCACAGTTTAACAATGTTAAGTGGGATGAGCACACGCAGGAATAATCAAAAGGGCCAAGGAGTTTTATTTTTGGAATTCAACTTTCTATTCCTGGATGGTTTTTTTGAATAATTTCTCAAACTGTATAAAAAAGTACGTACGATCTTTGCTGGAATGTGCCTCCCAAACCCAAAAGATAAATTTATTCATAGTTTATAATAGTCTGGAGCTTATACATATTTTGGAAAACTTACTTTTGCCGACGTTTAGGATGCGTTTTTTTTGTTTTATTGTTGAAAGGTGTGCAAAGAGAAAGCAACCAAAATGGTAACTTGCCTGAAAATATGTCATATCAGTGTCTTCTATACAAGACCAAAATTCGTTCCTGCGTGGAATACCTACTACTCGCATCTCTGGGATGGCTCCGCAAAGTAATTACTAGATGCTCCCGACAGGTTTCAGCGACGTGCGGTTCGCATTATTGGAAATCCTGAGGTCACGAACACCCTCAAGCCTTTGTAGGTGCATAAATTGCTTGAACGCCTCAAAGGCTACAATGTCCTTTTTTCTTTTTGCTTTCAGGTTGTATATGGAAGGCTACAATCCTAACGTTGACGTTTTGTATCCGAAAGTCGACATGCCAGTTTCCACCGGCACGCCCTTCTTGTCACACTTAGTCAAATGGGCCCATGGTGAAAAATGGTACGAATGTCTAGACTTTCATGGCCATAGTCTTGCTGTTGTTATAACATGAAGTTAATACGTTATTTTTTAGGAAACTGCCGCTGTACAGCTGTGCAGATAGGAAGATCGATCCTACTTGCAATTTAGTTTTATCTTTGCATGATGAAGAACATGCTTATTTGCGAGGAAATTCCATAAACGGTAAATAATAATAAGCATTTTTTTATTTTATTGTAAAAAAGAATATTAAAACCGTAGTTACTAATATTCCCTCTAACCCCTCCAGCTAAGCTAAATTGCTTGTGTTAGGAGTGGGTTCACGTCGGTAGTGTAATGGCCAGGATCGAACCCGCGACCTCTCGATCGTGAGGTCGACTCCTTAACCACTAAGCTACCGACGCTTTCATTCTCTGAGCCCTTTCCTAACTCAGGCTTTCCAGACTTACTGTGATGCAGCTGAACTTCCATATTTTCTGTGAAGCTACTGCTATCTGACCTCCAGAACAAATTGGCGATATTGAAGTTCTGTAGTTAGTAACTTTTGAAGACTCCAAATATAAAGTATTTGCAATGAGCGGGAATCGAACACGCACCCTTCTTCGCGGCTAAATGGTCGCATATTTGATGCGTCAGTAGCTAAGTGGTTAAGGAGTTGGCCTTACGATCAAGAGGTCTCGAGTTCGAATCCTGGCTATTACACTACCCACGTGAACCCACTTCTACCACAAGCAATTTAACTTAGTAAGAGGGGCTAGAAGGGCACGCCACGCCGGCGTAGTAGGGCACGCGTTCGTAGCAGGCCATATGGCAGCCTCTCGTATCGACTGACGCAGATTATCATCGAGCACGGGTGCTTCGGGCGGTATCTGCGTCTGATCGATAAGAAGCTAACGTCCGAGTGCTAAAACTGCGACGTGAGCGAGGACACGGGGCTGTAAATTATTACCGAGTGTCCGAGGCAGGAGCTAGTGGTCACCCTGCTCACGGCGATGGTCCGCTATGCGGACACGTGAATGGCCAGTATCACCTTCTGCGAGCAAGTAATGGTCGTGAAGGAGACGGCGGAACGGGAGCGGCGCGCGGCGGCGTGAGCGAGAGAGACTCGCAGATGGCACCCCCCACGTGCGCAGGCAACTCAGGCGTCGGAGGGCACAGACTGACCACTGAAGCTGGCCACAGCGGCGGTGCGCTACGAAGCGCGCCTCTTCATTCCGAGGGGAGGTCGGGGCCACCATAATTGTCCCCCCTCCAGAGGAGGGCCAGACCGTAAGGGATGGCCCTGGGTCAGAAGCGGTGCGAGGGATATGTCGAAGACAACCTCTCCTCCGGCCTAGCACCACGACCCTCAGTCGGGGAGCGATAAAAAAAACGCTTTACCATAATATTACGTCTTTTTCATACATATAGGTTTCACTCGCAAACTAGACCTTAGATATTCTATCCCATATAGCATGTCCAATAATTTTTTAATTTGTGCAGATTTGTCTTAAAATTAGTAACATAATAACTTTTAGGTAATATCTTATATCCATTTGCTGCAAGTCTAACGCTTGTATGGGATGTACTTGCTATGTCTCTGGATGTTCAAAAAAAGCAGTTTTCCGTGGAGTTCAGTAACTTACGACTATATTCGCAACCAATACTGCATGATCGACGACAACTCAAACTGAGTGTGGCAATACAGAGAGGAACAGGATACTTTGAGGTAAATGTGAAAATGAGTCATTTTATTATGACAGACCTAAAGATATGATTCCGAAGCCGATCGCATACGACAACTGCAGATGCATGCAGCAGATACAGCGTATGCATAAGTAACTTGTTTAATTGGATACGGACAGAGGGGCCCATTGAGTGAGAAGCAGCAATGAATTACGCGTATCTGCTGCAGACCGCATTAGCAGACGCATGCAGCAGATATAGCGTACGGCGAAATAGACTTTAATGTGATATTTTTTTATTGATTGAATTCATTGGGATTAGACTAACAATGATAATTAACATAATAATTATTTTAAGGTTTTAGAGGACCACTCAAAGGTTATTACTGGATTCGTTGGGATCTTACAAAAGGCCATTAAAGTCAGGCCCGCGGCTGACCTGAAAATAAAGAAGTACTTCAATGCTGAAGATATTTATCAAATGTTACGTGACAAAGATTATTTTTACAGGTACGTTGAGTATAGATATTATGATTACATTGAATGTTGAGCTACAATATAATGCAAGCCAAAAATATTTTTGTTCCTAACGTAGTGACGAGTTTCAAAGCATTGCATCCGTGGATGAGTCTCTGAGCGAGGCTCAACTTGTGTGGCGCGATAATTGGACTACATTCATCGATGGTATGCTGCAGCTAAATGCTTTGCGACAGACTCATAACACGGTCTCACAACCCACTAGAATCCGTAAAATAACAATTGACGTCAAAACGCATTTTAATGAAATTTTAAATATGAAGACAGCAGATGGTACAAGTTTATTGCCAACTATAGTTTCCGACTTGTACGATAATACTAGGTAAAATTAATTAATTTCACTATTATTGTGTGTGTGTGTGTGTGTCTGTGATCTGCTAGTTTTTTTTTCAAAAAGATCTGCAAGATATGTTCTGCGTCTAGAGAGTTCTTTACAGTACATTATATTTAATATTTATCTATACTTCCTTCTTCTCTTCTTCTTCTTCTTCCTCTTAGCGTTAATCCCAGTCGCATCCGAAGCTTTCAGCTTCTTCTGTCAAATCGATTGCGCTTCTACTCTCTGATTCAGCTTTCAGCTTGGAGTCTGGAGTCCGCTTTTACCAGTCTAACTGCGGATTTGGCTGGACTCCGATATTTTCTGTGGAGCGACTGCCATCTAACCTCAACAACCCAAAGGCGATATCGAAGCATTCCAGCTAGACCAGTGGTTAGATTTTTCAGGGCTCCAACTAACCGTAACGACTGCCATGGATCTTCGCATGGCAACCGGGACTGACGGCTTAATGTGCTCACCGAGCATGACCAGACCAATGCATATACCCATAGTCATGCATACAAATATTTGTACTGAGCGGGAGTCGAACCCGCGTCTCCTGCGTAGTGGCTGCGTTCACTACCGGTACGCCACGGAGGCTGCTGTATTTATCTATGTAAATAAACCAGCTTTTGCCAGCGGGTTCACCCGCGTGGTTGTCGGCTATTGCAACCAAACATAGTTTTAAACCAGGGTGGCTCACTCCCTACCAAATTTTATTAAAATCGCTTCAGCCGTTTAGACTATACTTACAAACTTTCGCGTTTATTATATTAGTAGGATATGATACTTAAAAATATATATTAAATTATTTATTTTAAAAATTATTTAAAAATTAAATGAATTTGTTTATCCCAGGTCTGGAGGAGTTATAGTACAAACCATACAATTTCAACAGTTGCTTCGGTACAAGGGTATTGGTATGACCTTAAAGTCTACGGATTTTATCTCCTATTTCAATACTGATTTTGAAGTAAGTATAAGTTCAAGTAGATATAAATTCGAAATTCAAATATTACGTAGTTCTTGTCAACACCAAAAGTATAAATTAAAGCACGACTTTTCTGGAGAGCCAAAAAAAATTTTTTTTTTACAAATTCATCTGTAACTTTTTGCCGCCTGATCTTATTAGTCTCTATGACAAAGTTTCTAAGAATTTTCTCCTCTTTAAACCAATAATAAAAAAATAACCAATAATCCTACTGTTTTAAAAATAGCACGTAAGATGCCTTAAAATAGAACACATTATTACTTTTTTTTTTTTTTTCGTGCGGAAATCCCCTCGGATACCCCCCCTGCCGGAGCCGGAAGGGGAGGTTATGTCGGACTCGAACCGACTAAAACCGCACGCCGACTGTGGGTCTTGGTGCTAGGCCGGAGGTGAGGTTGTCAAAGACATATCCCTCGCACCCCGGCTGACCCAGGGCCATCCCTTACGGTCTGGCCCTCCTCAGGAGGGGGGACAACGGTGTCCCCAACTCGCCCCCGGAATGGGGAGGCGCGCTATTTAGCGCACCGCCGCCGTGGCCTGCTTCTGCTGGGGTGACAGGCGGCTCCACCCGTCACCCCCAGGCCCGCGCTCATGGGGGACGGAGGTCAGTCAGTGCCCTCCGACGCCCGAGTTGCCTGCGCGCGCGGGCGGCGCGATCTGCGAGTCTTTCTCGCTCGCGCCGCCTCTCTCGCTCCGCCGTCTCCTTCACGACCATTACCTGCTCGCTGAAGGAGACGCCGGCCGCCCACGCGTCCGCGCAGCGGACCATTGCTGTGAGCAGGGTGGCGAGGGTGAGAACTCTCACTCCCAGGGCCGCCACTGGCTCCCGCCTCGGTTCGGCCCATGCTGGGCACTCGGTGAGCGTGTGCAGCCCCGTGTCCTCGCTCGCGTCGCAGTGATGGCACTCGGACGTTGGCTCCTTTTCGATCCGACACAGATATCTCCCGAAGCACCCGTGCCCGGTGATAATCTGCGTCAGTCGATACGAGAGGCTGCCATGTGGCCTCTCGAGCCATTCCCCCATGATGGGCCTTACCGCCTCTATGACGGCATGCCCTGCGCGTCGTTGCTCAAGTCGTCGCTCCCATTCCGCCACCATGATCCCGTGGAGCCGGGACCTCTCAGCCCGAATGTCTTCGGGCTCGGGATCGTATCCCCGCTCCCGCGCCTCCTTACGGAACCGATACAGTGCCGCAAGGGATCTCGCTTCCAGGATCCACGGTGGCGATCCGGCTAGGAGACTCGCCGCTTCAAAGGATATCGTGCGGTACCCCCTAATGGCCCTGCAGGCCATCGTCTGCTGCGGCGCATGCAGCAGTTGCACGAACCTGGCCTGCAGGGCGTCCGCCCACACGGGGCACCCGTACAGGGCCATGGAACGCACGACACCCGCGTAGAGTCTCCTGCAGGAGTCCTCTGGGCCCCTCAAGTTGGGCAGCAGCCGCATCAGCGCGTTAGCTGACACCAACAGTTTGGGGCGCAGACTTCGGAAGTGCTCTCCGAAGTCCCACCGACCGTCGAGTACGAGCCCCAGGTATTTCAACCGGGGCTTGATGTCGATGTGAGTACCTCCCACTGTTAAGCTGGATCCCGGGGGTGGCCCGCGCCGAGGACCATGAAAGAACAAGGCCTCGGATTTGTGCAGAGCCACCTCGAGACCCAGCCGCCGGATCCGATCCACGACTTGAGCAACAGCGGTCGTGGCCCTCTGGGTCGCCTCGCGGTGTGTAGCGCCACTCACCGTCACTAGCGTGTCGTCCGCGTAGCACGTGACGGTGGCACCGAACGCGAGCTCACCGCGAAGCACCCAGTCGTATCCGATGTTCCACAGGAGCGGCCCCAGGACCGATCCCTGCGGGACACCGCACGACATCTCACGCCTACCGACGCCGGTCGCACTTGGGTAGATGACGGCCCTCTCCGTCAGGTACGCCCCGACTATGCGGCGGAGGTAGAGAGGCACGTCGTGGTACACGATCGCCTCCCTGATGCAACTCCAGGGCAAGGTGTTGAATGCGTTGGAGATGTCCAAGGACACCGCCATCATCACCTCGCCCCGGGCAACCGCATCCTCCGCCAGAGTCCTCACGCGCATGATGGCATCCACAGTGGAACGCCACCGGCGGAAGCCGTACTGCGTATCCGCTAGGTCCGACCCCACTCTAGAGAGGTGCTCGACGAGGCGCTTGGCAATCACTCTTTCGAAGAGCTTGCCCACCTCGTCGAGCAACACTATGGGCCGGTACCCGGACGGCTCGTCCGCCGGGCGTCCGTCCTTGCGGATGAGGACCAGTTTCCCCGTCTTCCACATCTTCGGAAACTGGCCCCGCTCCAAGCATGCGCTGAGGAACCCTCGCAGTCGGGGTTCGAGACCGTCTTCTCCTAGAGCTAGAACCCACGCACGGCCTGGAATGCCGTCGGGTCCCGGGGCGGTGTTCTTCTTGGCTCTAAGCCGTCGCACCGCCAGCTCTAGTTCCACCCAAGTGACCTCGGGCACGTCGTCGTCAATAACCACGCCGGGCGCATCAGGCGACCGAGGTGGCGGAGTCATCTGCGGCGGAACATATTCCGCCCGCGCCGGGAACAGGGATTCCACCACTCCTCCAAGCAGAGCCGGCTCGAGAACCTGGGTCAGGGGAGGGGCCCGGGGGCGCAGCTTTCCTCTTACCAAGCGGTAAGGCCGCCCCCAAGGGTCCCGCTCCAGTGTCTCCAGCAGCTCCCTATAGGAAGCTGCCTTGGACCGCTTGATTTCTGCTCGGAGGGCATTCCTGGCTTCCCTGTATCCCTTTTGCAACTCCGCCACTTGGGGATCTGTGTCTGGTAGGGGATCTGTGTCTGAACACATTATTATTACCTTCACGTTACTTATTAGTAGGTAAATATTAGTGAAAAAAATGAATTGTCTTTTACGCTACTGGATTTTACTATTCAGTATTAAAACAAGTAACAAGAAAAAAGAGAACTTTAAGATCAAGATCCCTTAAGTCATTTTATAGCCAAAACCTGTCTCAGCACCCCAAAAATGTATAAGTACTGTAAGGTAAAAAAATTAACGATAGAGAAATTTCAAAGACACCAAACGATAGAGCGCGATATTCTGAATCCAACAATACCGGGTGTAAGGGGAACGTTCCCGAAGCCGAAGGCCCCTATTAGTACTCCAGGTACACTACATATTGGTAAAAAAGTGCCTGCTATTCCACCGGTAATGTGTGAAATAAATAGGTTATGGTCCATATTAGGGCATGGTTTTGAGGAAATTATATTTCTGAATGGTTATAAGAAAAAAATAACCACTGATGCCTCCTAACCTAATCTATCCAAGTCAAATGGCGCGGTGTGGACTCTGGCGCCCCAACCTGGATATTTAGGTTAAAAGATTAAGGTGGAAGTGCAGCTCCTGCATTACCACTCGTGGTGGTTTTTTTATAACCACCATTATTGTTCTTTGATATCATTTCATAAATTGACTGCTGCGCACTCGGCATTCTTTACATTGCCTAGACATTATATAGAATACCGGGTTGTACACATTGCCGGTAACATACCAGCAGTAATAAATTTGTCAGTTTTTTTCACAATATAACACTTGTGTTAAACTTTTTTCTTAGGACAATTTAACAAACGAATACTGCTCATTAGTGAATCAAAGCACAGCAGGAAATCGCAATGTAACATTACAAGGAGCTCAATATGGTGATTACGATTTGTTGAAATGGGTGAACGTTCCGGAATTGACTGAATCTGGAATACCTGTGAATGTATGTATGTCTATATTTTTATAGAATTGGGAATTGATTGTGTCTGTGCAGTTTGGCAAAAGAGTCGTGGCGGGAGAGGCCGCGCGAGCGAGAAAGACTCGCGGATCGCGCCGCCCGCGCGCGCAGGCAACTCGGGCGTCGGAGGGCACTGACTGACCTCCGTCCCTCATGAGCGCGGGCCTGGGGGTGACGGGTGGAGCCGCCTGTCACCCCAGCAGAAGCAGGCCACGGCGGCGGCGCGCTAAATAGCGCGCCTCCCCATTCCGGGGGCGAGTTGGGGACACTGTTGTCCCCCCTCCTGAGGAGGGCCAGACCGTAAGGGATGGCCCTGGGTCAGCCGGGGTGCGAGGGATATGTCTATAACAACCTCACCTCCGGCCTAGCACCAAGACCCACAGTCGGCGTGCGGTTTTAGTCGGTTCGAGTCCGACACAACCTCCCCTTCCGGCTCCGGCAGGGGGGTATCCGAGGGGATTTCCGCACGAAAAATAAAATAAAAAAAAAGGCAAAAGAGTCGTGAAAATAATGGCAGCGCCACTATCGTGTACATAGCCAACCTATATACAACGGCAATAACAGTTTTGATCCTTCGAACATTTATACTTTTTTTTTATTACTAGGTACTTCACTTTCGTGAGTACTCGTATATGACAATGTAATAATATTCCACAACACAACTTTCTACACGACGCTCTCTAGATCCATGGTAAGTATAGCTTAACTAGCTTGTGTTATTGGGATCTCAAGACACAACATGTACCAACTTGACGTGATTGACAACTGACAGAAAGAGTGTTGCCAGTGATGAAATATTTTAGTTCCGTTTCATGACTTTTTTGCCAAGCTATACGTTGGAGGCATAAAATGAATTGGATTATGTGAAACTAATGATTTTGATTAAAACTTTTATTTTCAATTTATGTCTATTTCGTCACGACAGACGCAAAAACTAGTGGATGGATTTCGGCTAGATTTCAATAAAACTGAATCTGTAAATCAAAATCGTTATATTCAGATACAATAACCCTTCTTAATCTTCATCCATGTATCTATCCCAGTGAATTCCCAATCTTGCTGTGTCGAGCCCAGAGTTATGTCACTTATTGCTCAAATAAATAATTATGATTTATTTTGTACTAGCTTTTGCCCGCGGCTCCGCCCGCATGGATGTCGGTTATCGCGACAAAACATAGCCTATGTCCATTCTCAAGGTCTAATCTACCCCTATACCAAATTTCATCAAAATCAGTTCAGTGGTTTAAGCGTGAAAGCGTAACAGACAGACAGACAGACAGAGGTACACGTTAGCAAGCGCTGTCTAACCAACAACAAGAGGAAAACCAACGCTAGAGTCTCATCCGTCAAGTAGCAGTACCGGCTTACAGGGGAGATTGGTTTGGTGGGACCACCATAACAATCACTTCGTTATTTTATTACTTAAGTTTTATTTAATACTTTAAGGTTTCTGTACAACTACCTATCTCTTTTAGGTCTACTATGCCGGTGTCAATAGTTATGATGTGAAAAAAGCTAATGGTTCATTGTTATATAAGCAAAATGGTTCCAATACATATGGGATGGATTTCAGTGGAATCACAGAAAAGTAATAAAATAGTTCGAACCGACTTACACAATTTGTATCAAGCGGCAAATTTCTTAACATTTCGTTTCACCACAGTGGTCACCATGTTATGGGTATAGTGCGTAGTGGTGCAGCTAGCACTCAGGTGAGGGCGCAGCCGGAACTGCTGTGGCCTGTGCCGGCGCACTGGAATCTGGAAGACGCCGCCACCGTGCCACTAGCGTACGTGCAAGCGTTCTATTGTCTTGTGAGTATAAATGGACTTTTGACAGTAAGCTATGTATTATAAATTTATCAAGTTACGGAGAGTGGCAAGGCTTTCTAAAATTGCTAAATTTTTAAAGTGCTTCTGCATAATGCGGGTCAGTTGTCTGGGTTTGATTAATTTTAGTGTCTGCATTATTCTCTTGCTGTTACCTTCCATCATTCGTTTTTTAAGGCGTGCGCCCTCAGTTTTAATTACATGTTTCGTTCTTTGGTTTCGGATTTTTGCAGAGTACGGGTCTTAGTTTTAATCTGGTAAGACTATGATTCGTGCAGTCTCGAGCGCCAATTATAAATCGTGTGATTAGTACTTCAGCGAGGCCTCACGTTCGAAATGTCGCCTAGTCTAGAAGGTACTTGTGCATGAAACTCGGGCGCATTTACGTGGTATTATATTTATTTGGTGTTAGTGTTCCAATTTTCAATAACGCGATGTCTAAGGCCTCCATTCCAAGCGTTATGTTCAACGTGAACATTGAAGTCTCCATCAATGTTATTTTGTTCACAGAGTATATCCGTTTAAGGATATTTCGAAGTTATTAACAGGATTGTTTCTTATATTTTTCTGGAGATGGCAAGCAGCATGGGTGTGTGAATAGTCTTTGTTGAAATGAATTATTAAGGCTTAATTTGCGATGAATACTCCCTTATAAGTGGAACAGATATTTTTTTACCGGGGTACCGGTTTACCAGATTGACCCCTTCGATTTAATGCAAAGAGGTATGCGGGGGATCGTCGACAATCCCATACTCACAAGCGGACGCATAGGCAACCGCTCAGCCTCAGGAGCGGTTTATCTATGCTTTTGTACCACTTGTACAAGTAGAATAGTTACACTGGTGGTAGAAATTTGATGGCACAAATTTGTCACTAATTTCGACCGGGTTGGTACCACCGTGCACAAGTGCGAAATACCCTCCATAGTAATCCAATCTCGGTTGGATTGCGTTCAGGGATCAGCAAGTGCATAGCCGGGCCGAGGTGATGGTAGTCGCAGCACTAGTGGGACCGGTGGGTTTTGGCGTAGTCTAGTGGGGGGTGACGCGGGGCGCCGTGCCGGGCAGGGAGACCTGTAGAAACGGTGGTGCCGCTGGCCGCCCGCGGCATAGTACAGGGGCCCAACTGGGACTAACCACCCTGCGAGGCTGCCCCACCAGGTCGCGCATAACCCCAATATGGCTCGTCATGCCGGTTGGCGACCGGATGGGAGCCCGGCGACCGTATTCGGGGGGGTACGGGGGCCCTTCCGTTCGGCGCGTCGGCTCTCGTCATGCCGTCACAATCATAGACAAAAACAATGTCCCACGTATTGTCACACGGTGCTGCGGTGACAATCACCTCTTTTCTTTCACAAGGTGTTGATGATGTCGGGTAGCTTCAGCCAGGTGTTGCTTGTGTGACTGCGGTGTGTGTGTGGTTTTGCCTTCCAGGATGCGAATAGGGTTTCAACGAAATTAATGAACTGTTTATTACGAGTAGTTAAATATGAACTTATATTTTTTTAAATAAGGTACAATTAAAATATTGCAAACAATACTGTCGACGTAGTTATGCTATCATGTTCGAGAAGCTTGTGTCTTCACCGTCCTTCCATCGTCCTCGCACCGCCGCGCTCCACCCCACTGCGCCGTCCCGCTAAGTTTCTCCTCGTCGCCGCTAGATGGTGTTACTCGTTAACACAAGGATACCAAGAGAGTCCGGCCTAGAGCCCTCTCTGCTAGACCTTCTGTTGACGAGTCACCCGGACCAGTACAGTGTCTCGGCGCCCGTACCCACGACCCGTGCAGGGGAAGAGGCGTCTTTGGCACTACTCGTCAGCGGACTGGGATGGACTACGCGACTATTATGCGTCCATCCCGTGGGTTGAACGCTGCTTTGAGGGTAAGAACCCATCTGAGAGCGCTACTGCTGTCGCCGGTGAGATCGGTCTAGGTATGAAATACTATATCCCATACACCGATGTCACCGGAGTCCGCGGAGCGCGTCCGTGGTTCGGGCGTGTGTGTGCGCGGAGGCTGTTGAGCATAAACAGTCTGCGTACCGCGCTTGGGTGCGGGCGCGCGTCACACGCGATCCCAACGTGGGTTACTTCAAGGCGGCGTACAACAGAGCCACAAAGATTTGCAAGAGAGCTGAGGATGCCCAGCGCATAGCACGGCTGGGCCAGAAGCTAGTGGCGCATCCCACGGGTAGCCGTGGCTACTGGCGACTGGCCAAAGCCGTGCAAGCCAACTTCTGCCAGCCCTCGCTGCCCCCGCTGAGCAACCCCGATGGATCTCTGGCCCATGAGCCGCAAGAGAAAGCAAATTTGCTGGTCAATCTCTTTGCGGCCAACTCCCGAGACGATGGTTGTGGTATGCAACCACGGACAATGCCCACTGGTGACCACGCAATGCCTGATATCCATATCAGGCAACGCGATGTCCGTGCAGTACTGCAATCACTCGATGTCCGGAAAGCCAGTGGTCCTGATGGTATTCCAGCGGTTGTACTTGGGAAATGTGCAAGTGGAGTTATCTCCTATGCTAACGCGGCTGTACCGACTGTCCTACAGTTCAGTTACAGTGCCTTTGGCTTGGAAGGAGGCGAATGTCCAGCCGATCCCCAAGAAGGGGGATTGCTCGGACCCAGCCAACTATCGACCCATAGCCATCACCTCAGTGCTGTGCAAGGTGTTCGAGCACATTATTAACACACAGCTCATGCGCCACCTAGAGGATCACTCCTTGCTTAGTAACCGGCAATACGGTTTCAGACCGAAACGGTCAACGGGTGATCTTCTGGCGTGACCACGTGACCCACCTTTGGGGTGAGGCTATGGAAAAGCACGGCGAGTCATTGGCAATTAGTCTTGACATTGCCAAAGCTTTCGATAGGGTATGGCACAAGTCGCTTCTTTCCAAGCTACCAGCCTTTGGCCTGCCTCCCAGACTGTGCAACTGGGTTGCAAGCTTCCTGCAGGGGCGCCGTATTCGCGTCCTTTGTGATGGACGAGCTTCGGAGTTCTTGCAGGTAAATGCTGGCGTGCCGCAGGGTTCCGTCTTATCTCCCACTCTTTTTCTTCTGCATATTAATGATATGCTCTCTAACGGTAGCATTCATTGCTATGCAGACGACAGCACCTTACACGGGAGTTATTACGCACATCCTGCGGCGAAGCAGTCTGATATCGCGGAAAAAAGGCAGCTTCTTGTCACCGAGCTGGACCGGATCCTGGACCACATTTCTCAATGGGGCGCTAGGAATCTGGTCGAGTTCAATGCCAAGAAGACCCAGGCATGTGCGTTTACAGCAAAAGTATCTCCTTTCCTTCCCCTTCCCACACTTCAAAGCACACCACTGCTAATGCAGGATCACCTCAATATCCTCGGTATGGATGTTTGCTGCAAACTGAATAACAAAAACTATATCGAGAGTATCATCAAATCAGCCTCGCGTAAACTCGGAGTCCTGAACAGAGTGAGACGTTTTTTCACGCCGGAACAGCGGTGTCTTCTATACAAGACCCAAATTCGTTCCTGCGTGGAATGCTGCTCACATCTCTGGGACGGCTCCGCAAAGTACTTACTAGATGCTCTCGACAGGTTGCAGCGACGTGCGGTCCGCATTATTGGGAATCCTGAGGTCACGAACACCCTCGAGCCTTTGCTGATGCGTGAAGATATTGCGTCTTTGGCAGTTTTCTACCGTCTCTACTATGGTGAATGTTCTGACGAGCTCTTCCAATTAGTCCCACCCTCTCCTTTCCTACACAGGACGACACGTGCAGGGCTAAGATGCCATCCATGTACGGTGCAGAGTATACCAGCTAGAACCAAGCTTTTCAGTGACTCGTTCCTATGCCGCACCATTAAGACCTGGAACTCCCTGCCAGCTCACGTGTTTCCTTCTTCCTACAGTCCCGGGTCCTTTAAGCGGGGCGTGAAAAGGCATCTAACTAGGCCGTCAAGCTGAGTGCCACCACTGTTAACATGGTACAGTCAGCATCAGAAAAATGTTGACGAGTAGAGTACTCAAAATAATCTTAAAACCAAAACTTCAATATTATATTGATAATTAGAGTACTCAAAAAGTTGTTAGCATCCAGAGTGGTCAAACTATCTTAGCAATCGGTCTTCCAGAAACATGTAAGTAAGCAGAGTGTTTATATTCTTACACACAATCACGCTACTCAATGGTATCTAATCAAACAAAGTTTCAAAATAATGTAGATAATGTCATTTTAATCACATTTTGCATCCCTTTTTTAGCCATCCTTTTCACACGATGGTCGGATGATGAGAGATAGGTGTATAAGTTAGAAAAGGATAGAAAATGTGTCAAATTAATGACAATTTCTTTTGTATTTTTTATAGTTACCAGTTGCTTAAGCCATAAACTATCCACTTGCATTGGTGAGAAAAGAGTATGAATACGTAAGAAATAAATACTCGTATGATGTGTAAATTACTTGAAACCTACTTATGTAGATATAAGTCCACGTGGACTAAGTCGCATCGCAGGTACAGCTAGTACTAATATAAATCATAGTATGGAATAGGGTTTCGTATTTAGGTCTTGTTCAAACCGATTTTCCGTGGAAGTTTGCATAAACATACATATAAACTCACGCCTGTATTCCCCGAAGGGGTAGGCAGAGGTGCTAGCACCCACATTTCACCAGTTTATGTTTAGACATAACATAAACTTACGCCTGTATTCCCCGAAAAGGTAGGCAGAGGTGCTAGCACCCACATTTCGCCAGTTTATGTTTAGGTCCCAAGGTGGCGAGCCTATGGCCACTAACCAAGAACTTATAAACCTGCGATAAATACACACAACTTCGAAAAGCATCGAAAAGTCATTGGTATGTGCCATGGTAAACCCGTGATTGATCCCGAGACCTCGTCTCGACAGTCCATTACCCATACCACTAGGCTATGTTTAGGTCCCAATGTAATAGGTGGCGACCCTATTGCCATTAACCGGGCACACAAACCTGCGATAAATACACACATAACTTCGAAAAGCATCGAAAAGTCATTGGTGTGTGCCATGGTAAACCTGGGATCAAACCCGAGACCTCGTCCCAGCAGTCCATTACCCATACCACTAGGCTACCGCAGATAACTAGTACGTAAGTAGTAGTAAGTAGGTTTCAAGTAATTAATACATCATACGAGTATTTATTTCTTACTTATTCATACTCTTTTCTCACCAATGCAAGTGGATAGTTTATGGCTTAAGCAACTGGCAACTCTAAAAAATACAAAAGAAATTGTCATTAATATGACACATGTTCTATCCTTTTCTAACTTATACACCAATCTCTCATCATCCGACCATCGTGTGAAAAGGATGGCTAAATAAGTAAAAAAGGGATGCAAAATGCGATTAAATGACATTGTCTACATATTTTGAAACTTTGTTTGATTACATACCATTTAGTAGCGTGATTGTGTATAAGAATATAAACACTCTGCTTACTTACCTGTTTCTGGAAAACCGATTGCTAAGATAGTTTGACCACTCTGGATGCTTACAACTTTTTGAGTACTCTAATTATCAATACAATATTGAAATTTTGGTTTTAAGATTATTTTGAGGACTCTACACGTCAACATTTTTCTGATGCTGACTGTACATGTTTTCGATGGTGACCCTCTTTCCGAGACTTTGCCTTTAGCTTAATATCAGGCGAGGTGAAGTCAAATTGACGTGTCCTATATAAAAAAAAATGTGTTCTAAAAATATATTGCCCATGGTTACATTCTATCATCGCCCTGCTCGCCATAGGTAAAGGATTAATCCTCAACGTTGCAACTGGAACCGATACACTCAGTGAGGTATGAAGTGGGCTTCATTACCAGAAAGATCTTCATGCTGTAGTGTTTTCAAGCTACTACATACGTCTTCAAATACACGCACAGTCTATCTCGAGAGAACACAGCATTTGCGGGTTCATTATGATATTAACCCTTAAAAAGCGGGTCGCGCAATGTCGCTTGTTTTTAGAAGCGTCAGGGTTGGACGGTAGAATGCACGTACACAAACCGCGCGATTTTGGGAGAAAGAGAGGGAAAGAACGTGTGCTCGGGTCCATATTGGGTTGCATAAAATTGAAAGTCCTAATTTCGAAATGCATAACTGGTTTTAGCATAATCATCTTTTCGCATAACGCTGTTTCGGCATAAAATTTTCATGCATAATTTCTTTCGCATAATTACTTTAGTCATAATCATCTTTAACCATAAAATTATTGAGCATAATGGTTTATCGTATAACGATATTTAAACATAATTTAACTCCTTAAATTTTAATTACATTTCAAACGCACATAATCCATTTATTTTGCTGATTGGAAAACAAATATATCTGAAGAAGCAGGTAAATTTGTATAAAAATAATTAACTCGATGAGTGCGATTCGCTTCTGGCACTTCGCCGGCCGCTACCGCAGCACGCTCGCTTCGCTCGCTCGGCTCGTGCGTTGTTTGTCATGTTCTAACCTAACCTAACCTACCTAACTTTTATTTAACCTAAACCAAAGCTATTGCAAATATTCCTTATTATTAATCATTAATCAATCAATCAATAATGAATGACATTACATACTTTGATTTATCGTATTTGTTTCATTTATGCGTTAAGATTATTATGACTTTAAAATTTATAGATAACAAAGTTATGGTCAAGACAATTAGGGAAATTGATAATAATGCCAAAGAATACGTTATGCGTAAAGACCATTATGCCAAAAGACCATTATGCGAAGTGACTATTATGCTAAACATTTTATGCCATTCGACATTAGGATAGAAAATGTTATACGAAAAAAGGGACACCCCGTGTGCTCCACGTTACTCTCTGAATGGAGAATGTTACTAAGTGTGCAAAATTAATTGAAAATTTGTTACAGGTAAGTTTATTTATAATACACTACACACTCGTTTTTATTTCAATCAAAAATACCCAGTGGTGGCATTCAAATTCTCGAATATATTGTCGAGTCTCGGACCGGCTCATACTAGATGCGTGTGACGTATTTTTATGTAGGCATGATAGGTTTAGTTGGCGCTGCTTTAAGTTTCACCAGAAATCTCAGGAACTATTGGTCTGATTTAAGAAAATCTTCTTGTTTTGAATAGCCTGTTTATAGAGGAAGGTTATACTTAGGCCAATAACGTGAAAATGAACAATATACCCTATAGGCATCCACGATAAACGGGCTATTCAAAATAAAAATAAATTTTGAAATCAGACCAGCAGTTCCTGAGATTTCTAGTGCGCCAACTAAAGTTGACTGTCCTACATAAAAATACGTCACACACATCAAGCGCGAGCCGGTCGCCACGCAGCCACTTCAAAAGTCCATAATATCTTGGAAACCAATTGATAATTATATCGAAATAATTCGTTTAGGTGTATTTTTTGTTTTCAACACACATTATGAGATAAAATTCAGAATTTGTGAACATTCTCCATTGTCATAGTTCGCAATCGCGGCCTTTGTTTCGCGTGGTCTATACCGCTCGAAATATTTTGTGCACATTGAACTTCAAAAGATTCCCACACGATTATTGTACGTCAGAGAATTCCACAACGCAATCTTGACGTTCAAGAAAGTATGATTGTGTGAACGGTCACACAATCCTAATCATCTTGAGCGTCAAGACACACGGGTAAAGGACGCTATTGTTCATTTCCATTATGTTAAAATAAGTTTTTTTGTTTTTATGAGTGCTCTTTTTTAGTACCTACTAAGAGGTTTAAAGCAAACATTTGACATGTTCTTACAAATAATAAAAAAAAAATGTTTTTACTGACAAACTTTTCAACCTTTCTCAAAGGTTTTCTCTTCGACTTGGTGCAAAGTCAATATAAAACTTTGAGAATGCCGTAAGAATCCGGTCAGGTTGAAAAATTAAAAACAGTGGAAAAGTACAAGGTGTCTTATTCAATATGTATAGCAAGGCCCAACAAGCGCCATCGATGAACTGGATACAATTACGAGTATATATAATAAATTAAAAATAACATCATAATTATAAAAAAAAATATTCTTCTTTTAAAAGGGCATTAAAGTAAAACTTCCTCGAGGCAAGTCGGTATTCGTGCACGGAGGAGCTGGTGCTCTAGGGCAAGCGATCATATCCATTGCTTTGGCTCTAGATTGTGAAGTATTTACCACTGTCAGTGATATACGTAAAAAGCGCCATTTGAAAAAACTATTTCCGGCATTGAAAGGTATATTTGATGAAATTAAAGTTAATTTTATGTGTAATAATAAATTAATTACCGAACAATTTACGCGATGTTATTTTTTTATCGCGCCTTGACTACAGATTACATAATAGTTAGAAAGCCTTGACCCGAAACATGATTTCAGCTGATCACATTGGATGTTCACGGGATCACACGTTCAGTGACATGGTTAAAATAATCACAGAAGGAAGAAAATGTGATCTACTGATAAGCTGTACAGATGGAAACCTCAAAGATGTAAGTAAGATCTTAATTTTTAAGCCAATTTTACATACCTAGCTGATGGCTGAAGCTCGATTCGCGAGAATGAGTAGTTTATTTTTGGTCATATCTTCGGTTCAAATACATCGGAAAAAATTAAATGCTCAAGTGGGACTTGAACCCACGACCTTCCCTTACAGGACGACGGTGGAGTCACCTATCAACTTTCTTACGAACTGTTGGAACCAATGAATAATTTTTCAACCATTTTTAAACTATCTTTTTTTTTAAACTATTTTTTTCACATATCTTCGGTTCTACTCAACAAGGTTGGTGATCTTAAAATGACGATCCAAATGACGGCCTCGAAAAATGTTTATTCAGGCCTCGTTTAAAGACCCAAGGATTGTAAGAAGAAGGAAATACGTGCTCGGGTAGAACATTTCCACTCTGCCTCGTGCAACATACCGCACACGAACCGCTTGGCTCGAGATGATCTCTCATGGGCTTTGTCCTTTACCAATTATAGATTATCCCAAAACAATCCGCGCGCACCACGGCGCGATTTCGCGATTTAGGTCCAATATATAGAAAAACTACCTATCATTTTACTGAGATCGGCGCCATGGCAGTTTCATATGGATTGGATTTTAGTATAAGTTTTGATTTCGTTTATATCAGCGCATCTAAAAAGCCATGTGTACCATTATAATTCTGATAAAATGGCGAATAAGTAAATACTCGAATCATTATTGCTTGCCAAAATATTTAGAGGGCCCAAAACTCCTAACAAGATAAATCATCTCCTTTGCTTCTTAATCTCTTTACGGCTAATTTCCGAATTGATGATTTTACTTTACCAACTCCGCCACTTGCCACACAATGCCTGATATCCATATACGCGATATATCCAACCCGATGTCCGTGCAGTACTCTGATCATTCGACCTTCAACAAACCCGTGATCCATATAGTATTCCAGCGGTGGTTCCGCAAAAATACTGATTGTGGTTTCAAACTGAAACGATTCACGGGTAATCTTCTGACATACGGTACTCATCTTTAGGGTGAAGCTATAGACAAATATAGACAATATAGTAAATTAGTCTTTGCATCGCCAAAACTTTCAATAGAATCTAGTATCATTTGCTTCTTACCGAACTGCTCATCTTTGCACTGTAACCCGGGCTTGGCAAATATATTCCACATTTATGTTACAAGCAATGAAAGCATAAAAACAAAAGTAGCTTCTGTAATGCCGGGCATCGATTTATTTTACTTGACTGTTTTGCAGGTGACTTTCAATTGCAAAAGCTTTGGAGGTATGTTTCTAGACATTTCACAAATACAAAACGGAGATCAGTATAATTTAGGAATGTTTCACTTCAATCGCGAAGGAAATTATGTTTCCGTGGACTTTTCTTCGATGTTTGAAGCCGAAAATATGAAAGATCTTAAAGTAAGTATCAACAAAAAACACCTCCAAAAAGTTTGCAGGTTGCCTTTTAACTTTTGATATACCTAGTAATATTGATGTACCTAACTCGTTAAGCACTCCGTTACATTTATCGGAATAATTGAAGGTCTCCGGACATGGCAACCGTTGAATCGAAATATTTCTAGGCATATATCAAAAGTTAAAAGGCAAACTCCATTTATTTTCAACTTTTAGGATTTATGTTTTTGTGACGGGGTTTGAATTTTTTAATTGTTTTTTTTATTGTACTTTTTAAATCGATCTACTTGTCAAGTTCTTTCATTTGATACCTATATTGAGGGAGTTATGAAGAAATATGTATTCTGACATTTTGTGGCCGCGGCCATCTTGGACCGATTATTTTTTCAAACATATCTAAGAACACTTCCGACTAATCATCATCATCCACATAAGACGTTAGTCCTGATTGCATCCGAGGCCACGGTGCCCTCGGAGCTCAGGGTCCGCCTTCCGGCTCTTCCTCCTCCACTTCGCACGATCTTGGGCGTCCAAGGTAGTGAGACCGTTTTCACGCATGTCACCCTCCCCGACGCCAAGCCAGCACTTCTTGGGCCTACCCCTTCTACCTGGACCGGGTGGGGGCGCCATTGCCAGGCATTTGTTACCCACGTAGCTGGGCGGTTTCCGCAAGACGTGGCCGCACCAGCGGAGGCGGCTCTCTTGCATTTTATCTGCGATGTCACGGACATGAAGGCTGCCGCGGATGCGCGAGTTCCTCACGCGATCTTTACGCGTGACTCCACACATCCACCGCAGCATTTTCATCTCCGTGACACGCAGCATCTGCTTGTGTCGCTCCAACAGCGGCCACGCCTCACAGCCGTGTAAGAGGACAGGTCTAATGATCGTTTTATAGACCTGCCCCTTCAGCCTTTTTTTTTTCAAACAAAAAAAAACTAAATCCAAATCGGTTCATCCGTTTGGGTGCTACAATGCTACAGACAGACACACATACACACACACAGAGACACGTCAAACTCATAACACCCCGTCGTTTTTGCGTCGGGGGTTAAAAACAGTAATTTTCAAGATACAATTCTCAGATGTAGAACGCATGAGAGTATGATTTTTGAGTATCGTTTTGACTACATTGACTTAGATGGAGCCATAGATAATTTTGTGACATTATTATAGATCTAATATTGATCATTAACACAGTATAAATGCCCACAGAATATACACAAAATGGTAAGCGAGGGTATATCGCGCGGCTACGTCCGTCCGCTGTCGCGCGTGACGTACGCGCCACAACAAGCGGCGCGCGCCTTCCGCCTGCTGGCCGCGAGCGCGCACCGCGGCCGCGTGCTGTTGCATATGAAAGATAATACTGTTCAAACAAGCTACAGGTAAATACATAAATCTATAGTAATGTTATAAAGCTAATTACTAAGGTGATAGCCGGAGGACTTAAAAAAAAAACAATTTATAAAAATGAATTTAATTAGATAAAAGGTTTTTACAATTAAAATATCTTATGTCTAAACTTGGACGATGCTAGTACCAAAGTGACTTAAAATTATTAGTAATTAATTAGGTAAAACAGTTATTAAGGATCAGCACTTTTATGTGGCGTGATCGGCGACGACACGAGGCGCTGAGTCTGCAATACCAAGGTTCAATCTTGCGCAACTGTGTGGCACGAGGCAAACTTGCGGGCTTGCAGAATTGGTGTAGGCAGAGCACGTAACACCTCCCCCCTTAGACCAGCAGCTATTTGAGAACTTTCAGCGAAAATGATGCTGGTGGTTGCTCTTGGCTATTTGACGTCTCCTCATCTTCTGCATGTCGTTTAGCGGGCTGGTTCTCTCTCGATTTCCGATTCTTAAACAGCTTACATGTAATATATCGTCTTCTTACAGCAATGGTCATAGCGAATGCAGTTGCACATAACGTGATAGTGTATACTGGTATGGTTGTGTGGAACAGCGAATAGTCAATCTTAGTCTGACTTGGGATCTGTATTGGATGCTGTGTTAGTATTTTATCTTCAATCTCACGTAGGTTTTTTATATTGACTGACTTCAATTTCAGATGTGGGATAGTTTTTTCTCGGTGCTATTTGGCTCTTTCAGTATCTCGGTGATTTTCAGTGGCTGGCCCTTGATGCGGTCATTAACGTTGGTAATGGTGAATTCCTTAGTGCGTAGCAGGCAGTTTTGAGGTATAGTTGCTAGGTAGCTTCCATGGAGTAGAGTGAATTCTTGGCTCTCACATTGCAATTCTGTTCTAGTAGGATGCGGGAATATGAGTGTATATCGTCGGTCATCTAGTTGTTCCATGGTTTCTTGAGTCAGTGTGATCTTGACTGGAGCGCATGATTTATTAGAGGGTTGGTTAGAGATGATCCCCTGGATACAGTCCAGGTGTTCTCCCATTGGATAATTCATATCATCCTCGCAGAGATGACATTGGCTTTACTTCGGGCATTCTGCCTCTATGTACTTGAAAGCTTTACCATTTGTTGCTAGGAAGGGAGAAGGAGGGATAAGAGTATATCCTAGTTTGTTGGGAACTATAGCTAATCTGTATAAATCAAACTTAGTGGGAGAAATTATGGGTATTTTGAATATAATAACTATTCTTTTTCCTGTGTAGTAATAACCGGGTTTTATTTTAAGGTAGTACTCCCTCAAGTCTAGATCTAGTATCTGTTCCGAGCTATAAATTAGTTTTAGCCTGTTAATCATTTTACCTAACGTACTTATATCTAACGAACTATGATGAGTGCTCGATGCACGTGTAAAACCTAGGGTATTCTCTATTCTAATTATTTCTAAGAGCAAATCATCTACATTGTCACTAATTATAGATAAAAGTTGCGACATCCTGGTGTATCGCACAAAATCGGTTTGATAGGATAAATTTTCGTCTAAGAGTGATTCTAGAGTAGTATTAATTTTCTCTTGATTTTTGACAATGGTTTTAAGTATGTTAGCATGTCGAGTCATCCAGTCCTTATTAAGGCTAATGTGTTCATTCAACTCAGAGACTATTTTCCTTTCATTATACTGTAGGAATAAAATCGCTTCATTATACAATTGGGCATCCGTATGATCTAAATTACCGGTTATGCTTTTAATTATGGATCCTAGTCCATCAATAATACCTCTTTTAGAACGACTTGGTTCCAATGTCCTAAGCTGCGAATTAATCGTTATTAATTTGGTGGATAGATGATTAATTTTAAATTCAAATAATGGCGTCGTATTATTGTCTAATTCATTTTTAAAGTAATTAATTTGTGACTCTACTGAAGCTAGTCTATTTTCTACGTCTGTCAATTCAATGTACTGTAAAAAGGAATGGTAGTGTGTAATGAGTCTGGCTTGTCCAAGTTAAAGGGTAAAATCCCAGGTCCTTTGTCTAAACTCTCAAGTCTTATCTCGTGCTCCATTGTCAAATTGAATTTCATGGCGAGTAGTATTCTGTAACAATTTAGAACTGTCAGGGGTACGCTTAAGTCGGGATTTAGCTACGGGGCCTTTCTTTTTTGATGTGTAAATATGCATTGGAAGGTCGGCTAGAACAGTGTCGTGAGTGTAACGATGCGCTAGTTTTTGTCTACTTGCTACCGGGTTACTAACGAACACTTGTTTGTCCGGTTGATACTCTACCTCAGTCTCTCTGTCTTTATTTCGGTTTTGCATGATCTTAGTACGGTTAGTCTGAGTAAAGTCATTTATTAGGTCGTAAACTGTCTTCATCTGGTCTTTGTGAGTTAAAATATACTGTTGCATGAGATGTTCTGATAGGTCAATGTCAACTGGGTCTCTAGGGTCGAAATGTCCTCTTATAATATCGTGGGGTCTACATTTTGTAAAGCTATGAACAGAACTGTTATAAGCTAGTATGGCATACGGCATGAGGTTGACTATGGGGTCATCTTTTTGACGTAGATGTAGGATGCGCAAATGCTCTAACAGTGTAGAGTGAAATCGTTCTACAAAACCGTTGTCGTTAGGGGGAGTTTACCACGGAATTCCGAAATATGGTTTGTCGATTCACGGGAAATCTAAAACACGTTTTGTTATTTTGCGTCTGACCGAATAAACGATTTACTAAGTTACGACTGTTCGAAACTACTGTAGACCTTTACATCACCGATCGAAAGAACGAAGGCCCGATGAACGTTTGGTCGAATCAACGATACACCTTTCATTGGGTGATCGAGAAAATCTAATCCCGAAATACTTTTGATTAATAAACGTTTGGTCGAATTAACGCTATATTTTTTTAATAACAATCTTTACTAAACTTACTACGAACTACTTACAAAACTAAATTATTAATAAAACTTGTTAACTATGATATTTTACAAATACAATTTATACATTACTAACATTTATTGTTTTATAGTCTTAAAATGAATGATAAAACATTAGTTTTAAGCAGTAAAAAGGTCCATATGTACTATCTCAAATGGTTTTGAGGCTGGGGGAACGATATTAAACTCTGGTCTAATTGGGTTTCTATCGTATTACGATTGGCCACAGATTGCACATTCATTAATATATTTAGTGATGGCATCTCTCATTTTTGGCCAATAGTATTTTCTAGAAAGGGCGAGGTAACATTCGTTTATTCCTCTGTGATTAGTTTTACCCTCATGATAGTGTTTTATAATTTCTTGCTGACGCAAATATCCCTTAACGTCTTCTAATTTGGATTTGGCTAAGACTAAATTCATGGCTGAGTTTTTAAAGGCGCTTTGAATGATAGGAATGACTGAATACATGCCTAGAGGAGGAGTTATCTTTAGTGCAGTTTTAACTTTAGGATTGACGTAATCTTTAACGGCATTTACTACGTCTTGTTCTAAATTTGATTCAGAAACCTGAATGAAGGTCCTAGTATGTGTATTGAAAGGCTTAGTGGCTACGGTTCTACGCTTAATGTCGCCTACAATAGTTATACAAATCTGTCGATGAAATTTATTTAAAGGTTCGTCTGTTATGGGTACTTCTAGAATAGGGTTTTCGGTGCTAGTATGTGCTGTAGCAGTTGAAGAGTTTGAATGTAGGTGGTCTTTCAGATGGGTTAGCTATCAATGATTCAGTCTCCTCGTTATTAAGTTCTACTCGGGATAAGGCGTCTGCATTTGTATTATATTTGCCTTTTTTGTAGATTATAGAGTAGTCGTATTCCCTTAGTTTAAGTCGCCATCTAGTCAGTCGAGAGTTGGGTTCTTTTAGATTCATAATACACTGTAAAGGCTTATGGTCTGTATAAATTTTAAATATACGCCCAAATAGGTATGGTCTAAAATATTTGGTTGCCCATACTATGGCTAGAAGTTCCTTCTCTATCGTACTATAGTTAGTCTCGCTATCATTTAGTGTTCTAGAAGCATAACAAATAGGTTTATCGGATCCTATATTTCCTTGGGACAACACTGTCCAAGAGCCACGTTCGATGCGTCTGTCGTTAAAATAAATTCTTTACTAAAGTCCGGGTATTGTAAGATAGGGTCGTTCATTAAGAGCGTCTTACATTTGTTGAAACAGTCAATATAGTTAGCGTCAAGTGTAATTTTGTTAGATTTTTTCAAGCACTTAGTCATGGGTTTGGTAATGCGAGCAAAGTCAGGTATGAATTTTCTGTAATAACCTAGCAGTCCGAGAAATTGTTTAATCTGTTTAGTAGTTTTTGGTAAAGGGTAGTTTTCAATGGCTGAGATTTTGTCTGGGTTAGGCTTAACACCATCACTGCTAATTATGTGACCTATAAATGCTGTCTCTAGTTTGAGAAATTCGGACTTGTCCATTTGTATTATAATATTGGAGTCCTGTAATCTTTTGAAAACCTTTTCTAAGTTTATAGGGTATTCTTGTAATGACGTACTAAATATGATGACATCATCTAAGTACACTAAACAAATTTCGTTCTGTAACCCTTTAAGGACGTTATCCATTACCCTTTGGAACGTAGAGGGTGAGTTCTTTAATCCCATCGGCATTCGCAAATATTCGAAATGACCCTGCTCCACGTTAAAGGCGGCCTTAGGGATGTCGTCGGGGTGCATTTCGCATTGATAGAATCCAGAGGCTAAGTCTAGCGTCGTGAAATATTGGCAAATACCAAGTTTGTCAAGGATGTCAGTTATGTTCGGTATTGGGTACTTGTCGTCTATGGTCTTTTCATTTAGCTTGTGGAAGTCAACTACTATTCGCCACTTTTTCTGTCCAGATGCGTCTCCTTTTTTAGGGACTACCCAAATAGGCGAGCTTCAAGCCGACTCAGAGGGCCTTATAATACCTTGGTCTAACATGTTGGTAATCTGGTCTCTAACTTCCTGTCTGTGAATAAACGGGTATCGGTAGCTTTTGGTATATACGGGTAATTCGTCAGTTGTCCTAATTCGGTGTTTGATTTTATTTGTGAAACTTAAAGTTTCTCCTTCGATATAAAATGTGTCTGCGTAGCGAGAGCATAACAATTCTAAGTTAGTTTTTTCCTCTAAGTTCAAATGATCAGTACGTAATCGCGATAAGACATGGTTAATGCGTTCTGCACTGGGCTTGGCTCGGTTACTCTCGGTATTGAATAGTTGTACTTGTAAAGGGAGTTCAAACTTAACGGGAATATCGTAATTGGTGGGGTTCTCTATTTCAATAATACCAGTACGATCTGTAACTGTAGTGATACATTCATGAATGATACAATTACAGTATGATTGCTGCGGAACCACAATGTCTCCGCCGGGTCTATAGATAGGTATATTAATTAATTTCGAAGAGTTAGTAGGAACTGTCTCCTGATATTTGGGTAATTTACATTGGTAAAGGTGAATAGGTATTCTAGTATAGTCAGTAATTAAATAATTATTTTTAAGGTCTATTTGAGCTCCATCTAACAGATCTAGTCATATTAAACCATCAAAATGGTTATGGAATTTATAAATGAAAAACTTTACATTAGACTGGTCGTTGAACTCTACAAAATTTGGTGTAGTGATCGAATACTCGTGCATACTAGTTACTCGCGCATTAGTTACTTCAAACGGATCGTAGCTTAGTGGGATCTGTGAAAAGTACCTTTGGACAGTCTTGGGACTCATAATAGATTGATTAGCGCCAGTATCTACAAGTAATTTTAATGGGGGATCTGAAATTTGGATTTAACGTAACTCTCTTTTAGTTTGTAAGTTTAGTTCTATTTTGATCTGCGGGGATTCGGATCCTTGTGAAAATCCTGAACTTCTTTATCATCCTTATTATTTGATGTACAAGGTGGGGACGTTTGCGTGCCGTTATCATCATTCGGGACCTCGTATTGTATGTTATTCGGGTCATATGAATAAAAATCAGGTGTATAGTTCTCGGGGTTATGATGGTCGGAGTAGTCATAGTAATACGGATAATCAACTTGTTTGTATTGATAGTCATAGTCATAGGAGTCGTCGTATTGAGTCATTTGGTTAAAATTCATCTCACGAGTCTTGAAGTAATTATTGGGGAGTGGATTTCCAGATCTACGCCAATCGTGTCCCGCGTACCCTAATGGTTTCGGTGTGAAGTGACTAACACCACTCATAGGTTTCGGATCGGTATTCGTAGCTTGGGGATTTCTGTTCTGTAATTTAAATACGTTGCTCTGGGGGTTGTAATTCGGTGGGGGAGCGCGAAACATTTGCTGGGTGCGATTGAACATAGGGGGGACGATTAGGTACCTGCATATACTGGAAACCTGGTCTACACGGCTGCTGCTGCTGTGGTGGCATAGGCATGGGCTTATGCCAGCTGGGCCCTGCGCTAGGGAAGCTAAAAGGTCTGGGTGCGGATGGATGGGCCATCGACGGCACCTTATGGGCTGCAGACGTAGTAGCGTTACGTCGCTCGGGGACGCTCTCGTTACGTTGTTGTAAATATAATACATTCATTTCCTGTTGGACAAATTCTAGAGCCTTTTCGATAGTTTCGGGTCTCATACATCGTATGCGGGACCCTAAAGGTTCCTTAAGACCTCTAACATACGATTGTAATGTTGATTTTCGATAAAGATCGCGTTTGGCCTCAATTGTAGTAGGTATATGCTCATGTAAAGAGACATAAGTCATAATGGTACTGAAAAGAGTCTGGCATTTGTCATAATATTCTTGCGGGGTGCTACTTCCTTGGGTCAATAGGGACATGTCATTATAAAGGGCTGTCTCGTCTCGTTGGTCAGAGAAATTATTAATTAATGCATTCCGAATTCCAATCCAATTCTCCGGTATACCATATGCATTTATAGTGCGGGCTGCCGAGCCCGTAACTTCATTTAAGATACCATTAATCGCACATAAGTTACTTAGTTTATAACCAGGTTCGTCTTTCACGTACTGTAATACGACTTGGTCGCATATCCTAATGAATCGCGTTAGAACATTCGGATTGCCATCAAACTCGGGTACTGCACGCAAGGCTTTGTATATAATATGTGGGTTGAATTCCATTTCGAGGTTATTTAATTCGACACGAAATAATATATCTAAATCTAAGCTATCTGAGTCTAAGAACCTATTACAATCTAATTCTTTACGTCTAAGTATCTGTCTAGAGGAGACAGATTTTGCACTGGATTCCCGTGGGTGAATAATCTTGATATATTAATTTAAACAGGTAAGGAAAAAACAAGGAAGTAACACTTTTAGAAAAGTTTCAAGCACTTACATATACATTGGTTCTTCTTGTGTATCGATAGCTAGATACCGCCCTCGACTGCGTCTTCTAAGTTCAGATATTCGATGAGGTATAGAGATACCGACAGCGACTATCGGAGTCAGCAGGTTAACGATTTTTGGAAACCTATACCGCGCCGCGCACTGCCTCGAATATCCTACCGACTGCGCCAATTACGAAGGTGACAGCCGGAGGACTTAAAAAAGAACAATTTATAACAATGAATCTAATTAGATAAAAGGTTTTTACAATTAAAATATCTTAGGTCTAAACTTGGACGATGCTAGTACCAAAGTGACTTAAAATTATTAGTAATTAGGTAAAACAGTTTTTAAGGATCAGCACTTTCATGTGGCGTGATCGGCAACGACACGAGGCGCTGAGTCTGCAATACCAAGGTTCAATCTTGCGCAACTGTGTGGCACGAGGCAAACTTGCGGGCTTGCAGAATCGGTGTAGGCAGAGCACGTAACAAGCTGAAGAGGTTTTTTGTTTATGTTTGTTTGGTTGAACGTGCTAATCTCAGGAACTTTACTGGTTTGAATTAAAAAAATCTTTGAATGAATTTTTTATACCATTTTATTATGCTAACTTTAAAGTTCTAAAAACATCGGAAAAAAATTAAATGCTCAAGTGAGATTTGAACTCACGACCTTTCCCTTACAGGGGGAATGGCCTTCCAACTGAGCTATTGAGCCACACCTTAATCACTTCTTTTCCTTCTCTTTATATCCGTCTTTAAATAAATTGCTTCAATCTGTCAGCAAATACTGGGTGTAAGGGGAACGCTTCCGAAGCCGGAAACTCCTAGTAGTACTCCAGGTACATAACACATTGGCATAAAAATAAAATGGATTTGGATATTTTTTTTTAATTTGCATTATTTACTCTCCATCGTGTAAGTAAAGCTAAATGAAAAGGTTATTTCATAAAAAGAACATCAATAGAAATGAAAACAACTAGCGCCAAGAGCGTGTTTTTTTTGTAATGGTGTTGTTTTTTTTCGAGTACTACTAGGGGTTTACGGCTTCGGAAGCGTTTCCCTTACACCCAGTGTAGTTTTGAAATGTTTTATGAAATTAACTTTCAGGATAAGATGTAGTGCAGATCATTCCAACCTCATAATATGTGGCAAGACAACATTTGGTCTACAGTTGGCTAATAAGCTGGTGGCCAGAGGTGCGAAACAATTGTACCTCCATGTCCGAAAACCATCACCTTACTTACAACATAGATTGCGGTATTTATTTAAAAAATATTTTTTTATTATCATAGTAAGTTAACTAACTGCATGACACAGCCTCCTGCGGTTTCATACGATGTTGCTAAACCTGTAAAGTTTCTAATAAGCGACTTTTGATTTGACAGAGATGCAAAAGGTAATCAGGGATGATGAATATAGATCAGTTTCAAGTTAAATTCAAGTTTGTGGGGTTGCAACCCTTGTGCCACGGCCACCATCTTTTTTCTTTTTTATCGTGCTAAAAATCTTCACGGATGCCACCCCCACGGAGCCGGTGGAAGTGGTTATGTCGGACTCGAACCGACTGAAACGCACGCCGTCTTGGGTCTTTGGTTTTTTTTTATCGTGCGAAAAATCCCCACGAATACCACCCCCACGGAGCCGGTGAAGGCGGTTATGTCGGACTCGAACCGACTTAAACTCACGCCGTCTTGGGTCCTTGGTTGCCGGAGGTGGGATTGCCAAAAGCATATCTCTCGCACCCCGGCAGACCCAGGACCATCTCCTTCGAGATGGCCCCCTTCGGGTTGTGGGGACCACAGTGTCCCCATCTTGCCCCGGTTACGGGGAGGCGCTTTTTGCGCCGCCGCCGCGGCCTGCTTCTGCTAGGGTGACAGGCGGCTCCACCGGTCACCCCCAGGCCAGCGCTCATGGAGGACGGAGGTCGTTCTGCGACCTCCGACGTCCGGTTCGCCTTCGCTCTGCGCGGGCTTCCCGGGCCCGGAGTCTAGTCCGGACCCGACCGGCCGCCTCCTTCTCGAGCATTACTTGCTCGCAGAAGGAGGCAGCCGCACCCCAAGCGTTCGCGCATCTTACCATCGCTGTGAGCAACGTGGCGAGTGTGAGGACTCCCACCCCCAGAGCCGCCACTAGGACCCGCCTCGGCGTGTCCCACGCCGGGCACTCGGTCAGCGTGTGCAGCTCTGTGTCCTCGCTCGCATCACAGTGATGGCACTCGGACGTTGGCTCCTTCCGGATCCGACACAGGTAACTCCCGAAACACCCGTGTCCGGTATCACCTGCGTCAGCCGGTACGAGAGGCTGCCGTGTGGCCTCTCTAGCCACTCCTCCATGATGGGTCTTACCGCCGCTATTACGGCGTGCCCTGCGCTTGGTCGCCCAAGTCGTAGCTCCCATTCCGCTACCATGTCCCTGTGGAGCTGAGACCTCACGGCCCGAATTTCTTCGGGCTCGGGTTCCCGTCCCCGCTCCTGCGCCTCCTTTCGATACCGATATAGCATCGAAAGGGCTCTCGCATCCAGGTTCCACGGTAGGGATCCGGCAAGGAGACTCGCCGCCTCCAGGGATATCGTGCGGTACCCACTAATGGCCCTGCTGGCCATTGCACGCTGCGGCCCACGCAGCAGACGCGCATTGTGGACCGTCAGGGTGTCCGCCCATATTGGGCACCCATATAGGGCCATGGACCGCATTACTCCCGCGTAGAGTCTCCTGCAGGAGTCATCAGGCCCCCTCATGTTGGGCAGCAGCCGCCCCAAAGCGGCAGCTGTGTCCTTCAATTTGGGGGCCAGTCTTCGGAGATGCTCCCCGAAGTTCCACCGGCCGTCTAGCACGAGCCCCAGATATTTCATCTGGGGCTTGATGCCGATGGAAATGTCTCCCACTATGAGGCTGGAATCCTCCGGTGGCACGCGCCGAGGCCCATGAAAGAACATGGCCTCGGTTTTATGCAGAAACATCTCGAGACCCAGCCGCCGGATCCACTCCACGACTTGGGCAACCGCGGTCGTGGCCTTCAGGGTCGCTTCGCGGTATGTAGCCCCGCACGCCGTCACCAGCGTGTCGTCCGCATAACACGTGACGGCGGCACCGTCCGCGGGCTTACCGCGAAGCACCCAGTGGTAACCGATGTTCCACAGGTCCCAGGACCGATCCCTGCGGAACACCGCACGACATCTCTCGCCGACCGAGCCCGGTCGCACTTGGGTAGACGACTGCTCTCTCCGACAGATACGCCCCGACTATGCGGCGAAGGTAGAGAGGCACTTCGTGATACACGAGCGCCTCCCTAATGCAGCTCCAGGGCAGGGTGTTAAACGCGTTAGCGATGTCCAGTGACACCGCCAACATCACCTCGCCCCGAGCGACGGCGTCCCTCGCCAGAGACTTCACGCGCATGATGGCGTCCACGGCGGAGCGCCTCCGGCGGAAGCCATACTGGCCATCCACCAGGTCAGGCCCCACCCTGGATAGGTGCTCGACGAGGCGCTTTGCAATGACTCTTTCAAAGAGCTTGCACACCTCGTCGAGCAACACTATGGGCCTGTAGGCGGACGGTGAGTCCGCCGGGCGCCCCGCCTTTCGGATGAGGACCAGTTTCCCCGTCTTCCACATCTTCGGAAACTGGCCTCGCTCCAAACATGCGCTGAGAAACCCTCTCAGTCGGTGATCGAGAGCGTCTTCTTCGCCTAGAGCTAGGACCCACGCTCGGCCTGGAATGCCGTCTGGTCCCGGGGTGGTGTTCTTGGCCTTAAGCCTTAACACCGCCAGCTCTAGCTCTACCCAAGGGACCTCGGGCACGTCGTCGTCATCCACGCTGGGTGCCATAGGCGACCTAGGTGGCGGAGTCATCTGCGGTGGAATACGTTCCACCGCACGCGCTGGGAACAGGGAGCCAACGACTCCTCCGAGCAGCTCCGGCTGGAGATACCGGGTTAACGGCGGGGCCCGGGGGCGCAGCTTGCCCCTTACCATAAGGTAAGGCCGCCCCCATGGGTCCCGCTCCAGCGTCTCCAGCAGCTCCTTGTGAGCTGCAGCCTTCGACTGCTTTATCGCTACTCGAAGGGCCTTTCTGGCCTCCCTGTACCCCGCATGAAGCTCCGCCTCTCGGGGCTCCGTATCTGCGGGGCGGCTGCGCCTCCTTCGGAATCTGTTCCACCGGCGGAAAGCGATCACGGAGGCCTGTCGCAGCCTCGCGATGTCCGCTGACCACCAGTAGACCTGACGCCTCGGATTATAGGGCGGAGCCCTAGGCATAGCCGCGTCGCAGACACGCGTCATGGCCTCCCGGAACCACGCCACCTCATCGTCTATGTCGACAGGCTTGTCCGGCGCAGAGGCCCAGGCCTGTACGATGGCGGCCTCCAGAAGGACCTCCCGATCCATTCGCTTAAGCACCCAACGGGGCTCGCGTGGAGCCGGTGTAACCGGCGCGGCGCCCGCAGGAGGGGAGACGTCGAACCGAATGTATCGGTGATCCGACGCTGTCCCCACCCCCTCAAGGACACGCCAGCCCTGCACACGGGCTGAGAGCGGACGCTCGCGAACGAAAGGTCCACAATTGAGTCGCCCCAGCTCTTCACGCACGTGGCGACGGCCCCGCGATTCAGGAGAACTAGGCTGAGACTATCAGCCCAGCTCTCCACTGCCCTGCCCCTCGGGTTCGTGCGCCGGGAACCCCAGTTCAGAGACCAGGCGTTAAAGTCCCCGAGCACCAGAACCGGGTGAGGGTAACAGGTATTGACGATGACGGCCAGATGATCCAGCCACTGCCGAATCTATGACTCGATTCGGCGAGAATTAGACTGCCACGACCGCTATTCCTCCCACAAGTGCTGCTACGCAGCCATTCCCCCTTGTCACGACAACAAGAGGGGGGCTGCCGCCAGCGGCGTTGTGCACCAGTGCCACCGACCCGTCCAGGTCGGTTTCCCAGGCAGGCCCTAGAAACCGGTGAATGTACGGCTCGGCGACAGCGGCGACAGCGGCGACATTAATGCCCCACTGTGCCATGCTCTGGAGCAGAAGTGCCTGAGCATCGACACAGTGGTTCGCATTCGCCTGCAGGACGCGGAGCTGAGGATCCATTATGGAACCCCCATCTCCGCGCCCTGCCGCGAATCAGAGACGGAGCGCCTGCCTCCCGGCTTCGGCCTCCCCGCGGTGCAGGCCTTGGCACCAACCCTATGGTCGGCCGGCTTGCCCTCCGCTGCACACCTAAAACAGTGCAGCGGAGCTTCGCAATTACCGGCCTTATGACCGGGCTGGCCACAGCGGAAGCAACGGTCACCGACCGCTACTTCCGCCGTGCACTGCACCCCCACGTGGCCCACCGACAGGCATCGGAAGCACCGTGCTGGTCGGGCCTGCAGGAGCCGTACCTGCACCTTTTGGAAGCTTCCGATGAGGAGGCTCCGCCCATCGGCAACCTTTTGGGCTGCCGCGATGGGGCAGCCGACAACTGCTGCCCCCAGTCCACGACGGCCAAAGCGTATTGCTCCGACCCTCACTGTGTCCTAAGGACAGCCTCCGGCCTCCACCACGGCGAGCCTAAGCTCCTCGGCCGTGATGGAGTCGTCCAGACCCGATATGCGCACCTCTGCGCACTTGGTGGGCCTGGACACCCGGACGTCAGCTGCGTCCAGCGTTTCCCTAAACTTAGCCGCAAGGGCGTCGGCTTTAGGGCCGCTGGTAGCGCCGGGGACCCCGAAGATCCGAGCTCCGGTGCGCGTGGGCTTGCACACCAGATCCGGGATCTCGAGGGCTCCCAGGTCAATGCAGGCCCTTGCCTGCCTCACCACCTGGGCGTACTCCACACCCCTCTCCGACGCCTCCGCCGTCAACGTTATGACGACGGCCGTCAATCGAGGGACGCGGAGCGTCCTCGGCGCTGTTGCTATCGCGGCAGCCTTGGCTCTTCTGGCCAATTTGGCTGCCTTTTTGGCGGCGTTCCGTCTCTTTTTATTGGCTCCGGCTACCTCCCAGCCCCCTGACGGGGGGCTCGAGGATTTTGCCGGAGCCAGGGCCCGGGCCGGGACCGAAGCCCGGGCCGGGGGCGGGGCTGAGGCCAGGGCTGGGGACTTCTTCCCCTTGCCCCTGCCCTTCCCCTTGCCTTGAGCGCTCTGGGCACCCTGAGCGGGACTCGGAGGACCTGGAGGGGGGCGGGGAGCCGACACCGATGGGGCCGCCGCCGCCGCCGTGGAGGCAGGGCCCCCTTCTCACTGCGGCGGCGTACCCGGCCTGCGTCGCGAGAGGAGGACGGCGGGCGATATCGAGGATCGCCTCCAACCGCCGGTTGGTGCGCACCTCCTGTGCCGCCATCTCGGCACGTATGGTTGCCATCAATTCGGCCAACGACGCCGGCTCTGCCGCTCGAGTCGGCAGCTGCACCGGTTGCGGTGGCTGCGCAGTTTGCGCTGGCCACTCCGGCTGTACCGGCCGCTCCAGCTGCACCGGCCGCCCCGTCAGCGCCAAGTGCGCCGACTTCTCCTGCTGCGACCTCCGCATTGACCGAGTCACCACTCCCGGCAACTCGGTCAAGTGCTCCACCCTCTTCTTGAGGGCCTCCAGCTCCGCTTTGACCTTCTGGAGATGGTGCCGGGACTCTGCCTCCCGTCGTTGGGCCTCGGACTCCCTCCTCGCCTGTTCGGCCATCTGTTCAGCCAGACTCTCACCGGAAGTCCTCATCCCGCTCGTCCACCAGCGGCAGGGGATCCCGTTTGTTCCCCTTTCCCTTCCCTTTGCGCTTTTTGGCTGCAGACCTCGTCTGCAGCCCAGGCAGCGCCTGCCTCTCTACCTCGGTGGTGACGCCAGACTCCTCTGACGTCACCGCCGCCGCCAATAAGGACGACGAATCGTCCAGGGGTAGCGCGACCTCCGCGCTACTTTTTAACTTGGGGCCGGATCTAGAGCTCGGCGCCTGGCTCAAATGATGGTTATCCCCCCCAGAATACGAGTGGGGACTGCCGTTGCCGACTGGCAACGGGAGGGACTCCCCAGCTAGGCTGGGACCCTCCTGGGTAGATATTTCTGTATCATTTTGTGCCATCATTAATTTTTTGAGGTTAATGTCCTCCGACGTTGACGCCCTTGGGACTGGACTCCCTCCAGCCACTCATCCCATCACCAGGCGTCAGAGCTTGGGATTGGGGATTTTTTAAAGAGGTTAACTCCTCGCAGATCCGAAGATCCACCGGTCCTGTCAGTTCAGGATTAGGGCCGGGCCGAACGGGGTCTGCACCAGACCGAGTCCGTCCGCCCCTGGGGGTAATTTTTTATAGAGGTTGTCTTCCTCGCAGCCCACTGGGGGCCACCGTTCCTGACCTAGGTCAAGCTTACGGCTTGGCCGCACGGTGGTCTGCACCAGACCTTGTTCCCCACCTCTGGACGAAGCCAAAGGTGGAGAACCCGTCCGCCCTAGAGCGCGCCTTTCACTACGCCCTCTGTAAACAGAGGGACATGTGGAGGGCCTACGAGCTGCCCCTAACAGGGCCACTCCCACCTCGATTGTCTAAGCGTATCTCCCCTGTCCCCTCTGAAAACAGAGGCATACTGGGAGAGACGCCGACGACCACGGGCCTTGCAGACCCGTCATCCCACGACCCCACCTCAGTGAGGTCCGCCGATGGGTTATTCGTCAACGGCCAACAGAACTCCCAAAGTGGGAGTCTGTTAGCCGTTGTCCAGGGTGCACCAGCCCTCCCGCTTCCGCTCCCCAGGACCGCGGTTCAAAGGGGGAAGAAACGGGAAGGCCAACGTGGAGGTTACCCAACCAGCACCCCTGGGTCTTTGGTTGCCGGAGGTGAGATTGCCGAAAGCATATCTTTCGCACCCCGGCAGACCCAGGACCATCTCTTTTGAGATGGCCCTCTTCGGGTTGTGGGGACCATAGTGTCTCCATCTAGCCCCGTAAACGGGGAAGCGCACTATGCGCCGCCGCCGCGACCTGCTTCTGCTAGGGTGACAGGCGGCTCCACCGATCACCCCCAGGCCAGAGCTCATGGAGGACGGAGGTCGTTCTGCGACCTCGGACGCCCGGTTCGCCTTCGCTCTGTCACGAGCTGCCTGGGCCCGGAGCCTAGTCCGGACCCGACCGGCCACCTCCTTCTCGAGCATTACATGCTCGCAGAAGGAACCAGCCGCACCCCAAGCGTTCGCGCGTCGTACCATCGCTGTGAGCAAAGTGGGGAGTGTGAGGACTCCCACACCCAGAGCCGCCCCTAGGACCCGCCTCGGCGTGTTTGTTAGGTTATGGTTGTGTTTATGTAATGGGCGTCATAAACCCCCGCCGGAGCTGGGAAAGGAGGTTACGTGGGACTCGAACCGACTAAAACCGCACGCCGACTGGGGGTCGTAGTGCTAGGCTGGAGGTGAGGTTGTCTTCGACATATCCCTCGCACCCCGGCTGACCCAGGGCCACCCCTCAGGGTCTGGCCCAGAATCCCACGTGTTTTAGTTCCTATAAAACTGTTGTTTCAGATCCTGGCGAAATTTGGGTATTAATGTCGTCGTGTCCTCGGAATCGTTAAGTGACGAAGAATCTGTAATATCTTTAATAAATAGTTGTTTACGTTTGGGGCCTTTGGAAGGTGTTTATATAGTCGCAGAAGATATTGTCACTGATGATAATTTTGTCAAGAAATTGGACACTGAATTAAGGAAGTTATCGATTGAATTAAGGTACATTCCATTATTCATGTATTAACATTGTTTAAGTGTGTTAACCAATGTTATAATGGTAAAAGGAAACAGTGAAGTTTGTTGGATAAAAATACAATACAATATTGTGAGGAGATTTCTCTGAATTCCCAACCACCGGTAGTTTGGCAACTGTCTCCAATGCTCGTAGAGCCTTTCTTCATATTTATAAGTGAATTAATAGGCTTCAAAATAATGAAGAGAATAATAATATCAAGTAATATAACTAAAACTGACCTTATAACTACATAAAAAAACAGTAGGTTTAATTGAATTACCATAATAATCTCTTTGTGGAACATGGGCTTCTTATTCTGCGTTTTTCTGCCTGTCTTTTTACTAAACATTAGTTGCCTTTAGTAAAAAAATTATCATCAAAATAATACTAAACAAGAGTTGTAAACAAAACGTTTAGTCTACAACTAAAAATAATATAATATTAGTAATTTAATTAAATTTATAGTCGATTAACCTTCCCCGTATCGTTCCCGGAGCAAAGGTGCCCATGATGCTGGTAGCGTTGCCTCACTGAATAGCAATAGCCATCCTTTGCCTCAGGAACGAGCCGGAGCGGAAGTTACCGCCTTGCCCAAAGTTGCCCAAAGTCTCGACATGTTTTTTCTCTCATATAGACTACTAATGCATCGAGCAAGTAAGGAGGAAGAAATGTGCGGGAGCGATACTCGTACTGCACGTATCTGATTTTTTTTCTTTGGATGCCCATTTCCGACTGACATAAAGTTATTTGATGTGGATTCCAAACTTCAGAGTCATATTCGAGGTAGCTACATACGAAACAGCAGTATAGCAGTTCTGAAAATGAACCCGAGGGCTTGAGATGTCTTCTTTGTTATGTTGTCAACGTGTGCATCAAGTAGGAGCTGGGAGTCAAATGTTACCCCAAAGTGTCTGGTCGTATCCACTCTTAGATATTGACGCATTCAAAAGTTTGTAGGTGTGAGTGTGTGGATGATGTTTGCGGGTGTACGAGCATACAAAATATTTGGAGACGTGCTCCCGAAGGAACTGGCATTGCCTTAGAGGAATAATCGCTTAAGACAACTATCTAGCACCTATTCTCCACATAAGATGAGAACCACCAGTTAGAGGTTGCTTCTAATACCACTAGATAGCACTCACTGCAGAAGTCTGGAGTGGTCGATTCGATCGAAACATTTACTGTAGTCCGTGTACAACACATGAGCCCGAAACCATTGCGCCATACAATCCGATAGAAATTGACTCAGTACCACTAGATTAGATGTCATAGATCAGCCTACTATATATATTTATATATATATATTCTTTCTTTTCCTCGATATATTATTTGGCTATTATTGAAACAACTTTGAAGTAGGGGCGATACAATAAGGCAGTCCTGTCTCTCATGGTCTTTGTCCTTTGATAAATAAAGCATTTTCTTTTTATATTTTTAGTTTTACATATTATGTACATTTTATATTTCAGCTATTTCATTGTGATAAATTTTGGTGAAAATCTAACTGGTAAAAATGTGTGCCTGAATCGTTTCCGTGACCAATTACCGGCTACAATACTCCTACTGCCTGAAAGTAAGGAAGTAAGTAACCACTGTATCCCATCATATTTAATTTAGTTTTTTTTATTAGTATGCACAAAACCCCTGTAATGTCATCCCTTCACCCCCGCCCGACACGATTTCTCCTTTCCAAAGCGATATCTTAGCCGCAATATTCCCATGTTGCTGAACCTCTCAACAGCGCCGCACTTTTGGAACACTTTGGATTTTGATATGTAACCGTTCATGTATGTTGTTGAAATGTTGTTCTAAATTCAAAATTCAATATTCAAAAATAGTTTATTCTGCATAGACCATTAAATCGGAACTTACAAAACGTCAACATAAAGAAAATAATAAATACTAGTTTAGCAAATGGACCACCGGTTCGAAATTCGGCCCAGACCTGAGAAGATTCCGGCAAGAAACTCAGCGGGCATTTTTTTTGGTCTATTTACAAAACATTTACTTAGCCTAAAACTTATGGTCTAGATACAATGCTTTATAAATCTATACATATAATAAATCTGTAAACGATCGATGTCTGTACATGGAAAGGAAATGAGAAAAATTGTTATAGGGGGACTTTATAAACGTAATAGAAGCCAAATCACCGTTTTTTGGAATTTTTGTCTGTTTGTCTGTTTATCTGTTTATCTGTTTCTCTGTTTCTCTGTTTCTCTGTTTCTCTGTTTGTCTGTGAGTTTGTGCACGCTAATCTCAGAATCGGCTGAACGGATTTGGTTGCAGTTTTCACTAATATATTGTGGTAGGCTTCACTTAACATTTAGTGTTTGTTTTATTGAAATCGGTTCATAAATAAAAAAGTTATGTCAGTAATAGCATATCACGGCTAACAATTTGTGATTGTGTGAATAGATCGACCAATAAAGAAGCAACAATGCTTACAAGAAGATATTATTTCGGCCATAGGAATCTGAAGAACTTCGAGAGGCCAGAGTTCTACATCTCAGCCAAGTCAGGTCAGGTTACTACAGAATCTTCGGCACAGCAAGTGTCTCGATAGAATTCACATTGTTCTCGAACGATTTTCTCTTGAATCCAACAAATTAGTAAGCAGCTGGTTCGGTAAAAAGACTCCTGGCTTACATAATTAATATCATCACGCTATTATAATAAGGAATGGGACAGAATGTTTTTATGACATAATATGTAAATGTCTATTTCACACAATGATTTCATGGTAACTGTGGCTCAATACGTCTGCGGTGGACTTATAACTTAGCTGAGTCGCGTTCGAATCCATCTAAATTGTAACTTTCCTTTTTTATGGTTTTTTTATTTTCTTTTGTTTAACTTTTTTATTTTATTGTGTATTTGTTGTATTTTATTGTATTTATAGTTTTATTTGAAGTAAAATATAAATTCTATTCTTAGTATTTTATAGGTAGTACATAAAACTAGGCTGTGTGACAGTAATAGTAGAACTTATTATTTATTATTCTTAGATCTATACAAAATTCTTCATTTCGGAGAATGAAAAAGTGGCCCCACCCGCCTGAGAAGTCATAAAACTGGTATCCCCCATTGATACCGATTTCACCACATCGGGGCAAGCGCAATATTGGAATCAAACCGATTAAAATTTAACAGAGGAATGGGGCATTGGGGGTATTCTGGGGTTCAGTATACCTGCCTTGGTTACCTATCATAAATAGGCGGTCTCAATGGGAAGAGCAGGGATTGCTTCGGCTAGGGTGATGGGTAGGCTAAGCTATCACCATCAAAGCCATGAAGGAAGTAAATCGTTGCACCTTCTCTGAAGCACATTACGTATTCTGGGAGATAGTTGTCCCTATCGTATTACCGTCTTTACCATGGTGAATGTTCTGATGAGCTATTCCAATTAGTTCCACCCTCTCCTTTCCTACACAGGACAACGCATGCAAGGCTCAGATGTCATCCACATACGGATCAGAATAATACATCAAGAACCAAGCGGTTTGGTGACCCATTCCTATGTCGCACCATTAAGACCTGAAATCCCTGCCAGCTCACGGTTTACTTCTTCCTACAGTCCCGGGTCCTTTAAGGGGGGCGTGAAAAGGCTTCTGATGATCCCATAATAAAATGAAGTTCCGAACAGCTTGGTTCGAGGTGGCATTATTTCTACCGTATGTGACTGACGGAAGGAAGGAGAGCTTAGTTGAAAGGCTCCTAATAGGCTCTTTCACTCGCCGTGGTGCGGTAGAAATGGTAAAATACAGCCAGAGAGACAACGTCTTTATGCAACTGCAGACATTATACAATGTTAGTGACCTGATGACTACCAACGCACGCCGCTGCGATATTATCGATTCCGTCTAATAAGTAGGTATCTAATTGTAAATACGTAAATCTATCCCAGAAATGATAACAGTACGCCAGGAGAATCCAACTTATGTATTAGGTATATAAAAGATACCGCTGCTCCTATTATATAAAAGAGACTGAATGTGTTCAGAGAAACACTCAGTTCCGGTAAATTTCATCAGACCAAAAAATCCGCCACGTGGACATCAACCACAGTATCAATTTGGAAGTATCTACATCATCTGCTGTAAACAAGCTTACCAATACAAGGAATATATAGCAAAATGAGGTTATATGACCGCATCCCAGTCAATGCTGTATTTGCTCTCTTGCCCACTGCGCCCCTTTTCTCCACCTGTGTGTAAAGCAATGAACAACGATGTGACTGTGGTCGATGGAATTTATCATAAAACTGGAACTACCCACCACTGGCTCGGCAAAGAAGAGAACCACTGCTCACTGCTCAGGGCGTGCAAGGCACCGAGTTTTCTTTAAACTATTTTTTGTGATTCTTGTTGTAACTTATTTTAATTTGTTCAGTTCGTAAGTGGTGCCAGCATGTTTTAAGAATTTGGGAGGCAGGAAGAATATTTAAACCATTAAAACTGGTGAACATTACCAAGTCCACATATAACAATGTTCATCACATAATTGATAATGATTTCGTCAGCAAAATGTTGAATTTTTAAAAATCCTTGCGCAATATTTGCCAAGTCCATAGAAGAAGTCTGTCAATTTTCGTAGTTTTCAGTAGTTTAGCCCTGTATTTATAAGTCAGTCACTCAAAAGACCGTCTTCATAATATTTAATTTATAAATACAAGATGGAAGATGTCAAACGAGTTTTCGCAATAATTTGAATACAGTTTTGTTTCTGTTTTTAAAATAAAGAAATATTTCATTTGTGCAAAATTCACTATTTTCAGTATTTTGAGTACTTCCGTTCCAGTTGGGATGAAAATCTTCCACCATGTTTAATAATGAGTTTGGGCTAAACGCGGACGAAGTCGCGGGTAACAGCTAGTAAATAAATAAAATCATTTATTTCAGACCAGGGTCCATAACGTGTTAGTAACAATAGTCTTAATATTAGTGTTAGTAACAATAAAAATAAAATAGGTAAAGTTGAGACCACCAAACTACTAGGACACTGCCTACATCACGTGCAAGCGTACCCAGTGCCCCAGCATCGGACAGTCCCACCTATCGCACAATACGCTCAGGATGCTGTGTGAGCTCTCGCGTAGTCTCCGTAATAGGGATGCACTTCGTTTGCGAATGATGGCATGAAAGCCATCAACCCTTGCTTCCGCAAACATCCCAGACGCGCTACAAAAGCGCGGCAGCCCAACCAACATCCTGAATGCATTGTTGTACTGTACCCGCAGGGCGTTGTATACCCTCCGCGTATATGCAACCCACAGACTGCACGTATAAAACGTTTGACAATAGGCCCTAAATAGGGCTTTGCTTGAGTAGCATAGCTCATTTCCAAGCTTGTTTATCATTTAAATATTCTTGGATTTTTTCCAAGCTTGTTTATCATTTAAATATTCTTGGATTTTATAATAGCCTTTCTGGCACAGTTTGATCATAACTGTATTTTTAAATTTATTTACGGGTAAATCTCTGATTTCATTAGGGAGCTTGTTAAAACAGCGTATACAGTTGCCCTGGAAAGAATTACTTATTTTATGGAGTCTGTAATTTTCGGGACTTCACGCGATATATTTTTGATAAACTTACTTTTGCCGACGTTTCGGGTGCGTTGCAGCACCCGTGGTCACGACTTGACTGGCCTGCGAGCGTCGCGCGGTGTGCAGGAAACATTTTTTTGTGCGCCTACCCTCCATTACTTTCATATTGAATGTAAGGCTGGCGACACACCACACTCACTATGTCAGTTTTAGACGGCATCGGCACTGTGTTTTTCGGTTTCACTATTTTGATCACTGGATTCCAGGTCCCGGATAATTTGAATCCATCTTCCCTATTGAAATTTTTATATTTTTTAATTTCAATAGCTTCACGCACAATCCGTGGATAGTAGTGGCGATCAGTGGAGAGGATTTGGGTTGATGAAGTTCAATCCAGTGATTGGTGCCCGATTCGAGGTGTTCTGAAACTGCCGATTTGTTGAACTGACGGTTTTTCACAGCTGCGATATGTTCTTTGACTCTCTCCGCAATGGTACGCTTGGTTTGGCCTATGTAGGAACTACCGCAGCTGAGTAAACGCCGCGATAGTTTAAAAGTTACATTATGGAGTCTGCTATGACAAACTACAAGATTGTTTTTATTTCTGGTATTTATATTGTGTCTGTCACAAAGTCTCGGAAATTTTGCAATATTTTTCCTTACATACAATAAGTTTTCGAAAATGTATTGTGACACTACGGTTAGAATATTTATCTCTTTAAACTTATCTCGGAGGGAGAATATTGGGCCCAAATTATAAATAGCTCGCACAGTCCGCTTTTGCAAGACAAATCATGTGTTTAAATCTGCGGAATTACCCCAGAGAAGAATTTCGTAGCTCAAAATACTATATTTGCGGTTGCCTTGTGGTATGGGTAATGGACTGCTGAGACGAGGTCTCGGGTTCGATCCCAGGTTTACCTTGGTACACACCAATGATTTCTCGATGCTTTTCGAAGTTATCTGTGTATTTATCGCAGGTTTATAAGTGCCCGGTTAATGGCAATAGGCCCGCCACCTACTACATTGGGATCTAAACTTAACTGGCAAAATATGGGTGCTAGCACCTCTGCCTACCCCTTCGGGGAATACAGGCGTGAGCTTATGTTATGTTATGTTAAAATACTATGAAAATAGCTGAAATAATCCTCATCTGTTAAAGTCCTAATCTTTTTTACTAGGAAGCTGAGCTTAATCTACCAGCTGTTTTTTCGATATGTGATCCCCACTGTAGCTTAGCATCAATACTTAAACCTAAGACCACTTTCGATTCCTCAAGGTTCAACAGTTGTCCATTGAGTTGTACATTGGTTTCTACCTGTGCAACATTAGGCAGAGTAAATTCAATACATTTAGTTTTGTTCTTATTGGCAAAGATTATTTATATTAACGTAAGTTGTAGTGGAAGTTGCTTGAAATGGCTATCGCTTAATTTGACTATTTCCTCAAAGTTCAGTCTATCTAACCTTTTCGGAGTTGGGAGGTTACTAAGCAACTGTTGCCCGCGGCTCCTCCCAAACATAGCTTATGCCCTTTCTCAAGGTTTAATCTACCCTTATATCAAATTTCACCAATTTCAGTTCAGTGGTTCAAGCGTGAAAGCGTACCATACAAACAGACGACAGAGTCACTTTCGCAATTATAATATTAGTATGAATTAACAGTACGTTGGTTAGTTCTCATGTGTTCCATAGGGTACATATCAAACGTTCAAAATCCCAAACGTTCGTTTAACCGAATGTTCAAAATACCGAAAGTACAAAATAATGAAGTTCAAAATCGTCAATGCTAGATTTTTGGGTGGTATTGTTTGGATGGTTATAACAAAGATACGTATAGAGTAGAAGGCTATGTGAACAAATCTCCGCCATACCCTTTGTGTTAGTTTACTTGTGATACTTGATAATGCATGAAGATAAATAGGAGCAACATGAAAAATTTCACCTCCGTTGTAAAAGATGACTAAGTATAAAAAACATTACCCTCCTTCCTTCGGCAGGCGGGTAAAAATTAAACGAACAACGTCAACCATCGGTAACGTTTAAAAATCTAATTTTCCGGATTTTGAACTTCGGTTTGAGAAAAATTGAGAAAAAGAAAGCGGGACCTAATCAAACGGCTACGGATTGCTAAAGCTATGGGCGACAACCAACTTAGTCATCAACTGGCCAGAGCTTTACGGGCTATACTAAAATTAATCCAAGGAATCTCAGCCCAAATAATAAATGAAAATAATAACCTCAATAGAGCAAAACATGAAGTCGAATTTGATAAGGACCCTTTCAAATACTCAAGGAATATTTTCAGTGACAGAAAGCAAGATAGGCTGCTACTAAATAACGACCAGATCTATAGCTACTACAAAAATAATTATGAGGTACCTAAACACGAAAAACCATACGGTGAACCTAAAGCGCAAACTAAACACGAAAAACCATACGGTGAACCTAAAGCGCAAAAACCATCAAACCCTCATTTCACATTTAACTATAATCCACCTAGCTTAGAAGAAATTGAACATCAAATCAAGAAAAAACCAACAAAAACCGCCCCAGGGCCTGATGGCATACCGTACATTATTTATAAAAAATGCCCATCGGTACGTAAACATCTTCTAAGCATATTCAATAGGATCTGGTCGAGTAAAGAAATTCCAGCAGCCTTCGGCAGGGCAAACTTTGTGCTCATTCCAAAGAAAGAAATAGTAACTAGTCCTAAAGACGCTAGACCGATAGCATTAACTAACACAATCTCAAAAATCTTCTTCTCATGGCTTCAATTCAAAATGACTAATTTCATGATCAATAACAACTAATTCAGGCCAAATCACCAGAAAGGGTTCCTACCCGGAATTTCTGGATGCCTGGAACACAATTCACTACTGGCGGAAAGCCTCAAAGATGCCAGATTAAATGAAAGGCATATAACAGTTTGTTGGATAGATTTAGAAAACGCTTTTGGCTCAGTACACCACCAGCTTATGTTATTTGCATTAAAATAGTATAACTTTCCGTCGATCATCCGGGAAATAATAGCCTCTTATTACGATAAATTAAAATTTGTTATAAACACCAAGGATGGCCACACGCAACCTTTAAATTATAATGTAGGTCTGTTCCAAGGTTGCTGTCTGTCACCTATAGTTTTCAATATAGTAATAAATATTTTAATAGATAGTATTACCACACATGAGAGAAAGTGGGGCTATCGGTTTAAACTAAACGGTAAATACACGGACTCCATTCTCGCATTTGCAGATGATCTCGCAATACTTACTCGCAGCCCAAAGCAGTGCCAAGACCTGTTGCGTAAAGTGGATGAATTCTGTACATGGACAGATGGAATGAAAGCAAAACCTAGCAAATGCTACTGTCTATGTCTGGGTAGGCGGGGTACCAGATATACCTCATATGATCCAGGGCTTAGTATAGGCGGGGAAAACGTTTCGACGATATCCGAAACCGTGCCTTTTAAATTTCTCGGAAGAAAAATAGATAACAGAGGTTGCACTCCAGCTTTAGAAGAAGTAATGAATAACTTCATTATCGATATAAAAAAGGTAGATCAACAGCCACTAAGTAATGTTAAAAAACCGTGGATTTACGACAACTATTTAACCTCGCGTCTTAACTGGCCGTTTCTTGTTTATGATATAAGCCAGAGCCTCCTCAAAAAACTAGATGCGAATGTTACGAAGACATTGAAGTCGTGGCTGGGGCTAGCTCAGTCGGCAGACCCATCGACATTATATATAGAGCCTCAAATAACTTTGGAATGACGTTCAAGAAACCATCGGAACTCTATAAACATGTAAGAGTAACCAAAATGCACGTCCTAGCGAAATCAAAAGACGAAATCGTGCAAGCTCTTCCAAAAGACCAAAATACTAAAGAGCTCGAGTCGCGCCTCGAATTCCATAAAAAATTCATGATAGGCTCGCAGACTGGTAGAGTAGGTTTGGGTAATACTAGGAGGCAGTCAGACAAAGACGTAACAAAATCTTTTCTTCAAGTAGATGAAAATAATACCTACAAAGTGCACGCAATGAACCTAGAAATACAAAACGAATGGTTAACGCTAGGTGAATTTTGTATTCCCATAGCCTTAAAATGGCGTACCTTAATATACGACTGGTCACCGGCTCTCCTTAAATTCTATCTCAATGCATTCCAGTTGACCCTCCCCGACCAAAGCAATCTTGTAAGATGGGGAAAAGCCACAGATAAAACATGTAACTCATGTGGTGAAGCAATTGGTACTGCTAGGCACCTACTGGTGGGTTGTAGGACGCTATTAGACCGGGGTCATTACTCGCGCCGACATGATAAGGTATTAGAAATCGTACGTGAGGCGGTAAGTTTGGCGGTAGCTAGAGCGAAAAAGGGTTTAACCACAAACCAAAGAAATGACGTCGCGTTTGTAAAGGAAGGCTGCTCAAAAAAGACAAATCAAAAGCCGTACTCAATTTTGATAGCAGCCGCTGATTGGACATTACTCGCAGATTCGTATGAGAAACACTATAAAATACCGGAGGATGTTTGTGCCTCGTCATCCAGACCCGATATATTCCTATTTTCAAAACAGCAAAAGCGTGCAGTACTAGTAGAACTCACAGTACCGTGGGAAACTAACATACCTAAAGACCACGCTATAAAAATAAACAAATACTTTGACCTGACCAACGAATTAACCAAAAATGGCTATGTGGTTAAACTATACGCCGTGGAAGTAGGAGCAAGGGGAATTCCAGCTAAATCCCTGTATAACTTATTTAAAGACCTCGGATTGCCAAGAGCTTCATTAAGCTCTTTACTCAAACGAATATCTAAAACGGCGTTGATAGGATCTTACCAAATTTGGATAGGTAGAGAGAGCAACACGACTGACGGTGGAGGTGAGCGCTGATGCATCACAAGGTGGCCACCCTAAACCTACTCCTGGGTCGCAAGTCCCAGGCGCCGTCACAGTGTTCCTCTCTGTACCACGCCATGGACCCGGCGACCGCACGGTGAATCCATGGAATGCTAAGAACCGGATCTCATATACCTATATTAGATCGGTATAGTACTTCGTACATTCGGTATTTTGAAATTCGAGATTTTTAACTTCGGGGTTTTGTAATTCGAGATTTTGAATTTCTTTATTCTAATACGTAACCGTAACCGTTCCGTGAGAGTCATGTTATAGTACAATGAACCAACCCATAGACCATAGATTACATAACAATGCTATGCTATGATAAATGAGTGCAGTGCAGATACATGAGTGCTGCCGTACGTATTTGCATTATCTAACTAACATTTTTATATACACTATATTTTTATATTATCATATTATTCTATATTATTTTCATTACATTACTTTATATTATATTATACATAGCATATATTTATTATACTCTATTTACATGTATTCTGACAATTCTGCTGATTCTTATGTTTCTGCCAACGAGTTTTCAATTTCTTCTAGCGATGATAGTTTCTGTTCGGTGTCTTCTGTTACAACTGATGATACAATCAATCACTTTCGTCCCATCAGTCTTCTGCCCTTCCTATCCAAGGTGCTCGAGGCCTGTGTGCACAAACAGCTGTCAACCTTTATTTATAGCAATAATTTGTTGAATCCCCTACAATCTGGATTCAGGCCCGGTCATAGCACTGTTACAGCTCTTTTAAAAGTGACCGAGGATATTAGGGCAGGCATGGAAAACACCAAACTCTCAGTACTAGCACTGGTTGATTTCTCTAATGCCTTTAATACGGTCAACCACGACCTTCTTTTAAACACCCTATCTCACATTATGATCTCACCGGACGCACTGGAATGGTTCTCTAGTTATCTTCAGGGGCGACAGCAGGCTGTCCGTTGCGATGATACTCTATCATGTTGGCGTGACATTGACGCTGGCGTCCCTCAAGGCGGTATTTTATCTCCCTTATTATTCTCTATTTTCATAAATCTCGTAACTCCAAAACTTCAATGTGCGTATCATTTGTACGCCGATGACCTGCAACTGTACGCCCAAGCGGGGGTGGTTGATTTGTGCTCTGCAATAAACAAAGTCAATCAGGACTTAGAGCATATCAACAGCTGGTCGAGCCAATTTGGACTGATGGTCAATCCAAGTAAGTGCCAGGCCATAATCATAGGAAGCCCACATTTACGGAGACAGGTGGACGAGGCAACCCTCCCGCCTATTACTCTCAATGGTGTAGTGATACCCGTAAGCCCGTCTGTCAAAGACCTCGGCTTGGTTATTGACTCCACCCTGAGTTGGACTGATCAGGTGTCACGCGTGTGTCAGAAAATTACTGGTTCGCTTCGCGCATTTTATCGTCTACGGAGCCTCCTACCTATCAACACCAAGGCAATGATTGTGCAGGCATTACTTTTCCCCGTACTTGATTATGGTGATGTTTGTTACTTCGACCTGAATGTAGAATATATCAACAGATTTGACCGTCTCCTAAATAACTGTATCAGGTTTGTTTTCAACCTTCGCAAGTATGACCATGTGTCTGCATGCCGGTCACAATTAAATTGGTTACCGATACGTCAGCGTCGGAACCATCGTGCCCTTACCACTCTTTATACTATCCTTACTTCTCCTAATTCTCCCTCTTACCTCTCCCCCTATTTTCAATATCTTGGCTCAAATCACGACAGAAACCTTCGCTCAGCCAATAACCTCGTCTTACGCTGTCCCTCTCATCGCACCGATTTCATCTACTCTTCCTTTCCTGTACAATCCATATTCCTTTGGAACGAGCTACCTCTTGGGATCAGGATGGCCACCAGCCGTTATACATTCAAACTAAAGATTCGGAAACTTATGCTGGACAAATTGGAAGAAACGTCATAATGATCTTTTCTATATTTTATATATTCCTCTTATGAATATATAATTAGGTATATGTATATATATATATATATATGTATATATTATGTAAGTAATATTTATTATTTTTAAGTATACTATACTACTATTTTATGTATTGTTATTATTTTTGTTATATTTATTATTATTATATGTGTATAAGTATCAGCGTAGATACTTACTTACTTACTTGCTCTACAGCTTATTTATTATGGTGATCTATTGTATATTTTAATCACCATTCGTAATGCACCTACTTTGATTTCTCTGCACCACCTATGAGGTTGACTGGTAGAGAATGCCTACGGCTTAAGTCCGCCTATGTACATGTATGCATAAAGTTTAAATAAATAAATAAATAAATAAATGATGTCATAGATTATCAATTTACAGAGCTAGTTATGTAATCTAAACAGACGGGAATGTTGGTCAGTGTTGCCATTACATATTATTACATTGATATGATTTCGTGTATGATTTAATAATAATTAGTTTTAAGCACCTAATGATGGAGTGTGTAAAAAAAATATAATTGTAAGTTAGTCATGATAGTTTTTGTGTGCTGCAGCATGTCTTAATAAAAAACATTGTTCTGTCTTTCTTTCTTTCTATTAAGTTTTTACCTATGAAATTGCCGATTTGTATGAAAAAAATTATAGATTTTCACCTCCACCGTCAGTCGTATTTGGATAGGTAGAGGGGGGACTCTACCTATCCAAATTTGGTAAGATCCTTTCAACGCCGTTTTAGATATTCGTTTGAGTAAAGAGCTTACTGAAGCTCTTGGCAATCCAAGGTCTTTAAATAAGTTATACAGGGATTTAGCTGGAATTCCCCTTGCTCCTACTTCCACGGCGTATAGTTTAACCACATAGCCATTTTTGGTTAACTCGTTGGTCAGGTCAAAGTATTTGTTTATTTTTATAGCGTGGTCTTTAGGTATGTTAGTTTCCCACGGTACTGTGAGTTCTACTAGTACTGCACGCTTTTGCTGTTTTGAAAATAGGAATATATCGGGTCTGGATGACGAGGCACAAACATCCTCCGGTATTTTATAGTGTTTCTCATACGAATCTGCGAGTAATGTCCAATCAGCGGCTGCTATCAAAATTGAGTACGGCTTTTGATTTGTCTTTTTTTAGCAGCCTTCCTTTACAAACGCGACGTCTTTGGTTTGTGGTTAAACTCTTTTTCGCTCTAGCTACCGTCAAACTTACCGCCTCACGTACGATTTCTAATACCTTATCATGTCGGTGCGAGTAATGACCCCGGTCTAATAGCGTCCTACAACCCACCAGTAGGTGCCTAGCAGTACCAATTGCTTCACCACATGAGTTACATGTTTTATCTGTAGCTTTTCCCCATCTGACAAGATTGCTTTGGTCGGGGAGGGTCAACTGGAATGCATTGAGATAGAATTTAAGGAGAGCCGGTGACCAGTCGTATATTAAGGTACGCCATTTTAAGGCTATGGGAATACAAAATTCACCTAGTGTTAACCATTCGTTTTGTATTTCTAGGTTCATTGCGTGCACTTTGTAGGTATTATTTTCATCTACTTGAAGAAAAGATTTTGTTATGTCTTTGTCTGACTGCCTCCTGGTATTACCCAAACCTACCCTACCAGTCTGCGAGCCTATCGTGATTTTTTTATGGAATTGGAGGCGCGACTCGAGCTCTTTAGTACTTTGGTCTTTTGGAAGAGCTTGCACGATTTCGTCTTTTGATTTCGCTAGGACGTGCATTTTGGTTACTCTTAGATGTTTATAGAGGTCCGATGGTTTCTTGAACGTCATTCCAAAGTTATTTGAGGCTCTATATAATGTCGATGGGTCTGCCGACTGAGCTAGCCCCAGCCACGACTTCAATTTATTCGTAACATCTAGTTTTTTGAGGAGGCTCTGGCTTATATCATAAACAAGAAACGGCCAGTTAAGACGCGAGGTTAAATAGTTGTCGTAAATCCACGGTTTTTTAACATTACTTAGTGGCTGTTGATCTACCTTTTTCATATCGATAGTGAAGTAATTAATTACTTCTTCTAAAGCTGGAGTGCAACCTCTGTTATCTATTTTTCTTCCGAGAAATTTAAAAGGCACGGTTTTGGATATAGTCGAAACGTTTTCCCCGCCTATACTAAGCCCTGGATCATATGAGGTACCCCGCCTACCCAGACATAGACAGTAGCATTTGCTAGGTTTTGCTTTCATTCCATCTGTCCATGTGCAGAATTCATCCATTTTACGCAACAGGTCTTGGCACTGCTTTGGGCTGCGAGTAAGTATTGCGAGATCATCTGCAAATGCGAGGATGGATTCCGCGTATTTACCGTTTAGTTTAAACCGATAGCCCCACTTTCTCTCATGTGTGGTAATACTATCTATTAAAATATTTATTACTATATTGAAAACTATAGGTGACAGACAGCAACCTTGGAACAGACCTACATTATAATTTAAAGGTTGCGTGTGGCCATCCTTGGTGTTTATAACAAATTTTAATTTATCGTAATAAGAGGCTATTATTTCCCGGATGATCGACGGAAAGTTATACCATTTTAATGCAAACAACATAAGCTGGTGGTGTACTGAGCCAAAAGCGTTTTCTAAATCTATCCAACAAACTGTTATTTGCCTTTCATTTAATCTGGCATCTTTGAGGCTTTCCGCCAGTAGTGAATTGTGTTCCAGGCATCCAGAAATTCCGGGTAGGAACCCTTTTATAAAGGTCTAAATGTGAAATGAGGGTTTGATGGTTTTTGCGCTTTAGGTTCACCGTATGGTTTTTCGTGTTTAGGTACCTCATAATTATTTTTGTAGTAGCTATAGATCTGGTCGTTATTTAGTAGCAGCCTATCTTGCTTTCTGTCACTGAAAATATTCCTTGAGTATTTGAAAGGGTCCTTATCAAATTCGACTTCATGTTTTGCTCTATTGAGGTTATTATTTTCATTTATTATTTGGGCTGAGATTCCTTGGATTAATTTTAGTATAGCCCGTAAAGCTCTGGCCAGTTGATGACTAAGTTGGTTGTCGCCCATAGCTTTAGCAATCCGTAGCCGTTTGATTAGGTCCCGCTTTCTTTTTCTCAATTTTTCTCAAACCGAAGTTCAAAATCCGTAAAATTAGATTTTTAAACGTTACCGATGGTTGACGTTGTTCGTTTAATTTTTACCTGCCTGCCGAAGGAAGGAGGGTAATGTTTTTTATACTTAGTCATCTTTTACAACGGAGGTGAAATTTTTTCATGTTGCTCCTATTTATCTTCATGCATTATCAAGTATCACAAGTAAACTAACACAAAGGGTATGGCGGAGATTTGTTCACATAGCCTTCTACTCTATACGTAGGTATCTTTGTTATAACCATCCAAACAAAACCACCCAAAAATCTAGCATTGACGATTTTGAACTTCATTATTTTGTACTTTCGGTATTTTGAACATTCGGTTAAACGAACGTTTGGGATTTTGAACGTTTGATATGTACCCTATGGAACACATGAGAACTAACCAACGTACTGTTAATTCAAACTACTCGTAATATTATAATTGCGAAAGTAACTCTGTCGTCTGTTTGTATGGTACGCTTTCACGCTTGAACCACTGAACTGAAATTGGTGAAATTTTATATAAGGGTAGATTAAACCTTGAGAAAGGGCATAAGCTATGTTTGGAAGGAGCCGCGGGCAACAGTTGCTTAGTAACCTCCCAACTCCGAAAAGGTTAGATAGACTGAACTTTGAGGAAATAGTCAAATTAAGCGATAGCCATTTCAAGCAACTTCCACTACAACTTACGTTAATATAAATAATCTTTGCCAATAAGAACAAAACTAAATGTATTGAATTTACTCTGCCTAATGTTGCACAGGTAGAAACCAATGTACAACTCAATGGACAACTGTTGAACCTTGAGGAATCGAAAGTGGTCTTAGCTTTAAGTATTGATGCTAAGCTACAGTGGGGATCACATATCGAAAAAACAGCTGGTAGATTAAGCTCAGCTTCCTAGTAAAAATGATTAGGACTTTAACAGATTATTTCAGCTATTTTCATAGTATTTTAACATAACATAACATAAGCTCACGCCTGTATTCCCCGAAGGGGTAGGCAGAGGTGCTAGCACATAGACCATAGATTACATAACAATGCTATGCTATGATAAATGATGTCATAGATTATCAATTTACAGAGCTAGTTATGTAATCTAAACAGACGGGAATGTTGGTCAGTGTTGCCATTACATATTATTACATTGATATGATTTCGTGTATGATTTAATAATAATTAGTTTTAAGCACCTAATGATGGAGTGTGTAAAAAAAATATAATTGTAAGTTAGTCATGATAGTTTTTGTGTGCTGCAGCATGAAAAAACATTGTTCTGTCTTTCTTTCTTTCTATTAAGTCTTTACCTATGAAATTGCCGTTATGTATGAAAAAAATTATAGATTTTTTTTCATGTATTTTTTATTTGTATTAATCGAAGTAATCACCCATGCAATCAATGCATCTTTGCCAACGCACTGGCAGTTTATTGATGCCCTTCTTAAAGAAATCAGCTGGACGGGCCGCAACAAATTCTTCAAAGGCATTTTGTACTGCCTCTCGGATATTGAATTTTTTTCCCGCCAAAAAGTTATCCAAAAAAAGTAGTAGTCTGTAGGCGCAAGGTCTGGTGAGTAGGGCGGATGACGGAGAGCTTCCAACCCCAGTTTTTGCACCGTGGAGACCGTCTGCTGTGCAGTATGAGGTCACGCGTTGTCTTGCAGGAGCAGCGGAGACGAGCGATTGACCAATGCTGGTTGGAGATGTGCCAGTTTCTCTATCATTGTGTTCAGTTCTTCACAGTACACATCTGCAGTAATGCTCACCGATTGGTAAGAAGCTGTGATGAAACACATCAGCGCTAGACCACCAAACAATGACCATCACTTTTCTAAGGGTATAGTTTTCTAGGGGCTTGCAGTTATCAAACAGAATTCATTTTTCATCGCAGGTAACAATGCAGTTCAAATGCTGGTACCTTCATTTGTGTGTCTGTTATGCAGGTGCAAGGCACTTCTCGACGCGTACTTCGCGCTGGCGATCATTGAGTTCGTGGGGCACCCATTTGTCAGGCTTTTTTACCTTGCCAATTTGACGCACAAGGGCCAATATTGTTTTGACGCTAACGTCGAAAGCTGCTGCTAATTCAGCCATAGATTGTGTATCATCAGCTTCCACAATCGCCTTTAATTCGTCATTGTCGACCAAAGTCTACGGACGATACGGCGAGGTTCATTTTTCAAGCCGAAATTTCCAGAACGGGAGCGAGCAAGCCAATAACAGGTGCTGCGTTGGTGTGTAGTGTTAGCTTCGTAAACGTAGTTGATGTTGCGTGCCGCTTGTGCCGCGTTGCTGCCACGACGGTACTCACTTACTCAATTTTTTAACGTATCCACGATGACGAAAAAGTTTGAAATGCGATGAAATGGAATTGTCTGAAAATGTAACACTATACAATACACAAGTGACTACTTTTGGAAAAGAATTTCATGTCTTTAAAATAAAATTAATTTGAAATTAGAATCCTTAGCCAAACAAAAATTATTTTGATTTGAAATGGTCAGTACTGCAGAACGGCAATTGCATAGGTCTATTGTCTATCTTTTTTATAGTAAGTGTCTTATTAGATTTGATACTAGTTTTGGAATAAAATTATGTCTAACTTATACGTTGACGAAAACAATGGCGAACGCTCGTCTGTTGGCTATTGGTGAACGTATAGAGCGGGGGTTTCGCCATTCTCGGTGTGTGGGGAGGTGGCTAAAGTGTAGAGCTTTTCGTAATCAATGGAGGACCTAGTTGCATGTCACTTATTTGTGATTTTATTTTATTGATATGGATTTCACGGCTGGTTTCCCAAATAAATAACAAATGAAAACACTCGAATGAAGCTGTATTACCCTTTATGAATAGTATCCTTGTCATTTCCATTTCACCAAGTTTCATTTGTTCGGTGCAGGAATTTTCGAATTGGCGAGATGCAGTAGATGCTACAGAACATGCTTTGCTAAGCTCGCATTGTGTGACTGTAGCACAAGAAACCAAAAATGAAACTTCCCTTCTGCAACAGATTGCTAAATTTGTAGGTAAGTTGTTCTTGGACCACAAACGTCTAAAGTTTCCAATCTGTCTTTGGTATTTTTTGTGTTACTATTATTATTGATTAGGTATGTATTGCACGTTTTAATAACAATGACTCAAAAAAGATTAATACATATTTTATGCAAATCAATATTAATAAAAATAATTGAATAGTTGTATAATGAGATTTTTATCTGCAGGGTTAAGCATTCCAGATAACGTTGCGAAGAATGTTACTTTAGGAGAATTAGGAATTAAAAGCAATAAACTGAAACTACTTTGCACTTTCCTGAGAGTTCAGTATAACCTGGCATTTGATGAGGAACAAGTTCTATCATTAACTGTAAAAACGTAAGTTGAGCTTTCTGCGCCAACTGGTTCTCATCCATTCTATGTCACTAAATTATAGGTAGTACCATTTAGTAATGGTGATCGTCCTGGGTACCGGTATTTAGTTTTATAAATCTAATATGTTGTATTAATATTTATTTTCCTAGTGCAAAACTAAGATAATTCTAATTTTTATTTAATTTCCAGAATATTGGAAGAAGAAAGAAAATTATTAAATCTTCCTTATGAAGATGTAACAGGCTTGTCTACTTTTTTCAGTCATATCGGTACAGATGAACTCCTTGCCACTACTGATTTAGTATTGTTGCCAACACTCATTGATAATTCATCTATGGTATGTACAGAACATTTCACAAAAAATATTTGCAACAAAATGTCTCTTTCATTCTTTAGGAACAATTACTGATAGCTGAATATAATGTGGCTGATATAACTTTACTTAACACTAAAACCGCCACTACCCCCTCTCATCTGAAGGGTGTAGTAAGAGACGTCTAGCGAAAACTAGGCAGACGATATCACTGTAAGACAAGGGAAATTCGGATTAAAATCATGTACCAACCCGTCTGGAAAACGTGGAAACAGTAGGCCGACCAACATTAGTTAACCGCGATAGGCTAATTGATTGAATTGATGGGATGCTAATATAATAATAATATAATATAAAAATGATGAAAATGATTAAAAATAAAAAACCCAGCTGATGCTGAAGGTTGCTGAGGAGGTGGGGGTCCTGCATAGCGGTCGCGTTCACTACCACTAGGCCACAGAGGCTGTCAGATTTGCCACCACCTTAGGCTGCCTTCACACTAGCGTTTATCTAGCGTAGGCGTTCGATGAATATACGCGCAGCGCAGACACCGCGACAGCGCAACGTACGCGTCGCGTTGTCGAAACGTTTCTTCTGGAGAATTTTGTGTTGTGTAATATAAACATTATATATATATTATAAATATATAACAATTAATATAAATATATAAAATTAAGCAACATTAAGAGCGCCTTCACACTAGCGTTTATCCAGCGTAGGCGTTCGATGAACGTACGCGCAGCGCAGACGCCACGACAACGCAACGCCCGCGTCGCGTTGTCGCGGCGTCTCTGCTGGAACATACGAGTACGCTGCACGGGCGTCGCGCGAGCGCGACGTATGCGCCGCGTTACCGCGGCGTTCAATTAACTCCAGAGGAAACGTTTTGACAACGCGACGCGGCAGACTTGCCTATAACCGTATCAAATAAATAATAATGTATCTTGCCTATACTTAAATCTACTTTCAAATCACAAACTGAAACATATTTTTGTTAATTATTTCAGAGAGATGACGAACTTAAGGTTAACCAAATCCACTTATGCATAGTACCAGGGATGGAGGGACATCACGAGCGGTTCCGTGTCCTTTGCGAGCGTCTTAAACTGCCAGCACTCGTACTGCAGCCTGGCTTTGACTACCCGCATGAAACACCGGTAGAAACAGCACAAAGGCTTGCTGAGGTATGCCCATTTTAACAGTTGGACCAACTCACCCTATTTTTTGTGAGGCCTGTAGTTTCTCAGGTAGAACATAAAAATGAACCCCTTTTTCCAAGATGGCGGTTGTAACAAAACATACTAAAAAACCAGTCAAGTGTACACATGAAATGCGAATAAGGGTTCTGTGCCGTGATTACCGGACACGGGTGTTTCGGAAGTTACCTGTGTCGGATCCAGAAGGAGCCTACGTCCGAGTGCCATTACTGTGATGTGAGCGAGGACACAGAGCTACACACGCGGACCGAGTGCCCGGCGTGGGACACGCCGAGGCGGGTCCTAGTGGCGGCTTTGGGGGTGGGAGTCAACATTGCTCACAGCGATGGTACGATGCGCGAACGCTTGGGGTGCGGCCGCCTCCTTCTGCGAGCAAGTAATGCTCGAGAAGGAGGCGGCTGGTCGTCCGGACCAGACTCCGGGCCCGGGAAACCCGCGCAGAGCGGAGGCGAACCGGACGTCGGAGGTCGCAGAACGACCTCCGTCCTCCATGAGCGCTGGCCTGGGGGTGACCGGTGGAGCCGCTTGTCACCCTAGCAGAAGTGAAGCAGGCCGCGGTGGCGGCGCAAAGTGTGCCTCCCCGTAACCGGGGCTAGATGGGGACATTGTGTTCCCCACAAACCGTAGGGGGCCATCTCGAAAGAAATAGTCCTGGGTCTGTCGGGGTGCGAGAGATATGCTTTTGGCAATCTCACCTCCGGCAGCCAAGGACCCCAGACGGCGTGCGTTTTAGTCGGTTCGAGTCCTACATAACCACCTCCACCGGCTCCGTGGGGCTGGTATCCGTGTGGATTTATCACACGATAAAAACAAAAATCTAGCCCACCTTGATTTATAATTTACTTACTTTCAGTTTTGTTTCTGGGTGGTTATGAAAAAAAATAACCTAACCTATTGAACAAAAGGACAAATTTGGATGTATTAGGCAAGTTTCTGTGGCTCAGTGGTGAGAGCACTCGCCTCGCCCTGTAAGCGAAAGATCGCGGGTTCGAATCCTGTCTGAACCGATACAATTTTTCCTATCTTAATCGATAACCTATTTTACGACCAGTTTATTAAATGTTGTACGTAACAAATACTGTGAATGTCTTTCAGGATGCTCATTAAACGACGCTGTTTAGTAAAGAGTTAAAGAGGCTACAACTGTTGGTTGTTATTGACTAAGCAAGTTGGCTGCGACAAAAAATAAAGTTTAAAACTAAAACCCGACTACCGAAAAAACACGCTCTAAAAAGTGACAAACAAGAAAATCTAATGGATAGCCGTAGTCGTATGCCACTTTTCCCTAGAATATATTGTCTTGCTAAAGCAAGTGGCATTAAATTATTTTGGGGCAAGGTGAAGCTAATAATTTATACGTATTTGAAATGTGCTCATTAAGCACTTTCATTGGATACCTAACATGGCAAATTTATCTCAATATTTTTTTTAACATAGTACCTTATGAGCGCTAGAGGGCACCACACAAGATTGAGTGACACGTCATTTATAGCCTATAACTATCGGACGATCAAGTCACTTGTCCAGTTCTAATAAGTAGTTGAGGAGCTATGAGGGAACAAATAAACATACATACATACATACGTACATAGCCTATCAAAATCATAACCCTCCTTTTGGCTTCGCCGTAGTCGGACAGACGGACCGACGGACGGACGGACGGACGGACGGGTGGATAGACGGACGGACGGACGGACGGACGGACGGACGGACGGACGGACGGACGGACGGACGGACGGGTGGATGGACGGACGGACGGACGGACAGACGGCGACAGACAGAAATCGGAGTCTCAATAATAAGGTTCCTTCTTATTGGGCACGGAACCCTAAAAAGATATTTATGAAATTTACGGATTTCTATAAGCTATTCTCAAGTTATAGCCTGATCAGGAGAAATAGGGTTTCATTTATTAATTTAAGTACATAGATTTATATGAAACGTACATTACGGCACGGTCTCCCCCATTCTTATTTTTTTTTCTTTTATAATATTCGTTATTGTTTGTACAGGTTTTGATAAAAAAAATTGGAGTAGAGGAAACATTTTATCTATTGGGCTATGAGAGTGGCATTATTGTAGCTCTGGAAATTGCGGCTATTCTCGAAGATCACGGTAATTATTTCAATGTATATTGTTTTTTTTTTCAATAACGGGGCAATGAAAAAAATCTGAAACTCTAGGGCACCCCCTGCCACGGTAACCATGAACTTTTGCAACATCAGGGGATTACACACTAACCTAAATGCTGTCCACCACCACCTTGAGACAGCAAAGCCAGCCGTGTTCTTCCTGACCGAGACGAAGATATCGTCTCCGGCGGACACATCCTAACTTACCTATTCTGGGTACGGACTACAACACTCTTTCTTGTCTGATGCCGGAGTTTGTGTGTACGTCAGCGACGATATCAGTTCTCGTCGCCTCAGCAATCTTGAAAGTAGGGACCTCTCCATTCTATGGCTCCGTGTAGACAGCGACGACCATCCCCGCGTCTACGCTTGCCTCTATAGGTCCCACAGTGGTGATACCGAAACAGACCGTCTCATGAAGCACATCCAAATGGCCTCAGACCTCGTGCAGCAGCAGATCCCATCCGCAGGGATAGTCATACTTGCCCACCCACCTTACCCACCACGCCGAGTGGCTCAATTCCAATACTTATGGCCTGACACAACTGGTTACCACGCATACGCCCATCCAGTCCCAGTCCTTCATTGTTGGACCTTCTGCTGACTTCACATCCGGGAGCTACCGAGTATCTGTTGGGGCACCACTAGGTACCTCAGACCATTGGCTTATCCGGAGTATGGTGCCTCTTGCATGCCCGCTGCGTTCGCGAATTGCACGCAGCTGCCGTGGGTAGAACCACAAGTCGGCAGGTTGGGATGGGATGCGGTCCTTTTTTGCATCCTACCCCAGTCAGTTAGTTGGAGTCAATTATGCTTCTCGCCGGATAAACCCAACACCGCCCCTATCTCTGTCGCTGATGTGGTGCTACAGGGCATGGAGCATTTCATTCCCTTCTTTGTGGTTCCCATTGGTAGCAGATTTCGGCCTTGGTTTGGTCAATCTTCCAAAACGGCTTCTCTCAGGAAGCACGAAGCCTTCAAAAGAGACATAGCAAGGGTGAAGTCGGAGCACATCGGTAGAATTGGCAAGAGGCTCGAGCGTCTACCTTCGGGGAATCGTGCATTCTGGTCTCTTGCCAAAGCTATCGAAGGGAAATTTCTGTAAGCCTTCCTTCCCACCTCTGCACATGGAAAATGATTCGTTGGTCCACAACGCGAAGGAGAAAGCCGACCTTCTGGGCAAACTCTTCGCGTCTAACTCGACCTTGGATGACGAGGGACAAGAACCGCCCACTATACCACGGTGCGAGAGCTGTATGCCGGATATCCGGTTTTACCAACGCTCAGTGCGTTCCTTACGTTCCTCGATATCCATTAGTCGAACGGGCCTGATGGAATCCCTCCCATAGTGTTGAAGATGTGCGCTCCAGAGATGGCACCGTTCTTAACGCGTCTTTTCCGACTTTCTTACTCTCATGGCGTAGTCAAGACAGCGCTGGTTCACGATCTAAAAAGGCAACCCCTCAAATCTATCCAACTACAGACCCATAGCCATTACCTCCCTTTTCTCGAAGATAATGGAGTCCATTTTCAACTGCCAGCTACTTCGGTATCTGGAGGGTTATCAGCTACTCAGGGACCAGCAGTACGGTTTCCATAGGGGTCGGTCACCTGGTGATCTTCTAGTATACCTGACGCATCGTGGGGTACAGGCGATCGAGACCAAGGGAGAAGCCGTGGCGGTTAGTTTGGACATAGCATAGGCCTTTGATCGGGTCTGGTACAAAGCGCTTTTATCAAAGCCTCCTTTTTATGAGCTTCCTGAGAAATTGTGAGAATGGATTGCTGGCTTTTTAACTTAGACAGAAGCATAAAAGTCGTAGTGGACGGTGAATGCTTTGACTCTGTTTGTGAACGCTGGTGTCCCTCAAGGTTGTGTGCTATCGCCTACCCTGTTTCTCCTCCATGTCAATGACATGCTGCAAATTAGTAGCATTCATTGTTATGCGGACGACAGTACGAGCGATGCCCTCTATACCGGTCGCTCAAACATTTCTCGGGAAAACGTCTACGAGAGTCGGAACAAACTTGTGTCTGAAATTGAAACCTCTTTAGGGGTGATTTTCAACAAGTGATTGTTTTGTATCATTTCGGTGAGATTTTTCTATTACAATGTCTTGTTAATATATTTTGTAACGAAAATAAACTTTAATCTTATTTGTAACATATGCGTGAGTGGACATCATGTAACATCAAAACTTACTGAAATATTTAAGATTGAATTTTTGGGAGCCCACAGAAATGAAAAGTGTCCACTGAAATGATAAATCGTCCACCGAAATGACTAGACTGTGCACCGGAATGAAATTAGCCCACTGAAATGATACAGCCAAGGACATCATTTATTTTTAGGAGGATTCCGTAGATTGTCTGAAACGAATCTAAATAAATTCCATAGAGATATCACTAGACTGTATTTGTGATATTTATTAAATATAAGATCAAACTATTATATTAAAGAAAAAAAAGTTAATTTTTTTGCGGAACGAGTGTTGTGTTCTTACCCGACTGCGCGACGCAAAGGAGGATAATGTGTTTATCAGTCTATATATGTATGTTTGTTTCTATATGGCGTTCTAGAGACCAAATGCATAGGCCGATTTTGATAATTCTTACGTCAATCGATTCGTCTTAACCTTGCGAGTGTCACTAAAAACATGACATTAATCAAAATTTACCACGGCGAAAACCAGACGCCAAAATTTTGTCAAAATGAAAAAAAAAAGTAGATGAACTATGTCAAGTGGGGTGTCGTTGAATAGGTATTTTAAAATCATCTTAAGGTTCATTTTTCATTTAAAATAATAGTTTAGGATATATAACGATTTAAAGTTATTTAACAAAACAGTCGCTAATTTTCTTGGTTATTGATTTTAAGTTATTATTAAGTTATAAGTTTTTATTTCAAGTATATACGATATGAAGGAAATTAAAAGGAGATAACAAAAAGATATACAAGTCATATCATAACTAAAAAGTGTAAAATAAAACAAATGATTAAAAAATAAAAACCAGACTGCCACTGAAAAGACCGAAATAAGTTTGATAGCAGGCGGTACCCATTTGCCAATCATAAACCGAAAGAAAATTAATGAGCAATCCCCCTGTAAGGGAAAGGTCGTGAGTTCGAGTCTCACTTGAGCATTTCATTTTTTCCAATGTTTTTCGAACTTAAAAGTTAGCATAATAAATGCTATAAAAAATTCATTCAAAGACATTTTTAACTGTTTTTTTATTGTATTGTGATAAATAAAAGAAAAAAAAAACAAATATTAACACATCAAATTAATCCCAAATATCGAACCTACAATATCTAGAATTATCTCACCAAATTTTTATGATTCAATCTTAGACTCAAGGATCTCTAAAACTTATGATTTTATCATTTCTAAGTTAAATTTCATTTAAGTGGACTGTTATCGGTATTACAGTCCACCGAATCCACTGAAATGATAACACCGAGGTGGTAAAAATAATAAGTTTTACATTTAACTCCGATATTAGAATTAATATTAAAATGTCAACACTGCTGTAACAAAACATATCTTACGGCGAATTTAAAACACAATTTTGAAATAAATTGAATGAACCTAACACGAGTTATAACGGCCACAGAAATGACACTATTTTTGTCCCCATATCACTGAAATGATATACTTACTTTTCTGCGGGAATCCACAATGATTTTGTGACGCGTTCGTGCGCTCCAACGAATGGAGGTGGCCTGATTCGAAGTAAGGAAAGGCACGGGGGGCGCAAAAACGCTATGTTGACGAAGTTACTCAACTAAAACTTACTGTCCACCAAAATGATAACTTTTTACAGGACAAAAGTAGACTGTTTAATACAATGTAAAAGAAATAAGATAAACAAACAATATTAGTTTTTTTCTATGGGTCATATTATAATTTATTCATACAAAATTAGATTTTAGTCCAAATGTTAAATACAACTGCAGGGCAAGATATTTTACGAGTGAAATTCGATTCAGGACAGGTCACCGAAATGATAAAATGACACTTTGTAATTAATTTTTTTTATGTAATAGAGGACATTACTCAACAAATTTTTTTGCCATGGTAGAGAAGTACCTATTATACTTTGAAAAGTAATCAAAATCATAAAACCAACACATTGCACTACCGTTCTCAGGCTTGCCGTGTATTTTTTTTGCTTTTGATATTCACCCTTAGATAAAGTTTCAATTTGGTCCGATTCAACCCTACAAAGACACAAATTTGTGCGTTCACCGCTTAAAAACAGCCGTTGGTCGTATTCCCTCGTTTAGAGAGCTCCCCCTTAACTGTCTCAGCCGATATTGGAATACTTGGTGTTGACATATCGAGCGAAGTCCAGTTTCGCGGTCATTTAGAGGGTAAAGTTAAATTAGCCTCGAAGAAGCTTGGCGTTCTCAATAGATCGAGACAGTATTTCACTCCAGCTTACCGCCAACAACTTTATAAGGCGCAAGTACGGCCACATATGGAATATTGTTTTCATCTCTGGGCAGGAGCACCTCAGTGCCAACTTCTCCCTCTGGACCGCATCTAACGAAGAGCGACTCGAATCGTGAACTGCCAGGATGTTTAAAATCGATTACAATCTTTGGCACTGCGTAGAGATGTGGCTAAGCTCTGCATCTTCTATTGCCTATACTATGGGGAGTGCTCCGAGGAATTGTTCGGATTGATCCCCGCTACCTCTTTCCGCCATCGTTTCAAGCGACAGCAATTCCACACTCACCATCTAGACAGCTGGCGGTCCACAACTGTGCGTTTTTCGAGAAACTTTCTATATAGCACAACTAAACTGTGGAATGAACTGACACCAGCGGTTTTCCGAACCAATACGACCTTCAAACTTTCAAAAAAAGAGCGTACTCTCTTTTAAAAGGAAGGCAACGCACTTGTGACTCCTCTGGTGTTGCGGGTGTCCATGGGCGGCGGTGATCGCTTACCATCAGGCGATCCGTCTGTTCGTTTGCCTCCCTATTCTATAAAAAAATTGCTGTTTGTCCAAACATCTAAGTATCCAAATAGAGGGCATTAGCTAGTTTCTCTTAATTTAATTTTCATCCTTGTCCATCGGGTTGCCCAAGATTGACTAACTCTTTTATGGTTGTATAGTAAATTCATCCAGTTCAGATTATGTAGTCGATTCAATATTAATGACATGCATTCATATTTTTAGGATTATCTGGCAAAGTTTTTTGTGTTGGGTGCACACCAGAGGAGTTTGTAAAAGAAGTTGAAAAACAACTGGCACCACTTGCAGATGAGCTGCAACTACAAGATAAGTTATTGCAGCACATGTATTCGTTAATAACAGGAGGTGATTTTACAGCACTGGAGCAAGAGTTGCAAAACTTGGGCACGTGGTCACAGAAAATAGAAGCATGTGTGCGTAATCTTCTCGGTGTGGTTTCACACTCGGCGCAGTACACACGCTCACTTATAGAATGCGCACTGGCACGAATTAAGCAAGTGCAGCATTATAATATTGCACTGCGACCACTTCGTTCTCAAGTGATCCTACTGCGCGCTGCGCTCGGAGAAGCGCCGCTACAACATACAGCTCTGCAGCATGTCTCACAACAGCCGCTTGTTGTCTACCAGCTGGATTCACCACTTGCTCATATCACTATGGACTTGCGGTGTACGACGATTATCAACGAAAACTTGGACCCCATGATACTTCAAAATTTTGCGATCAGAAATACGTGCAATACGCATCTTTTAAATGATAGTGCATTAATTATGGGTCTGGATCTAGATGACTAGACAAAAAATATATTTTTCTGATTTAATAGTCTCTTTTATTTTGGTATAAAGGAGGATGAGCAATTGGGTACCCTGTCCAATTAAGATGTGTCATACATCGTTAGTTAGCTGTTCTCAAGGGGACACAAAAATTCTAAGACGACCAGACCCAAATATTAGTCCATTTTGAAATACAGTCATCAGAAGATATAGGATTTTTAGATTTAAAAGTCAGATCTTTGGTTCAGCTTGATCCATTTTAAAGATTTTTACGCTTATATAAAGTTTATACACTAGGTTAATTAAAGCTGAAATCACAACAACAGCATTTCCATACGTATAGTCAGCGTCAGAACGTTCTTGGCAAACAAAGTTCTCAAAACGATCTTAATATCAAGGTTAAATCAGACTTTTTTATTGATTTAAATTGTATCATTCTTCGAACTAAAGGTATGTACCAAATATCAGAAAAATAAGTCAAAAGGAAGGGGGGGAAATCAAGGCAAAAAGGTAATTTTAAGTACTTTGTTTGTTCGTCAAGATCGATACTGACTATACTTTTAAGTTAGATGTCAATTGCATAAATTGTGAGTGTACTCTGTACGTTAGAGATATTTAAAAAAATAAGCACTTGGGTTATGTTATACTAACAATACTAACTTTTTTGAACACACTTCTTGTCTGTTAGTCCGCGATGGATGCAAAAACTACTGAATGGATTTTGATGCGTTTTTTTTTTGTTAAAAGGGTCTTGATTAGACTAAAAATCTTACGTTCATTTGAACTCGATTGATTAAGTAGAACTACAGATTTGACGAAAAGTCGTGGCATTGGCTAGTGATATAGAATAATATAATAGCAATCTTATCTGAATTGAAATGGGAAGTTCCCATAACTGTATAATATGCTGAAGAGAGCTGTACACTGTATGAGGTACCTATATGCAGAGGTTCTTGCGCCCATATACATAGCATCTATTGTCTGATGTGTAGGACACGATAGACCCGAAGGTTTTACTGAACCAGCGTTATTTCGAAACAGTGTCGTAATAGATAATGCATACAATTAGGTTAAACCTGCGGTAGCCTAGTGGTATGGGTAATGGACTGCTGAGACGAGGTCTCGGGTTCGATCCCAGGTTTACCATGGCACACACCAATGACTTTTCGATGCTTTTCGAAGTTATGTGTGTATTTATCGCAGGTTTATAAGTGCCCGGTTGATGGCAATAGGCTCGCCACCTATAACATTGGGACCTAAACATAAACTGGCGAAATGTGGGTGCTAGCACCTCTGCCTACCCCTTCGGGGAATACAGGCGTGAGTTTATGTTATGTTACAATTAGGTATTCATTGTTTATTTGCAATAATTAATAAAACTCAATGGTATTTTATGGCAGCTACTGTACAAACTTATTTCTATATTGTTTTACTGTACAATAACAGTACACTGAAACAGATAAAAAGGTACCAAATAAAATATTTTCATAAGAAATAGTAAAAAAACTTGTAAAAAATCTAAACCTTTAAAGTAGATATACTCCGATCGGACTATGAATAGAGACTAGCGCCATAGATATTTCTATTCTACTCAAAAATACCTTTCTAACAATGTATCACTCATTTTAATTGGAGCGGATACCAGGGTCCATACATTCTGCCCATCCTCCATCAGACTTAGTGTTTTCTTCTTAATATTTTTTTTAACTTCAACAACTTGTTAAATCTTCAATATTTTTTAACCCGCCAGTATTCGCGCCTCTTTTTAGGACACGAATAGTCGCATGGGGTCGAAAAGAGCCAGATTTGGAATATAGTTATTTAAACTATCATGGTCACTCACATTAATATTAAGGCCCAGAAACAGGTCAATTATAGAAATATTAGATAATCATCAAAACCGTTTTTATTCTTCAATAAAAATAAAACCTACAGATCTAAAATTCATATACTTGCATACTAGTGTGGCCTCCACTTCATAATTAAATGAAAAAGGAGGAAATAGTAGTGGCTGCGCCATTGTGAATATTTAATTTATTTTGTTTTTTATATGTCAACTAAACGCACAACTCACTCCATATCACAAATTATTATCACGCATAATAAAACGCATCTTTCGTAGGGCAACACTACTCATTCCTTCCAACGTCCGTTTCCCTACAAAAGTCAGTGCTGAAAAAACTACCGTACTCAACGCGCCGCGCCGCAACGTATACGCTTTAATTTTGTGACGTGCTAAATCTCTAAAATTTAATATAACCGCCTCATGAACATTTAAAATTTCACGACCAAGTGATCTGTGTTCAGCAAGAAAGCCGTCACCGCAAAGACTTCAGAGGTGATTCAAGCCGCCGATAAAACCACCAGCAGGTAGGCACTGATTCCCTCCAAGTTTTGGTCCTTCGAGCCGGATAACCTATTAATCTCCTCAATCCGCATAAATTATTCTCTCCTCTCAATACAAATCACTCACGCATATTATTTACTCACGCATTATCGCATTATTTACGCTTTATTTATGCAAAAACTCACCACCCGCCATTTATATTTTATTTCGTCCTCATCGCTTATATACCTTTTTATTTCAAAGTAAATCACGCATAAAATACTGTTACACCTATATTTATTCGATTAGGTACACAAAGCAATATAATATTAATATTTCACAATTTTAACGTAAAATACTTAACGAAAAATTTCTACCCACATTTTTTTATTATCACTACGCTCAGCCAACATTCTTGTTAGAATAATAAAATTTATCTCCGTTCGTCGCTTGAGGCATTAAATTCAAACGTATTTTTACAATAGTAATTATTTCTTTTCACTATGGGTGGAACTGAACCTTTATCCAAGGAAAGTGACAGCAAGTCCAATGACGTCATGATCTCTTTTCTTGAAATTAAACAACAAAACCTCTTTCAAATTGTTCAAGAAATATATAACCTCAGTTTAAAGGTTTCCGACGAGGTTAGCAGTAAACAATTTCTTGCAAGGGTTCAATCCATTGAAAATACTCGTATGGAATACGTAGAAACTGTAGACAAACTCATTCTCGAAAAATTAAAGCAAAACCCACGGGTAAAGCCGAGTTTTAGCCTTCTCAACACTTTTGATGAATTATCCTGTTACATCAAGCAGACGGAGACATCTCTGAGACAACAGCTCAGAGATTCACACAAAAATGAAAACTTTAACAACATGTTGCCCTCATTAAAACTCACAAATTTCGATGGTACTCCTAGCAAATGGCCAGTGTTTTATAATAATTATTGTAGTGTTATACACTTAGACTACAGGCCCATGTTGAAAAATGATGGGCCATTTGAACCACCAGGTGACCTATCTAGAACGATATAAGAGCATAAAATAATAAGATTCAGCTCTATGCCGTCACTTGTAAGCTGTCCAACTGAGTGCAGGGAAGAATTCGAAAGTACAGGTAGAGTGGGTACATTTTGGTCACATATTTTTGTACGGCAATCTTACCACCGATAGATTCATGTAAAATAGTAAGAAAACGCACAGTGCCGTAAAAAAATGGTGCGCCACAAAGTCGGAATTTCTTTTTATTTTCCGACAATTACCAGGGTAAATTTGGTCATTTTATTTTGTACGGCATCTGTGTCATACTATTTCAATACTGATTCTAATCCATTATTCCGCAACGCCGTACAAAAATCATGCGACAAGGGGGAAAAATCGAGGGTTACAATCCCCTCTCTTTCCATTGTCCAGGGGGTGATTTGACACAACATGAAATAAATTTATTTTGAAAGTATTTTATGCATAGATAATATTTTTTCATATGCCGTACATTTTCGTTGGTCCAAAGGGGAAAAAAGAAATAAAAAAGAAAAATCAAAAAGAAAAAATCCATATAACGAAATGTAACGGAACCGGATGAGGAATCAGGCGAAGAAGATGATGACGACATAGGTAAATAAATAAATTAATCATTACATCTTTAATTTGTACGTAAGACTTTGATTTTGACGAATACATATTTATGTTTCAGAAAAGAATAGAGAAGATAATTCGGACGTCGATGAAGACGTTGATTCCGATAACAACTCAGCAACTGATTCCGATACTGAATAATTTGAAGAAAATCCATATTTTTTATTATCATCATTAAATTTATCAAATTTTTCTAAAAAATGACCATTTGTTTTATTATTATCATTCAATATATCGATTTTTTCTAAAAAATGATTGTTTTATTTATTCACATCATTACAATGAAACAAATCAATTATATGTATGTATCAATAATGTTTGAAGTATATATTAAATCAAAAAGGGGTGCTGTGGGGTCCCACCAAGATCTTCGGGACCCAAGCCAACCTCACCTGCAAGCCGGTGCACCTGCTGAAAAACGGACGAGGCTCTGGCGCTGGCTTTCCCTTCAGGGTTGGGGGGTCAGACGGCAGTCGCTCCCGGAAAGGCCAAAACTTAGCCAAATCAAGAAATGATAGGCAACGTAAGGGATCGCGCGAGGGATAGGGCGCCGCCGCAAAACGGCGCGCAGGAGTGTCGCCCGCCTCTTGTGACAAGTGGACAAGGGCTACCGTGCCTGAGCCGGGCACGGCTAAAGAAGATAGGCCAAAATCGCGATCCCCGTAAACTCCGCTTCGCAACGTGGAACATCGGCACGTTAACTGGTCGCGCGAGGGAGTTGGCCGCCGTACTCTCCAGGCGGAGGGTGGCCGTGGCGTTCCTGCAGGAGACTCGGTGGGAGGGCAGTAGCTCCAAGCTCATTGGGGACGGCTACCAGCTGATGTACACAGGTGCTCCTAATGGGCAGGCCGGGGTGGGCGTGGTGCTCTCCCGGGAGCTTCGGGATGACGTCTTGGAGGTGAAACGCCATAGCGCCCGACTTATGGTTGTGAGGGTGCTTGTCGATGGGATTGTAACCCACCTGATGAGTGCCTACGCTCCACAGTCGGGGTGTGGCGAAGCCGAAAAGATCTCGTTCTGGAACCAACTCGGGGGAGTGCTCCGTGACATTCCGCTGTCGCAGGAGATTGTTCTGGGTGGTGACCTGAACGGTCATGTGGGTGGTGGATGTGAGGAGTTTGGGCGTGTCCACGGTGGTTATGGATACGGTAGCCGTAACCCAGAGGGTGAGCATATCCTCAGAACGTGTGCGGCTGCTGATCTTGCCATCGTGAACACGTACTTCAAAAAGAAGCCCGAACATCTTATCACCTACAAGAGTGGTGGGCGCGCTACCCAGATCGATTTCCTGCTCACTAGGAGGCACAGCATCAGTAGGGTAGCCAACTGCAAGGTTATACCCGGGAGAGTCTCACTGCGCAACACCGTCTCCTTGTCATGGACCTCCGCGTAAAACCCAAAGGCAAACGAGTTGAGCGCGGCCAACGCAGAATCAAGTGGTGGCTGCTTGATGAAGCCACGTCCCAGAGTTTCGTCTCAGCTATCGGTGATAAGTGCACTAATGCTGTAGACGAACCAGTGCAAGATTGCTGGGACAAGATTCAGGCAGCTATCCTTGAGGCGGGGAAGGCAGTGCTCGGCACGTCTAAGGGTGGACGCAAGTGTGACAAGGACACCTGGTGGTGGAACGACACAGTCCAGAAGGAGATCAGGGTGAAGAAAGCCCTCTTTAAAAAGTGGCAAGCGTCCAAATCTCCCGAAGACCACGACGAGTACAAACAGGCTAAACGCGCCACTAGGAGAGCCGTAGCCAGGGCCAGACGAGACCACTTGCAACCGCTATACAACAAGTTGGAATCGTCTGAGGGGCAAAAGCTCATCTACAAGTTGGCGCGCTCCAGGGCCAAAGCGGTGCAGGCTATAACCAAGTGCCGCTGCATCAAAGACCCTGGAGGAAACCTGTTGTACGAGGAAGTCGCGGTGAAGGAGAGATGGCGCTCATACTTCCACGATCTGCTGAATAAGCAGCATAAAGAGGTGCAGCCACCAGATCTCCCTCCAAATCAAGGACTAGTGCCACCGATAACGCCTGCTGAAGTTCAGACTGCCATTCGTCGCATGAAGAACCGGAAAGCTGTCGGACCCGACGAAGTCCCCATCGAGGCTTGGAAGGCAATGGGTGCCCGTGGTGTGGGCATCCTCGCTAATCTTTATAACCGTATCCTCCTCACCGGTAAAATCCCAAACCAGTGGAGGCTGAGTGTTATTACGCCAGTCTTCAAGGGCAAGGGATCGGTGCAAGAGTGTGGTAGTTACCGAGGTATAAAGATAATGTCCCACACAATGAAGCTTTACGAGCGGATAATCGATTCCCGGATCCGACAGGAGAGTACCCTCTCGGAGTGCCAGTATGGATTCCGCCCCGGACACGGGACTATGGATCCGTCGTTCGCCCTAAGGATAGTCGCGGAGAGATACAGGGCGAGGAACACGCCCCTGTACTGTCTATTCCTAGACATGCAGAAGGCCTTCGACTGTGTGCCTCGCGCGATGATCTGGTGGGCACTGCGGTCCAAAGAAGTCCCAGAGGCTTACATCGACACCATCCGAGACATGTACCAAGATTCCGGTTCCGTGGTTCGGACCGCTGTTGGCGACACGAAAACCTTCCCCATCACCGTCGGGGTACACCAAGGATCCGTACTTAATCCCTACCTATTCAGCTTGGTGTTAGACGTTTTGTCGGACAGTATCAGAGACTCACATGAGCAGCCTCCATGGTTGCTTATGTATGCTGATGACATTGCGCTGATGGACGCAGACAGGAACAGATTGGTGCGACGTGTGAAAGTGTGGAAGGAGGCGCTTGAGAACGGCGGTCTGAAGCTAAATGTGGCGAAGACAGAGTACTTGGCATTAAACTCAACAGATACCACACCCGTTCGCATAGGCGAGAACTTGGTCGAGCGCACGGATCAGGTTAAGTACCTGGGATCTGTACTTCACGTTACTGGTGACATCGACCACGACGTCAAGGCACGTATTGCCGCCGCGTGGGCTAAGTGGCGGGAAATGACTGGCGTCACTTGCGACACTAAAATGCCAGTCAGGCTGAAGGGGCAGGTCTATAAAACGATCATTAGGCCTGTCCTCTTACACGGCTGTGAGGCGTGGCCGCTGTTGGAGCGACACAAGCAGATGCTGCGTGTCACGGAGATGAAAATGCTGCGGTGGATGTGTGGAGTCACGCGTAAAGATCGCGTGAGGAACTCGCGCATCCGCGGCAGCCTTCATGTCCGTGACATCGCAGATAAAATGCAAGAGAGCCGTCTCCGCTGGTGCGGCCACGTCTTGCGGAAACCGCCCAGCTACGTGGGTAACAAATGCCTGGCAATGGCGCCCCCACCCGGTCCAGGTAGAAGGGGTAGGCCCAAGAAGTGCTGGCTTGGCGTCGTGGAGGGTGACATGCGTGAAAACGGTCTCACTACCTTGGACGCCCAAGATCGTGCGAAGTGGAGGAAGAAGAGCCGGAAGGCGGACCCTGAGCTCCGAGGGCACCGTGGCCTCGGATGCAATCAGGACTAACGTCTCTATGTGGATGATGATGATGATTAAATCAAAAAGTATATAAAACTGTTGATACTGGGATTGACAGTTTCAATTCTTGGACATAATATACACACCGTTTCATTTCAGTTAGACATCATAGTGATTTTATCATATTATCAATTGTTCTCTTCAAAAATATGTTAATGCCGTACTGTATCAGATGGACATAAAGTACCCTTAAAACTGTAGCGTCACTTTCATCAGCCTAAAAGATATGGTCTGCATAAAAATGTACGGCATCATTTTTTCCTAATTTATCTATGTTAATACTATTTAAAACAAGGGATAAATCGTAGAAAACTGCTATATTTCATTTATCTATGATATTTAAATTTTTACAATAATATGCAAAATTGCAGTTTTTGTATTTCTCTATAATTTTTTTTACAACGGTTTCTTTTGAACGGCAATAGTATATAACAATTGTATTTTACAATATCATGTTAAAAAAAAAGTTCCCGTACAGGATCAAATGATTTTACAGCTCTATAAATCAAGGATACAATGAAATTAAGATAATTATTGATATACATTCAAATGAACAATAATTTTGTGACGGCATTATTTTTAATAGTACTTTTGAGTGCTAGATAATGTTTTATAACTAAAGCCGTACTTTTTCAAATCACCCCCTGGACTACGGAAAGAGAGGGGATTGCAACCCTCGATTTTTTCCCCTTGTCGCATGATTTTTGTACGGCGTTGCGGAATAATGGATTAGAATCAGTATTGAGATAGTATGACACAGATGCCGTACAAAATAGAATGACCAAATTTACCCTGGTAATTGTCGGAAAATAAAAAGAAATTCCGACTTTGTGGCGCACCATTTTTTTACGGCACTGTGCGTTTTCTTACTATTTTACATGAATCTATCGGTGGTAAGATTGCCGTACAAAAATATGTGACCAAAATGTACCCACTCTACCTGTACTTTCGAATTCTTCCCTGCACTCAGTTGGACAGCTTACAAGTGACGGCATAGAGCTGAATCTTATTATTTTATGCTCTTATATCGTTCTAGATAGGTCACCTGGTGGTTCAAATGGCCCATCATTTTTTCAACATGGGCCTGTAGTCTAACTCAAATACTCGCCTCACCAAGGCAGAAAAAATACAGTATTTAATTAGCTGCCTCTCTGGCAAAGCCCTCAATGTTTGTTCTGGAATATCCGCTACAGCTCAAAATTATGATATCCTATGGCAAGCTTTGCTAGATAGATACCATGATACGAGAGTATAGGCATCTGCTTATATAGAACAGATGTTACAACTCAAACCAGGACGATCACCTGAAAACATTATTGATAACTTTTGCTCTGCCGAGGCCGCTTTGCAACGCTTACAGATTGAGGATTTGTCAGACTTTTTAATAACTTATTTAGCATTAAGTAAGCTTGATAAGTCTATGGTAGACCTGTTTGAGCAGGCTCATAGACATATAGATATGCCTAAATTTAAAGATTTAAAACAGTTCCTACGCGAGCAATGTAAACTCCAAGTAGTACATGCTCCTTCTCGCTTTCAAGTTAGTAATAATCGCAGTCAATATCTTAAACCCACATCGCATGTAAACGAACAGAAAACGTTTTTTACTCAAACTATTCATACCAATGATTCGGACAATAGTTCTCAATCTCAACCTTGCAAAGTTTGTAACTCTAATCAATCTCATCCTCTGTTCAAATGTGACTTGTTTTTACAACAAAATGTCAAAACGCGGAACGAGATAGCTCGTCAACACTCATACTGTACTAATTGCTTAGGATTCCATCATATAAATGCATGTAAATCATCCAGACGGTGTTCTACGTGTAACCGCAAACATCACTCGTTATTGCATTACGACAATAACAATAATTCAAATATATCTCATTTCCCGCGCTCGTCCGAGTCTTGCACTTTTAATTCTAAAATTAAAAATGACAATAGGAGCGAGCGCCCCGCGCCCGCGCCGCCGACGCGACATCCAGCGTTGTGGGTCCGCCCCACGCGGATTGTCCGTCTCGCTCGCACCCGCAGTCTCGACCGCATGCAGACTCGACGTTACAGCCACAGCCACACTGCGCTCCGCGCGTAACTTCAAATAATGATAACAGCAGCTTCGCTTTGTCCGTTACCGTTCCCGCGCGTATATCGAGCAATAATACTACCGTATTGTTGCCAACTGCGTCTGTTATTGTGTATAATGCAAATAATAAACAAAATCGAATGCGATTATTTCTAGACACGGGTTCAATGAGTAACTTCATTACGAAATCTTGTTGTGAGCGCTTGAACTTAAAGATAACTCCCGCACCTTCTGTTATTACAGGTATAGGTCAACTTAAAACTCATTCATTCGGTATTACGCAATTTAAAATGTACTCTCGCTTTGATTCTCGCTGTGTCTATTCTGTCAGCGCTCGCGTTATAGATACAATAACGGACTTTTTACCCAATATCGAAATTGATACTACGCACTTAACTCACTTGCAAACTTTACCTATGGCTGATGATCATTATAACGTGCCTGGTGAAATAGATTGTCTTATAGGCAACGAATTAGTCCCGCTTTTACTCGGTTCACATAAAGTGACCTCACAAAAGTCTTCGGTAGCTGGTATCCAAACCACTCTCGGATATGTCGCAATGGGCAAGGCCCAGTGCATATTAACCCCGCTCTCCGCTAAGGTTCTCCCAGAAGAGACCAATACACGCACTCATACTCATTCCCACTCGCTCAACTCTAATAAGAATTGCTTTTGTCAAACGCACACGCTCTCACTTGATCAATTAACGCAACGCTTTTGGGAAATAGAAAAGGTCCCAGATAAAATCCATGCTAGTCCCGATGATGAAGCATGTGAGAAAATATTTCAATGTACTTACTCACGGGATGACACCGGTAGATATACCGTTGTTCTTCCTTTCAAACACTCGCCCTCTGAGTTAGGACACTCCTACTCAGTGGCTAAACGCCGCTTTTTAAGTCTAGAAAATAAACTCAATTCAGCTGACTTACGGGCTGATTATACAAACATATATTGTTCAAGGTTTTTTGTCTAAAGTTCCAAATAACTTTCAAGACACTCAAGTTTATTACATGCCGCATCGCGCCGTCTATCGACCTGAAAAGGAAACTACGAAGACCCGCGTTGTTTTAGATGCTGGAAGTAAAACCACATCTGGTAAATCACTTAACGACTTATTGTATGTGGGCCCAGTCCTACAAAATAATATTTTTCATTTGCTTCTCAATCTCCGTATGTTTTAAATCGCTCTAAGCGCAGACATTAAAAAAATGTATTTTCAAGTGAATCTCACTCGAGATCACCACTCTTATCAACGCATTCTGTTTAGATTCGATTCCGATGCACCTATTGATACCTACCAATTTGGTACTGTTTATTTTGGTGTATCTAGTTCACCATACCCATTACCTCTCTATGCGCGTCGTGCGACAACTCGCCGCTGACAGTCGCGACTCTTATTCGCTCGCCGCTTATGAAGCTGACAATCACATGTATGTCGATGATTATATTTCCTCTGTAGATAATACAACCATAGCGGAAAATACCTATAAGGAAATGGTCGCGATGTTTCGGTCAGGAGGTTTCAATTTAGTCAAATGGATATCAAATGACAGAGAATTATTATCGCGTATTCCACAGACACCAAACAAATTGAATACTCAGAAGTTTACGAACAGATAAAAAAGCTGAAAACTGAGAAGAGTCCCGGACCTGATGGAATATGCAACGAGGTTCTTAAGACAGGAGCACCAGTTTTGACACACCATATCACGCAACTGTTTAATATGATACTGGACGAAGAAAAAGTACCAAAACAATGGTGTACATCAGACATAATTCTACTGTTCAAGAAGGGAAGCCCCTGGGATATAGGGAATTATAGACCCATAAGCCTGCTGGCAGGTGTATATAAACTATTTTCATCAATTATTTTAAAGAGAATATCTGACAGCATTGAGAAACAACAACCAAGGGAACAAGCAGGATTCAGATCAGGCTTCAGCACAGTAGACCACATACAGACAATAGAACAGGTCATAGAAAAATACAGAGAATACAATAGGCCACTGTATGTGGCCTTCATTGACTACAGCAAAGCTTTTGACAGTATTAGCCACTGTTCAATCTGGAAAGCACTACAGCAATTAGATATCAACTACAAATACATCAATATCTTAAAATATATTTATACAAATAGTACGAGTACAATAAAATTAGAAGCGAGAGGAGACGAAATAAACATAGAACGGGGAGTGAGACAGGGAGACCCTCTATCCCCCAAACTATTTATAGCAGTACTAGACAGTGTTTTCCAAAAACTCGATTGGAAAAACAGGGGAGTGTACATAAACGGACACTATTTAAATCATCTGAGGTTCGCCGATGATATTGTCATTATTGCTGAAACTGCAAAAGACCTGGAGGAAATGATGAGATCATTAGACTGTGAAAGCTCAAAAATCGGCCTTGAAATGAACGTAAACAAAACTAAAATACTAACCAACAATCGTGAACGTCCGATAATGATAAAAGATAACTGTATAGAATATGTCAAAGAATACATATACTTGGGGAAGCAAATCTCATTCAATACGTCGAATAACGAAGAAGAAGTTACAAGAAGAATTAACGTGACCTGGAAAAAATACTGGGCATTAAAAGAAATTTTCAAAGGGAACTACAGTTTGCACATGAAGAGGACAATATTTGATACATGCTTGTTGCCCTGCTTGTTGTATGGCTGCCAAACTTGGATATTTACAAATAAAATAAAACAAAAAATCAAATGCAGTCAAACAGCAATGGAAAGGAGCATGCTAAAAATTAAAAGAATACAAAAAATTAAAAGCGAAAGTATTCGACAAAAAACTAAACTCACAGACGCTCTTAGACACGCGCTACTACTAAAGTGGAGATGGGCCGGACACATCTCACGATACCCAGACAAAAGATGGACCATCGAAGCTACACAGTGGCAAGGACCAATAGGGAAAAGGAATGTTGGTCGACAACTGAGACGGTGGGCTGATGACCTAACACAAGTCGCAGGAAAGGACTGGATGAAGTCAGGCAAGGACAGGGAGTCATGGAAAAGGATGGAGGAGGCCTTTACCCAGACAGGGGTTCAGATTTCATAAACTTATACTAAAATGATAACATTAATTATAAGTAACTTTCTTTAATTTAAGCAATAATCTTACAAATATTGTAATAAGTAGAGAGATCTGAAATAAATGGCTTTATTATTATATTATTATTATTATTATTCCACAGGCTCACAAGAGTTCTCTCGTTGTTAAATTTGATGACGATCCTAACGCAGATACAAAAATCGTAGGTATGCAATGGCAGCCTATCGATGATAACTTCATTTTTAATATAAATATCGACTGTCAGGGGACTTGTACCAAACGCTCGCTTTTATCTGTAACCGCACGCTTGTTAGCGTTAAGCTATTACTGGACTAATGATACCCAATGGGTCACATTGGGTATCATTAGTCCAGTAATCGCTTACATGAAGCTTCTCATACAAGACTGCTGGAAACTACAGCTCGACTGGGATGATGAAGTCCCCGACTGTATTCTCTCCAAATGGAATCAGTTCCATATGGAACTGTCGCGTTTATCTGAGCTGAAAGTTCCCCGTCATATCGGAATATCATCAAGGAACAGAATAACACTTATAGGATTCGAAGATGCCAGCTTACAATGTTACGGCGCGGTAGTCTACGTGCGAATTGAAACACAGGAGAACGCTAGCGCTGATTCTGTTAGGCTGCTCACCGCGAAATCTAAAGTGTCGAATCCCAATAAAACTCTCGCTCGCTTAGAACTCTGCACTGCTGTGCTACTCTCAAATTTAATTGACTCAGTCCGCTCTGTTTTTAGTAAACGCTGTAGTATAAATCAAATATTCGCATTCTCTGACTCCACGGTAACTCTTACCTGGATTCATTCTCCCGGACATAAATTTCAAACATTTGTAGCCAATCGTATCTCGCAAATTAATGAACATTTATCCGCACCTCATTGGTATCACGTCCGTGGTGTAGAAAATCTTGCGGATATCGTATCGCGCCCTGTAACTCCAACGGGATTACTCAATAACGCTCTGTGGTTCCATGGTCCGGAGTGGCTGACCACTCCTATTAACACCTGGCCTATAAAAAACTTTAAAATCAATCACAATGACAACACGGAGTCACAGGAAATGAAAACCGCTTCTCTTCATGTACGTACTATAACTACGATTGACTCATCTCATCCTATTCAGGATCTCGCAGAACGCTGCTCTTCATGGATCAAATTTATTAACTCTCTTGCATACGTACTTCGTTTCTTGAAGATTCTCAAATCTCAAGGTTCCTTAACTATACAGGATATAGAATCAGCAGAATATTACGCTCTACGCTACGTACAGTCTAAGTACTTTTCTCAAGAAATAAACGCACTTAAAAATAATAAATTATGTCCCACTCAATCAATTTTAAAACTCAATCCTTTTCTCGATCAACAAGGTTTACTTCGCGTAGGCGGAAGGCTTACTCATTCTCAATTAGATTTCACTTAAAACATCCGATATTACTATCATCTAACGGTCGCATTGTTTCACTTTTAGTTGATCATTATCATACTCCCAACCTGCACACCGGACCAGGTTTGGTTCTGTCACTAACTCGTCAGAAATATTGGATTCTCTCCGCTAGAAATCTAATTCGTCAAAGAGTACATAAGTGTAACTCATGTTTTAAACTGAAGCCTCGCGCCACGAATCCGCCTATGGGCGATCTCCCTGCTATTAGAGTTTCTCAAGTAAAGTCTTTCGTGCACACCGCTGTGGATTACGCAGGACCCTTTTATATAACACACATACGTCGGCGCGGAGTGAAAAGCCACAAGGCTTATATTTGCTTATTTGTTTGTCTCACAACTAAAGCGCTCTACTTAGAATTAGTCTCTGATCTAAGTACGGACTTATTTGGCTAGGCTGCGTTCAAACGTTTCATTTCTCGCCGTGGGTCTGTCTCCGTTCTCTACAGCGATGGAGGTACTAGTTTTATAGGCGCTAAGCGCAAATTAAATGACATTTATTCCCTAATACAGTCCACTGATTATAAAGATCACATAAATGATTATCTCACTCAACATAAAATTAAATTTCTTCATATAGTCCACCTTATGGACCTAATTTCAACGGTTTGAGTGAAACTAATGTCAAATCCGTTAAAACTCATTTATTTAAAGCTGTCGGAACTCAGATACTCACTTATGAAGAATTTAATACTATTCTAGTACAAATTGAAGGCCTGTTGAACAGCCGTCCAATTTGTGTTCTCTCTTCGGATCCTTCCGATCCATCCGCATTGACGCCCAGTCATTTTTTAAATGTAACTCCGCTTAAATTTTTGCCTGCTGAACCTATTGATCTGACTCTGTCAGACAATAGACTAACACGTTATCAACTCTTGAATAGAATAGTACAAAGTTATTGGAAGCGCTGGCGTGCAAAATATCTCACTTCCCTCCAGCAGCGAGAAAAATGGAACTCGCCTTCGAAACCTGTGAGGGTGGGTACCTTAGTCATCATTAAGGATGACAATTCGCATTCCTTGTTTTGGACACTAGCTGTTGTCACAGAGGTGTTTCCGGGCAAGGATGGTATAATTCGCGTGGCGAAGGTTAAAACTCCGTCGGGGGACCCATAACGCGGCTCTGCCCGTTACCTACGCAATAACTTCGTTAATAATAACTCAAAGTCCTTTTTATTATTAGCTCATAATTTATTTTAATTTAAACTTTTGTCTCAATTTAGATAAACCTCTAAACCCCCCGAAGTTGGCTGCGCCATTGTGAATATTTAATTTATTTTGTTTTTTATATGTCAACTAAACGCACAACTCACTCCATATCACACATTATTATCACGCATAATAAAACGCATCTTTCGTAGGGCAACACTATTCATTCCTTCCAACGTCCGTTTCCCTACAAAAGTCAGTGCTGAAAAAACTACCGTACTCAACGCGCCGCGCCGCAACGTATACGCTTTAATTTTGTGACGTGCTAAATCTCTAAAATTTAATATAACCGCCTCATGAACATTTAAAATTTCACGACCAAGTGATCTGTGTTCAGCAAGAAAGCCGTCACCGCAAAGACTTCAGAGGTGATTCAAGCCGCCGATAAAACCACCAGCAGGTAGGCACTGATTCCCTCCAAGTAGAAATGAGGCTCTGAACATCACTATGCTTTTATGAAATCAAATTTCTACAATATATATCCAAATAATCTAAAATTTCACAAATATGGTAAAAAGGGGTATTAAAAAGTGATGACCTTAATTAGTAATCGTTACCTGTTAAATGGGGTAAAATCGGGTAAACAAATGTATATAAGCCTATAAATTACTATATAATTATATACCAATACGTATAAACAGGATGTCATTTGTAATCTTGTATTTTTACCAAGGAAATCCAAATTAAACCAGTATAGTCACATATATCATATCATACTCATTTATTCTGTTATACTACGTTAGATCCAAAAGGCTTTTATAGACAGGAAAGAACTAACAAGAAAACCTGTCTACCTTCCAACCATGATATTATAGTCATTCTATAACAATTCATAATAATTACATTTATTATGTAACCACTGAACGTGTCAGATGGACTACTCACCAGCTGACCCAGCAGAGAGATGCACGAGCTCTATAATATCCCAGGGCGCCTTTTCGTCAGAAGAGAGATACGTGCGTGCGTGTGGGAGTACTAGGGAAGACTTTAGAGAAACCACTATTACCTCGGTTGTACATACATATATTAGAGAGATAGACAAGATTATACACAAGGAGTTTACAGACAACAGAATTATAGAGAGTTACAAATATGGGTGTGTCTTCACCAGCTGCACCACGGTGACCTGGATGCAGTAGGTTGCCAGAGTGTTACGGCTAGTAGTTGTAGTATGCGTCGGTCAAATCACCGATGATGCAGTTATTTCTTGAAGATTTAAATAGATGAGGTTACATATAATAAATATAAAAGATATACGTGACCCTGGTTGTTGGCCCGCTCGGTGTCTGCGCACGACTCTTGCCGCAGTCTCGACCAGCCAAGATGCTTCACGTCGAGGTTACAGGCTTGCGCCGACAGCGGTTAGGAACTCGACCACAGAACACGCTGAGATGGATTTTGAGGATCAAGGTGTCCTTTACTTCCGAACTAGGAACCCTAAGAACGAAATAACACTAAGAATCGTCTAGATTGCAGAAGGATGCTGATAAAGAGAAGTACAAAAACTTACCACGAAGATGGGCAACACGAATGTAACTGAGTCTAAAATTACAAAGTATTTTCCAAGGAAATAGTACGTAGTTGAGGTCACGAATACAGAGAGCAAAAGTCCTGCATGCAGCAGCGTCCTCGGTTTTATACCCCTGTGGGGACATAGCCTTATGTGCGGTGAAGACACAGCTCTATATTAGAGTAAGCAAAATTGTATTCCATACGAGTACACCAGTCACGGGTTTGTCGGGCTGTGTGTCGGTCATACACACTAGTGAAATAAATAATTCAATTGATTCATAACTTAGTCTTTCCTTCTCTACCCAAATCTTAGAGCTCGACCCCGTGCCTCCACATTGGTGACCCCGACGATCCAAGTGAACACAAACAGTTTTGGACATTTAGTGGAAAATATTAGTGGAAAATATCACAGTAATTAGATATCACAGTAATTGAGAAAAAAGGTGGAGAGAATGTCAAACAACTCGGAAACGGCAGGACCATCTTCAGCCAGTGTCAAAGGCGAAGGAAATACCATGTCTCAAATTACGGTATCGTCAAGAATTCCAGAATTTCGGAGGGACGCACCACGCTTATGGTTTGTGCAATACGAAGCAGTTCTAGCGAATCAGAAGCTATCGGAAGAGTGCAAATACTATCTCACTATAGCGAAACTGAGCAAAGAGAACATAGAACAGGTGAGCGATATTGTGTTGAATCCGCCAGCTGCTAACAAGTACAAAACGCTTAAGGATAGACTTTTGGCAGTATATGAGGAATCCAAGATGCGTCAGGTGCAAAAACTTCTAAAGGAGCAGGACTACTTCTAAAGGAGCTGGGAAGGTTTTTGGGTGACCAAAAACCTTCCCAGCTTCTTAGAAAAATGCGTGAACTGGCGAGAAATAAGTTCAAGGATGAAACACTACGTATGTAAGGCACTTACCATCTGCAGTACGGGCCGTCCTGACCGCTAGTGAGGTGGTGAACATGGAAAAACTTGCAGAATTAGCTGATAGAATCATGGAAGCCTCGCGTGCTAGTGAAATAGCGGAAGTAGCCGAGACTAGAACCAGTGGGAACAATGACCTACGTGACCAAATCAATCAGTTGACGAAACGCTTACAACAAATGGAAAGGTCAAGGTCAAGGACAAGATCATCGCATAAGGGAAATCGGGGCGGGAGATCGCAATCCAGGAAGAGAAACAACCCCAATTGGCAGTGTTTTTACCATTTTCGCTATAAGAAGAAGGCTACCAAATGTATAGAACCGTGTGCGTACAAGAAACGGCAATCTAAGGAAGAAACAAAAAACTAGAGATCGTGCAGACAGCGACGGATGTCTGCACAATATCACCTGCAAACCGTCTGTGCATCACTGACTGTAATAGTCGTATGCGATTTTTGGTGGATACTGGTGCAAACATCTCTGTAATACCTGTATCTAAGGTGAAGCGTAAAGTGTGCAGCGATAGTGAATACAAACTCTATGCGGCGAATGGTACGGAAATTCGAACTTTCGGGGTTAAAACGCTGAAATTGAATTTAAATTTACGTAGACCATACACATGGACATTTGTGATAGCGGACATTAGACAACCAATATTAGGCGCAGATTTTTTGGCTCATCACGGAATTATCACGGAATAAGTTAATTGATAGTTTAACTAAGATGAATTCTATAGCCTCTATTGTTAACTCATGTCAACCTACTGTGAAAACAGTGAATGATAACCATCCTTATCAAGAATTATTATGTAAATATAAGGACCTTACAAAACTTATATCTTATAACGAAGTACCAAATCATGATGTTTTTCACCACATTGAAACATTTGGACCTCCGGTATATGCCCGGGCTAGACCATTAGCACCGGATAGGTATAGGAAGGTTAGGGATGAATTTGATATGATGCAGGAACTTGGCATATGCAGACCATCCAAAAGTCCATGGGCCAGTCCTCTACACGTCGTTCCCAAAAAGAACGGCGAGATACGTCCATGCGGAGACTACAGGAAATTGAACGCTGTAACCAAGCCAGACAGGTACCCAATCCCTCGAGTGACTGACTTCACGTATAATCTGGCAGGTAAGAAAGTATTTTCTAGGATAGACATTAACAAAGCTTTTTTCTGTATTCCTGTGCATCCTGATGACGTTGAAAAGACTGCAATAACCGTATACCAGGAAAAAAGGGCACGAATAGACCCATAGTGGCAGAAATGGTGACTGTTCCCCAAAGAAACCAAATACTGCACGCGGTCCAAGTATTCAACAAGTCACGTTCCCCCGTTGAAAAGCTGAATACTAAACTTCTCGGCATCCAAGGGAATCTGCTGCCAGTCTACGTGTCCAACCATCTACCCAGTAGTCAGAGACAACTATATTATGAAGCCCGTAAATTCGCCAGAGAACAGGACTACAAGTTTTGTTGGTCTCAAAATAACAAGATTTTTCTTCGCAAACGGGAAGGAGACGAATCGACCTGTGTTACATCCATGCAGTTTCTCAAGAGGCTCAATAATAATCAGTAATTATTTTAATCGCATGTTTAGTTTTAGAAAATCTTACCTTTATTTTTCAATTATTATTATAAATTATCATTATTTTCAATTTAAAACCAATGTAATTACACGTATGGCATACGATGAGCATAATCTAATGGGAATATCTAAACACTACGCAATATCTATATGTCATAGCATTCGTAACAACTATCACACTTATCACACATTTGCTTATAATAAAAACAAACACACACACAGAATACGACATAAATACTATACTATACTACCTTCAAATTGCATTATATACATTTCTTGGTTCAAACCACATAACTACACATTACTACCAAAATGTATGGTTCACTCAAAAACTCACACATATTACACATATTATTTAAACAACACATTCATAAATATGCGGTTCTACAATATGAAATCCGCTCTTTTAATTTTGACTTTAAATTCCATTTCTCAAGTTTTCTCTTTTATGACCATTGATACCGAAAACATAAACAAAAATGACTAATTTAAATCAAATAAATCTTGACATTGACTCGTTCAGAGTCTCATCTTCATTCATGTGTCCACCTGACAAATGTGCCCAACTGTTAGGTAAAAATAATAGACAGACGTTAAAGTTTATACACATGAACATACGCAGTATATATAAAAATTTTAATGGTTTTTTAGCTATACGTGCAGATGCTAGATTAAGTTATGATGTCATTCTTCTGACCGAGTGTTGGCTGGAGCAGGGTCACCCCCTTCCGCGCATGGATGTATACACTGTGTTTTGCTCAGATGTGATAAAAAATCAAAACGATGGACTGGTTCTCTTCGTTAGAAGTGATCTCACTTGTTCAGTGAACGAACCCGATTTCGTTGACGGGAGCTGTCTTATTTGTAAATTAAACTACAATACAGTGTTAGTCGGAATATATCGATCACCATCCTACAAAAATATAGATAATTTCCTAAATAGTCTTGATCATGTTCTCGAATCAATAAGTACTTACGAAAATATAATTTTGGCGGGTGATCTTAATATCGATATTAAGACTGATTGCATTGATATCCGGAAATCTAACAAATACCTAACCCTGGCTGCTACCCATTGTCTCTTACCTACGCATTTGTATCCTACTAGGGCGGACAAATGCTATGACCATATCTTGCTTAAAACTAAAAACAGAGCCACGACAATTGTAATGGAAACAAGTTTAACAGACCATTGCGCCGTGACTCTGTGTCTATCTTTCGACAAATGCCGTCAAAAACACAGTGTTTTTACCACATCTGTCAATTATGTGGAAGTTAAAAATGCTATAGAAAGTGCAGATTTTGGGCAGGTGTTGTCATCTACGAACGCAGATCGCGCGTGTAATATATTTATCGACATTCTTTCATCGATTATAAAATTAAATACCCGATATCTAAAAGTATCCTCAAGATATCGTATTTTGAAGCCTTGGATCACGGAAGGTCTGCTGCGCTGTATACGAAATAGAGATCGCATGCATAGCAGCCTTCGTAAGGCTCCAAATAATATAGTCCTTAAAACTACATATGTGCGCTATCGAAATTTCTGCAATGGATTGCTGCGTAGGCTTAGGGTGGCGTATGAGCAATCTGAGTTCACAAAGGCGAAAAACAATCCCAAGGCAACTTGGGATACTATACGTAAGATTACAAACACGCAAAAAGAAAAAAAATATGCATCCGAACTGCTCGAAATTGAAAATAGCCCCGAGCAGTCAGTAGATTGTGTGAATTCATTCTTTGCAGGCGTTGGGGCGGATTTAGCAATGAAAATAACTTCTAACCTCAACAACAGAAAACCCGTGACATCGGAGGAGGGATCACCACCAGCAAACTCACTAGTCATTTTGCCAGCTGATGAAACACAAATAGATAGTATAATAAGAAATCTTCGTGAGAATTGTGCAGTGGGGTGGGATGCAATCTCTTCTAAAGTATTGAGAGCTTCGCGTGCTACTTTGGTGCCAGTTATAACCTATATCTGCAATCTGTCAATCGGTACAGGCGTCTTTCCCTCAGCTCTGAAAAAAGCAATTGTTACTCCCGTGTACAAGAACGGTAACAGACTCAGTGTTAATAACTATAGGCCAATTTCGGTACTTCCTGCACTCTCTAAAATCTTAGAAAGAGTATTGAATAACAGTTTGGTAGATTTCTTACAGCAAAACAATACTCTTGCAGGCAATCAATTTGGTTTTCGTGCGGGTATGTCCACAGACGATGCTGTGATAAGTCTATCAAACTCTATTGTTAAAAACATAGATAATAAGCGCAAATGTGTTGGGATCTTTCTAGATTTGTCAAAGGCGTTCGACACTGTATCTATACCTATTCTCATATCAAAGCTGGAAAAGGTAGGAGTGAGGGGCATCACTTTGGATATTTTCAAGGACTACCTGACTGGCCGGACACAGTGTGTAAAAATAGGCGACTATATTAGCAGAGACATATCTCTCTTGTACGGCGTCCCGCAAGGAAGTATATTGGGCCCAACACTCTTCCTAATATATATAAATAGTCTCTGTCAGCTTAAATTGCCAGATTGTGAGGTAATAGCGTATGCTGATGACACTGCGCTAATAGTTTCTGGTGAAAATTGGTCAGAGACTAAAAGCCTAGCTGAGAGTGGTTTGAAGATGGTAATGGAGTGGCTCCGCGCAAATCTCCTTACAGTGAACCTTGAGAAAACGAAGTACATAACGTTTTCAAATTCAGTGTCACATGCTCCGTTGCAAGATTTCTCCCTAAGAGCACATACATGTCACTTTTTGCCTCTTGGAAACAACTGCTCATGTACGGTTCTCCCTAGAACTACTGAAATTCAATATTTAGGAGTTCAAAACCTTAACTTGGCACACACACATACGAACACTTACTTCTAGAATAAGAAAACTAATATTCATCTTCAAAAAACTACATCAATCCGCTAATATGGACACGCTAAAATTGATTTATTCTGCCCTCTGCCAGTCTGTCCTATCGTACAATATTGTGGTGTGGGGGGGGAGCATCAAAAACAGCATTTCTGGAACTTGAGAGAGCCCAAAGGGCAGTTCTAAAGGTGATGAGCTCGAAACCGATAAGATACCCAACTGCTGAGCTTTATAATGAGTGCCAGGTCCTCACAGTGAGGCAGCTCTACATCCTTCGCACAGTCTTAAAAAAACATAAGGCCCTAATTTATGATCCTCGGGTGTTGGCCAAAAAACGCAGAGCGCACACAGTTTGTGACGTTGTAAAACACAGAACAACAAATGCGACCCGCCAGTATTATGTTTTAAATGCACGTATTTATAATAAAGTCCAAAAAAATATAAATATCTACGCACTGAACTGCAGCAAGGTAAAAACCAGCGTAACAAACTGGCGGAAAACACTTACCTATGACTATGTTGAAAACATTCTGGACAGTTGTTTGTCTTGATCTCTTTAGCGCCTATGGTAGTAATTTTGTTACACACACATACACACGCACTCACACACACACACACACACACACACACACACACACATACACACACACACACAAACACACACACACACACACACACACACACACACACACACACACACACACACACTCACACACACACACACACACACACCCACACACAGATGAGAATGAAATGAGATGAGAATAGAAGGACGCTGTTCCTATAATATTGTATATACCTTCGGGAGCACACTGACACCCAAAATACAGGAAATAACCTAGTTTGGGTGGCAGCGATTTAGTTGCAACACAATGTTATTTGTTTGCTGTCACTGTGATTCTATTTATTTGTCTGTGTTCATTGCCTATGTAACTATGTGTCATTATCATCTGTGTAAATAAATAAATATTATTATTATTATTAATAACAAGTTTTGGGCTATGGGAATTTCCTCGAATATCCATGGGTTTGCGGAATTCATCGGCGACTTTTTCCAGATTCATGCAACACACAATATTGCAAGGCTTAGATGACGATTGCAGGAATAGTATATTAAGTTTTGTAGATGACGTCCTAATTGCAAGTGTAGACGATGTAAGTCATCGTAGACACCTCGAAGCATTATTCCAGCAGTTTAGTAAATATAGCATAACCATTAATATATCTAAATGTTTGTTCGGTAAACAAGAGATAGACTTTTTAGGTTGTAACCGCTGAACGTGTCAGACGGACTACTCACCGGCTGACCCAGCAGAGAGATGCACGAGCTCTATGGGATCCCAGGGCGCCTTTTGACAGAGGAGAAAAGTGTGCGTGCGTGTGGGAGACCAGGGAGACTTCAGAGAAAACCACTATTACCTCTGTTGTACATACATATATTACAGAGAGATAAAATTATACATAGGAAGATTACAGACAATAGAGTTAGGTACAGATAGATATACAAAGATGAGTATGTCTTCACCAGCTGCACCACGGTGACCTGCTTGCAGTAGGTAGCCAGAGAGTTACGGCTAGTAGTTGTAGTACACCTCGGTCAACCCACCGTTGACACAGTTATTTCTTGCAGAGTGAAGTTATATAGATATATAGGAAAGTTACATAAATTTTAACAGAGAAAAAGGGAATACGTGACCCCGGTTGTCGGCCTGCTCGGCGTCTGCGCACGTCTCTTGCCGCAATCTCGACCAGCCAAGGTGCTTCACGTCGAGGTTACAGGCTTGCGCCGACAGCGGTTGGGAACTCGACCACAGAACACGCTGAGAAGGAATTTGAAGACCAAGGTGTCCTCTAATCCCGAACTAGGAACCCTAAGAACGAAATAACACTAAGAATCGTCTAGATTGCAGAAGGCAGTCGATAAATATAAGTAAAAACACTTACCAAAAACTGGGCAACAAAGAATTTAGTTAAGTATAAAGTATTTTCCAAGACACAGCAATACAAACGTTCCAGTCACAATTCAGAGAGTAAAAAGGATTTATATGTAGCCGGGGCCGCAGTTTTATACCCCTATCATTGGAAGGTTCTCGAACACACTTTTTTTTAAGTTGAATTAGTGCGAACGATGATCAAAAACACCAAATCACGGTCGAAATCCTAACAACTTTAATATCTTACTTACTTACTTCCAGCGGGGGACGCCGTCGACCGGACGGGTGATCTGCCCTCTTTGTGGGCCATTTAATATCACCCAGCTAAGTAGGAATCAAACAAAGTACAGCAACCTTTTAACTTGGTTGGATCATACCCACATTCTTTCCTTGAATACTCCGGTTCTGAGCATGCAGAATTTGAACCTGTTTAATTTAACTGAGGAAATTTAATTTTAACCTAAATGAGATAGCCTATAATTAAACAATTAATTTTCCCATTTAGGTGCTATGAGTATTTCTAATTTCATATAATTAAAACATAAAGGAAATCGAACGCCATCTAGTGCTTAGCTAGCACAAAAGTTCCTACACCGCGGCACCGACTAACTGATGTGAGTACCACTGAGACTGCCATAGGTGGCGCTAGTAGTAATCAAATTACAGTAGATAAAATCTAATGTTACACCACCCCTTCCCTCACAGTATTCCCTGCGTAGTATGCGCAGGGAATATCAGCGACAGGATCTCACTTGGGAGATACCAAAATAAATTCCAAAACTCGCGATGACCACACTAGTTGTGAAGACCACGAACTCCAAACAAACAACCACGAACCTAACAGCTAACTAAAGAAACCAAACAAAATCACATTACCAAGCCAAGCACTCTAGAAGTGTCACCCTATTAACTGCCCGGATCACTGTATGCCCTTCATATAGGTTAGTGAGTAGGCTTAGGGTGGAAAGAGACCGAACGAAGCAAAGTGGCACTCCCACGATCATGGGCACTGAGTATGTCGTCATGGTACTTAGTGAGCAGGGGCAACCTGTCCTCCAACGGTACCACCAGCTTCCAATCAAAATCAGAGGTCAGAGAGTATTTATTTTTTGATAATCTGAAAAGACGGTTATCACGTATGTCAAAGTTGGGAAAATGCCTAGGGTTCTTTTTCACACTGTTCAGAGTGTGGAGATACCAAGAGTCCTTAGTAACGCTGGTGTCGATTGTGTCAATCTGAATTCGTGAAAGAGCATCAGGTACCACATGGTCCTTACCCTTTCGATGTTCTATATCGAAGTCAAACTGACTCAACCTCATGCTCCAGCGCGCAAGGCGGCCTGTCGGATTCTTCAGTTTGTGGAACCACAGGAGTGAGGCGTGGTCAGTAACCACAGTGCATTTCTGTCCTTCCACGTACTGCCTGAACTGTTCCAAAGCAAAGATCACAGCCAGGAGTTCTCGCTCAGTGGTACTGTAGTTGACTTCGTTCTTGTTGAGTGAACGACTACAATATGCGACAGGGTGCTCCACTCCCTCATGTGTCTGCGTCAGTACAGCAGCCACAGAGAAGGATGACGCGTCGCTGAGAATCCTAAAAGGTAGTGAGTAATCAGGCATTTTCAAAATAGGAGCGGTGACCAAAGCGGCTTTCAGCAGATTGAAAGACTCTTCAGCTTCACGCGACCACTCAAAATTTATATTCTTAGAAGTTAATTTACATAAGGGTTTACTAATCTTAGAAAAATTATTCACGAAACGCCGATACCACCCAGCCATACCCAGGAATCTTTTCACCTCCTTAGCGTTGGAAGGTGTAGGATAGTTGAGAATGACATCAACTTTACCTGGGTCTGTCCGCAGGCCATGCTTGTCGACAAAATACCCGAGGTACTTCAATTCGCTACGACAGAACTGCGATTTTCGCATGTTGATCGTGAGACCCGCATCCTTAAGGCGCTGATAGACTCTATTTAAGAGGTCCACATGCTCCTCAAAGGTGCTGGCCACAACGATTATGTCGTCTTGAAAGGAGAACACTCGGTTATCAAACTCTGGGCCAAATAGACGGTCCATGAGGCGTTGCATCGAGGCGGAAGCACCTACAAGTCCGAAGCACATCACGTTGTAGTGAAAAAGGCCTCGCCTGGGGACAGTGAAGGCGGTCTTCTCGGCGGATTGGGGCGAATCAAACGGAATCTGCCAATACGCCGCACTTATATCAATAGAAGACAAATATTTTGCATTATTGAGATGGTCTAAAATTTGGTTGATGTAAGGTAACGGATACGCATCGCTTTTAGAAACAGAATTGAGCTTCCGAGAATCAAGGCACAATCTCAGGTCTCCGTTCGCTTTCTCCACCATCACCACTGGTGAGTTCCATGCGGACTGAGACGGGGTCACTACTCCCATCTCCAGCATCCGATCTAGTTCCTCTTCCAGGGCTTTCTGCTTCAGGGGAGAGAGCGGGTAATACCGTTGCTTGATTGGCTTACTATCGCCCGTATCTATAGTATGATGCGCCAGAGATGTTCGACCTAGACCCACCTTGTCCGTGTTGATGGTATCAAATTTCTCAATAATGCTGTTAATTACCCGCTTCTGATCAGCGGTTAAATTGTTGTAATCCTCTAGACCACTGTTAAGAGACAGAGATTCTACCGGATTACAGTCACTAAAGTTGGAAAGATTGATATTCTGAGAGATCAATCTATCCCCTAATTGAAATTGTTGCCAGAAGTCCACTCCAAATATCATAGCAGTAGTGATTTCTGGAACAACATAGAACTTAATAACTCTGACAGCAGAATTATATTCAATAGGCAGAGAGATACAGCCCAGACATGGCAAATGAGAGCCATCTGCTGTAGTTAAACTAAAGTTAGGGCTGATGCTTCCAAGCTCAAACCCTAATTCCAAGAAAGTGTGGTGCGCTCCCTTACCCAGTACTGAGCAAGCTGCACCCGAATCAAGTAAACCTAGAACATTTAAGTTCAGGATCCTAACAACTAAATACGGTCTTATATCATTATCCCGTTTGGTAAACAGGACCCTATCAGAGAATGCATCAGACAGAGGAGCTCGCTCCGAACCGAATGGTGATCTTTTAATAAGGCCCTGACTTACTCGTTTTTTGGCTTGGCATTACACTTCGGACACTCAGGCGATTTGACTCCCTTCTGTCCACACAGGAAGCACACCAATTCCCTTGACTGTGTACAGCCATATGCAGTGTGGCCGACTTCACCACAGCGGAAGCATCCTCGTTCGCTTGAGGTCGTAGGACCGGCCACGGCAGAGACCTGCTGGGAAGTTTTATGAACAGTTTTATTCTTAAAATGGTGTAAGTCCGAGGTGATCCCAAACTTATCTAACGCTGGTTCCTGGAATGCCTCTGCCCTAGCACGCGCAAGTTCTAGGCGCTTCCCCAATCGCTTCAGGTCGATTATCGAGTTTACCTCGTGAAGAGCCAATTCCTTCATATAATCGGGCCTAATATTATGCATCAGAATGTCCAGTTGTTCCTCACTGGGCATTTTGCACGTTAATCTCGAGAACATGGCCTGCATCGTAGAGATGTAGATGCCTAATGTTTCAGATCGGGCCTGTGTACGCTGCCTAATTTCATTTCTGAGACGGTAATCGTAGTCGGGAAGGTCGAAAGTCTCCCTCAGCTCATCCAACATGCCCTCATACGAGGTAAAGTTATTCTTGTTGGTGCGGAACCAAGATAAAGCCGGACCGTCCAATAGGTCAGAGAAAGCTGAGAGGATTTTATCCTTGGTGACTTCCCGAGCACACCTAAGCTCTTCCAGTCTCTCAATGAATACACGTACACACGCAGAGCCATCAAATTTTATATTAAAAGAGTTTAAATTTACGGGTCTATCCCTTATTACTAAATTACCACTAATTGTGTCGGAACTAGGCGCGTCACGTCGCCTCGAACGGTCCCCTCCCACCACAGGCGAGGTGTAACCTACGCGGTCACGATGAATAGGTTCAGTCTCTCTATCCGAACCCTCAGAGTCAGAGTCAGTATCTGATTCAGCCACAGACAGAATTTTAACCAAGCGGCCACGGATATCTAAAAGATCTGGACAGTCTATACCACACCTAGCTAACCTAGTGAGAAGGTAGTTCGCCCTCACTGCAACCTTAGTCCGACAATTACTATTTGAAACGACTTCACCTGAAGAGAGTGTCCCTTCCAGCTCAAGAACTTTAGGCTCACAGACAGCCAACTCAGAGGCGGCAACAGCAGGTACCGTGGCGATGGCCTTAATGCTGCCACGCCGGACAAGCCGCAATGCAGTGCGCAGCTCACTCCGCAGGCCAACAACCGTCGCATCCGGATCCGCTGTAACCCCCATGGCAGAGAGTTCATTAAAAAGTTCATCTTTCTTAAGGTAGTTAATACACTTCTGTAATTGGGCCATAGTGGTCCAAGATTCAGTTTTTATCAAAACAATTAACAGTAATGGAGATTCAACTCACAACAGGTTTATAAATTATAAATGTAGGTTAAATGAAGTTTCCACAGAGACAAAATCAACTAATATTAACAGATAATACAATAAATATGCTTCCTCTAGGTCACAATTTGTGCGGTAGCTACAAAAATCTAATATTTTAGAATAGAGAAACTATATTAACTAAATTTAAGAATAGCTTTGTCCAAGAAATATGACACCAGGTATACTTTCTTTAGATTAATAAATTAGGAGGTAGTTACAAAAAGTTTACTACTATTTTATATTATGTTACTTGATTTTGGGTAGATATTATAGAATCACCCAGATAAATATCTTCAGAATACTGGCTCAGCAACCCAATGAAGTGAATACCAGATGTTCAAATTATAGTTGAAGTTATAGAAATTTTCTTTATATAAATTACAAGTGATGTAGGTATTCAGCAAAATGTTAAAAAGTTAACTACAAATCTACTCAAGTCTATACAGTACAAAGCAGCTATGTATTTTTACTAACTACTTACTAATACATAGGTATAAACCCAAAACCATGAATGCTAGACACAGAAATTTCTAGACTAAAAGTTTGACACAGTACAATTACTATGTGAACAGACCACAATAAATATATATGTTTGTACAACACAGAAGCAACTAAATAGAAGGAAAAAAAAGAAAAAAAGAAAAAGAAAAAAAACTAGTTTGCCAAAAATATGTTTCCAAACTTACCGAAAGATGTGCAGTTTTTAAAATTGGAATTTGGAATTTTGGGGTCTCAATGGTTTTTTCTTGCCACTGGGATGATGGTACGATTGGCTGAAAAAACACAAAGAGGGTAAGTATTACATGCGTAACTGCAGCCGCACAACCAATTAGCGTCTTGGGTAGTGTCAGACGGAGGGTAGTGTTTCCTCCAAAGCGAACTCTCCAGACACCCACACACAGCGCACCCACAGAGAACAGAGTTAGCCCCACGTTGGGCGCCAATTTGTAACCGCTGAACGTGTCAGACGGACTACTCACCGGCTGACCCAGCAGAGAGATGCACGAGCTCTATGGGATCCCAGGGCGCCTTTTGACAGAGGAGAAAAGTGTGCGTGCGTGTGGGAGACCAGGGAGACTTCAGAGAAAACCACTATTACCTCTGTTGTACATACATATATTACAGAGAGATAAAATTATACATAGGAAGATTACAGACAATAGAGTTAGGTACAGATAGATATACAAAGATGAGTATGTCTTCACCAGCTGCACCACGGTGACCTGCTTGCAGTAGGTAGCCAGAGAGTTACGGCTAGTAGTTGTAGTACACCTCGGTCAACCCACCGTTGACACAGTTATTTCTTGCAGAGTGAAGTTATATAGATATATAGGAAAGTTACATAAATTTTAACAGAGAAAAAGGGAATACGTGACCCCGGTTGTCGGCCTGCTCGGCGTCTGCGCACGTCTCTTGCCGCAATCTCGACCAGCCAAGGTGCTTCACGTCGAGGTTACAGGCTTGCGCCGACAGCGGTTGGGAACTCGACCACAGAACACGCTGAGAAGGAATTTGAAGACCAAGGTGTCCTCTAATCCCGAACTAGGAACCCTAAGAACGAAATAACACTAAGAATCGTCTAGATTGCAGAAGGCAGTCGATAAATATAAGTAAAAACACTTACCAAAAACTAGGCAACAAAGAATTTAGTTAAGTATAAAGTATTTTCCAAGACACAGCAATACAAACGTTCCAGTCACAATTCAGAGAATAAAAAGGATTTATATGTAGCCGGGGCCGCAGTTTTATACCCCTATCATTGGAAGGTTCTCGAACACACTTTTTTTTAAGTTGAATTAGTGCGAACGATGATCAAAAACACCAAATCACGGTCGAAATCCTAACAACTTTAATATCACCCAGCTAAGTAGGAATCAAACAAAGTACAGCAACCTTTTAACTTGGTTGGATCATACCCACATTCTTTCCTTGAATACTCCGGTTCTGAGCATGCAGAATTTGAACCTGTTTAATTTAACTGAGGAAATTTAATTTTAACCTAAATGAGATAGCCTATAATTAAACAATTAATTTTCCCATTTAGGTGCTATGAGTATTTCTAATTTCATATAATTAAAACATAAAGGAAATCGAACGCCATCTAGTGCTTAGCTAGCACAAAAGTTCCTACACCGCGGCACCGACTAACTGATGTGAGTACCACTGAGACTGCCATAGGTGGCGCTAGTAGTAATCAAATTACAGTAGATAAAATCTAATGTTACAAGGTTATCATGTCACATCAGAAGGGATTCATCCTCTGGAAGACAAAGTGGAAGCGATAGTTAACTTTCCGAAACCCCAAACAATCGAGCAATTAAGACGATTCTTGGGCATGGTAAACTTTTATCGTTCACACATTCTTAACGCAACTAGTTCACAGTCAATCTTAAATAGTTATCTACATAACTCGAAAAAGAAGGACAAAACACCTATAGTCTGGAACTCGGACGCTGACGAAGCTTTCGAGAAATGTAAGTTGAGCTTGCGCAACGCAGCGACGTTTGCCCACCCAGTACCGGATGCAGAGATTGAATTAATGACGGACGCGTCGGATACGTGTGTTGGTGCAGTTTTGTAACAATGTATAAACAACACGTGGACACCATTAGGCTATTTTTCCAAAAGTCTGTCAAAAACCGAGCGCAAATATAGTACATATGATCGTGAATTATTGGCAATCTATTTAGCAATCCGTCATTTTAAATATATGGTAGAAGGCCGGCAATTAATTGTATACTCTGACCATAAACCTTTAGCCTTTGCATATTCTAAAGGTACCAATGAAAATGAGATACCCAGGAGAACACGGCAATTAGTTTATATCAGTGAATTCACAACCGACATAAGACACATCAGCGGAAAAGATAACATTGTTGCTGACACCTTATCCCGCGTTGCGACCGTAGAATGTCCCACGGTTATAAATTACGAGGAACTCGCCCACGCGCAAGAGGTAGATCCCTATATTTTGCAACTATCGAACTCTAATGATGACAAGGTTAGGCTTAAGAAAATTTTGATTCCCGGTTGTCAAAAATCAATATACTGTAACATTACTGATAATAAGATAAGACCGTATTTAACTGAGAGTTTTAGACGTAAAGCATTCAACTCTATCCATAGTTTAAGCCATCCAGGCATAAGAACCTCACGGAAATTAGTGCAGGATCGTTTTTATTGGCCTAGCATGTACCGCGATGTAGGACAATGGGCAAAAACGAGCATACAATGCCAACGAGCTAAGGTTAGTCATCATACAACGTCCGCATTAAGCTCTTTTCCATCGTGTGATCGATTTGAACAAATTCATGTAGATTTAATTGGTCCTTTACGGACGTCGGAAGAAGGGTTTAGATATTGCGTAACCATTATTGATAGAGGCACACGTTGGCCTGAGTGTTTTGCTACGATAGATATGACAGCTGAAACTGTAGCTAAAGTCATTTATGAAGGTTGGATATCTCGTTTCGGTTGCCCGAAAAGGCTAACCAGTGATCAAGGACGCCAATTTGAAAGTCAACTATTTTCTTCATTAATGAAACTACTAGGGATAGACAAAATACGTATGACTCCTTATCGACCACAAAGTAACGGTATAGTAGAACGTTGGCATAGATGCTTGAAAGCAGCATTAACCGCTCGCTTATGTAATACCACAGCACACTCATGGGTACACGAGTTACCGACCGTACTACTAGGTCTCAGAATAGCGATCAGGAGCGATAGTGGCATAAGCGCAGCGGAAATGACGTACGGAACAACTCTACGTCTACCAGCTGATTTTTATAGCAGCGCAAAGCAATCTGACATTGATGACTCTTGTGAATACGTAAATAATTTGAGAAATCTATATTTCATCATAACAGTAATATAAGAATATTTGTTCATCCAGATTTAGAAACTTGTGAATATGTATTTGTCAGACATGACGCAATTCGTAAGCCTTTACAACCAACTTACGACGGTCCATTTCGCGTGTTGGATAGAAAAAACAAGGTATACAAAATTCAAATGTTAGATCGTAAGGTTAATATTTCGACCTTACTACTCGGACTAATATGGAAGTTCCAAATCGCGAACCTCTTAACGCTCGCACCACACGCTGTGGGAGAAGCGTTAAACAGTCTGTCCGATTCATGACGTAAAATTATAACACTAACATTATTTTGTGACTTTGCTCGTCAATAGACAAGACATGCAATGATACCTATAAACATTTTTTTTAGAGTAATATATAACTCTATATACCTATTTTATATAATTTTAAGTACCTACCTACTTATATGAATTGTGTAACTCTTGTGAAATTTGTGAATTATTTGTTACATGTAATTGTGTCAATTATTTTCAAATGTCTGTATTTAATAATGTGTTAAAGACTACATCAAGTTTTTGACAAACTGCCCAACAGTATTAACAATATGGGAGTAGAGAAAATTAACGTGACTTTACATTTTTTTAAGCAAAACACATCTGTATCGGCAACCTACTTAAAATGTTGAAATTACTGATGTCGTGCTTCATTGTTAATATTGTAGTATAGCATACAACATTTAGTACCCAAAATAAATGACAATATTGGTAAATATGGGTAAACAACAATCTAAAAACGCACAAGACGGGTCAGATAATGAAGCAAAAGCTGACCTATATAGAAAAATCGAAACATATGGAATTTTAATTTTTGTGATAATTGCTATCGCACTTAGTATCTTATTTTATTTCTTTGCAAGTAAATTCTGCGGGCATTTGAGAAACAAAGTTGTCAAAAACCTGGTGACGAAAGTCGAAGAAGGTCGCGCACCCAAAGTCGCAGCCATTAATGAACAATATATATAACGTGTCAAAGTTTAAATTTGTGTATTTTCAATGTATTGGTGTTTTAAGCTGAAAATATGGAACATTATACATAAAATTGTGTACGAAATCCAGTGCAGCTGTATAGTAACATTTTGCTACAATAGTAGTAGACAGTGTAATATAGATTATTTTAGTCTCTAACAATACATTAAGCGACTGTGTACTTCACCAAAAGCGTAGCGTCAGCACATTCCTTTGACTAACTATATCAAAGTGCAACTACAATGTATGTTATTATAAATAAAGTAATGATAGGGTGACCATAATTTTTTCAGGACAAATTGTAAAATTATTGTAACTGAATAGGGTGACCATGGTTTTGGGAGTTTGTAATTAGAACACAGTGAAATATTTATGAAATGTTTAATTAGACCTAATAATATTTTTTACCTTTATAATGTAAAATTTTTATAAGGGGGGAATACTGTGGGGACATAGCCTTATGTGCGGTGAAGACACAGCTCTATATTAGAGTAAGCAAAATTGTATTAAATACGAGAACACCAGTGTGTATTATTTATTATATTTATTATTATTGTATTAAATACGAGGTCACTCGGTCATAACTCATTCATTTCCTGGGGCCTCCTATTCTCAAATAATTAATAGAGCACTATGTAGTACACACTGTCCACAATCTACACTAGTGTTTCTTATTGGTAGAAGAGCTAATGCAAATATAAATAATTTCATACACTTTTACAATCAATTAACAAAGTTACAAATTAAACAGGTAATATTTTGTGCATTACCTTACAGTAAATCATTCACAGCTAGTGAAAACAACATTAGATATAATATAAATAGAAAATTACATACCTTGACTACATACAGTAGGACCATAGATTTATTTGACTGTAATTTTGTATTACAGAACAATTTTATTTTGACAATAGATAGTTTTTCACTATCAAAATATTTGCAACGACAGGTTGCGCTCCTATTAGGAAACTTTTTAAATAATACATTAGCCAAACTGGCTATTAACAAAACTCTTATTGAGTTGAACAATACTGACATTACTGACACAGTGGATAATGTTATCAAAAAAAAAAACTAAAACATTCGACAACAGATAATAAATCTAGCAAAGTTTCTCACACTATGTCCGACTTTAGCGGCCATAGCCATACGGCTTTTGAGACAGTTCAGTCTCCTATATGTAATTTAAATTCTAAAACTAGTAGATTAAACCTGGTGCATCAAAATGTGGAAGGATTGATAAATGGTAAAGAATTGGAATTGGAGTTGCACATGACCCTGAATAATATTGATATTTTCTGTGTAACTGAACATTGGTTGAAAGACCATCAGGTCATGTTCAACTTCAAAAATCACCAGGTGGCTAGCTCGTTCAGTAGAAAAAATTTGGATCGTGGAGGCTCCCTAATTATTATTAATAAGAATATAAAATTTAAAGAGCGTAAAGACTTAGTAAGCCTCTCTATTGAGCGAGTTATTGAGATAGCTAGTATTGAGTTTGAGCAGTTCATTGTATTAAGCGTATACAGTCCCCCGGCTGCGCCCTTTGCAAGATTTGAAGAAACGATGGAAGAAGCGCTTTTTAAATGCCGTTCCTCCAATAAGGCAATAATAGTTTGTGGAGATTTCAATGTAAATATTTTAGAAAACACTAAAGTGCCAGCAGAGAGAAAAAAAATGTTAAATCTGTTCAAGTCCTTTAATCTTATTAATATGTTTTCAGAAGCTACTCGAATAACTGCACATAGTGCCACTGGTATTGATAATATTTACACGAATATTAATCCAATCAACAAATGTCTTGTGGATGCTGTACACTCGGATCACCGTGGCCAATTAATAACCATTGAAAGAAATAATTGTAAAAATGTTAAAAAAGAAATTAAATTTGTACCGATTAACCAGTACCGTTTAGACGCTTTCAGGGCAAGTATTGTGAGTAAAATACCTGATTTGCCCTTGTACACTTGTGTAGAAGAATCTTACGCAGAACTAACCAACCTGATCGATACTGAGTTTGGGAGAATTTTTACCTCAAAAACATTATCGGTTGGCGGCCGCCCTGTATTCAGTGACTGGGCAACATCGGGGATTTATAGGAGCAGGAGGAGATTGTATGAGCTGTATTCTGAAAAGTCATACAATTTCAACCCTGCTTTTCAGAACTATGTTAAAAATTACTCAAAAGTATTTAAGCGAGCCTGTTCCTTTGCGAAATCAAACTTCATTAGGAAGAAAATAACCAATTCTGTTAATAAAATTAAGACTACTTGGAATATAATAAATTCCGAATGTGGGAAATCTTCATCAACTGTAAGAGATTTCCATTTAAAAATAGAAGATCGCCATGTCACGGAGGATTTGGAGGTTGCGACAGAGTTTGAACATTTCTTCGCAAATATAGCTTCCACTACAACCAAAACTCTTCAGTCGTCTTCCATTTCCGCTGAGGCATTGCTTGTAGAATCAACAAACAGGTGTCAGAACACGTTCGTATTCACGGTTGTTAATAGCAAGGACATCGTTAAAGCGTTTAAAACAATTGATGTTAAAAAGACCGCGGATCTATGGGGATTATCAGTCAAAACTGTGGCAAGTATAATTGATGTCATTGCTCCCCATCTAGCAACTGTGTTTAATGACTGTGTCAACAGTGGTACATTTCCTGATTTAATGAAATATAGCAAAGTCATACCTTTGTTCAAGGCCGGCAGCGCCACAGATCCTTCGAATTTCCGACCCGTTTCTTTGTTGCCGACCTTGAGTAAAGTATTTGAGAAACTAATTCTAGGACAGTTGCTGACCCATTTTGGTGAAAACAAATTGTTTCATGATAAACAGTTTGGGTTTACTAAGGGACGTTCGACTACGGATGCTGGTGTAGAACTGTTAAATTGTATTTACGAAGCCTGGGAGGATAAGCATGATGCTCTAGGTGTCTTCTGTGATCTATCCAAGGCCTTCGATTGCGTTCACCATGACACATTAATCAGGAAATTAGAACATTACGGAATAAGGAACAAGGCTCTCGAGCTTCTGACTTCATATTTGAACAATAGAATTCAGAGGGTCGATGTTAACGGTACATGTTCAGCAGGATCTGTGGTTTCGTTGGGCGTTCCGCAGGGTTCGATACTTGGACCATTTTTATTTCTAATTTACATAAATGACCTTCCCTACTATGTAAGGGACAATAATAGTATTATTTTATTTGCTGACGATACTTCGTTAATTTTCAAAATTAAAAGGCAACACGATAATTATGACGAAGTGAATGGTGCAATCAAAAGAGTGGTCCATTGGTTTAATATAAATAATCTTTGCCTTAATGAGAATAAAACTAAATGTATTAAATTTACTCTGCCTAATGTTGCACAGGTAGAAACCAATGTACAACTCAATGGACAATTGTTGAGCCTTGCGGAATCGACAGTGTTCTTAGGTTTGAGTATTGACGCTAAACTTCAGTGGGGTTCACATATAGAAAAAATAGCTAGTAGATTAAGCTCAGCTTCCTATGCTGTAAAAAAGATTAGGACTTTAACAGATGTGGATACGGCTAGAATAGTTTATTTCAGCTATTTTCATAGTATTATGAGCTACGGAATTCTCCTTTGGGGTAATTCCGCAGATTTAAACACGATATTTGTCTTGCAAAAGCGGGCTGTGCGAGCTATTTATAATTTGGGCCCAAGAGTCTCCCTCCGAGATAAGTTTAAAGAGATGAATATTCTAACCGTAGTGTCACAATACATTTTCGAAAACTTAATGTATGTCAGGAAAAATATTGCAAAATTTCCAAGACTTTGTGACAGGCACAATATAAATACTAGAAATAAAAGCAATCTTGTAGTTTGTCATAGCAGACTCCATAAAATAAGTAATTCTTTCCAGGGCAACTGTATTCGCTTTTTTAACAAGCTTCCTAATGAAATCAGAGATTTACCTGTTAATAAATTTAAAAATACAGTAAAGAGCAAACTGTGCCAGAAAGGCTATTATAAAATCCAAGAATATTTAAATGATAAACAAGCTTGGAAATGAGCTGTTCGCTCTGCTGTGCTACTCAAGCAAAACATTGTATCTAGACCATAAGTTTTAGGCTAAGTAAATGTTTTGTAAATAGACCAAAAAAAAAAAGCCCGCTGAGTTTCTTGCCGGAGTCTTCTCAGGTCTGGGCCGCGTTTCGAACCGGTGGTCCATTTACTAGTATTAGTTAGTATTTAATATTTACTTTATGTTGACGTTTTGTAAGTGCCGATTTAATGGTCTATGCAAAATAAATTATTTTTGATTTTGATTTTTGATTTCAGTCACGGGTTTGTCGGGCTGTGTGTCGGTCATACACACTAGTGAAATAAATAATTCAATTGATTCATAACTTAGTCTTTGCTTCTCTACCCAAACCTTAGAGCTCGACCCCGTGCCTCCACACCCTTTTAGCTGGAACGTTCTCGAAACTCGTTTTTCTTAAATTAGTACAAACGATGATCAAAAACACCACATCACCGTCGAATACCCGAACAACTTTAATACCTTCCTGCTGAGTAGGAGTCAAAACAAAATACAGTACCAACATAATCTTGTTGCATTACAACCATATTTTTCTCCTTGAATACTCCTGTTTTGAACATGAGGAATTTGAACCACTTTAATTTAAATGAGGAAATTTAGGGACTTTAATTAAACAATTAATTCTCCCATCTAGGTGCGATGAGTATTTCTAATTCTTAGCAAACAATAGCATAAAAAAAACATGAATGGAAAATAGAAACGCCATCTTGTGAGCACGAAGTGAGCTAGCACAAAGATTCTTGCAACGACAACAACTGATATGGTTAGAGTCCCACTGAGGTCGCAACAGGTGGCGCTAGTAAAAATCAATTCACATTAAATAAAATTTACTGTTACAATCAATAATCTGTAACAATTCATAGTAATTACATAATTAGGCTTATAGCCAACCATTATTATAATTTATTATAATGTAATAGTTCAACAATACAACAATTAAACTCTTGTATCATGAAGGTTATCAGGCTTTTAGCCAACAGTAATACACCTTAGGCATTACACTGGTATAGAACCAGCTTGTACGACATGACATTATCTTCGAGGCTTGTAGCCATAAATACATAATAGATCTCATCAAGTAATGTCATAACAGGCACTGTTGAAGTATATAATACTTTGTATAATTAGTTAATTAAGTATAATATCATACCCGTGAAGAGTATGATCCAGTAATCAATAGTTTCCATCTACTAGACAGATATTACAATACTGTTGAGGTATGTACTCAACCGAGTCACACCACGGCGGCCGCGAAGACCGCGGGGTGCGGGGCGCATCGGCCAGCCTCCGCGCGCGCCGCCTTCTACGGTCAACTAGTCAGCGGACACTAGCCACGACACCAGCACGTTACGCGCATTCATACTTTTTGTTAGTTCCGTAGACGCGACTTACTTCATTGTATATTATCTCAATAGCATTATTTTATTATAGATTATTATACAGTCCACTAGTTTTTACTACCAGAGCCATCGGAGATCAAACATTGGTCCTTCTACCGTCAAAGTTAACCAGAAGACAGAAAAAAAATACTAGGAGGTGTATTGTGATTTCAAGTCGTCTTCACCTGATTTTCGGCCTTGAATACTAATTGAATAATATTTATTTCTTAGTAAGTACAATATTGTATTGAAAGCAGATGTTCGTAGGGACGTCCTTGTTGTGCGAAACAATGATGAGCTCTACTTACAGTTTCTAAATGAACTTTCCTTTACATTTGCGGAGTAATTAAAGCAATTGTACGACATACACGAATCTGTAACTCTTCTAGGCTGTGCATTCTCTCAGTGTACACTTTCGTCTTTGATAAATTCCCATAGGAAGAAATCACAGGGCGTGAGATCCGGGGATCTCACGCATCGAAGACAGTGGTTGATTGTTCGTCGAGGAAGTCAACGCTGTGCAGCTTCGTAGATCGTATTACGAAAAATATTCCAACCATAGATCACAAGACATTGAATTATCAGGACTACGGGACAGGAACAATCTTCATCGGAAACAAACCCAGGCCTTCAGAGTGTAAACGTGCCTTGAGATCATTCAAGAATCTCCACGTCACCAGTGGTTTGCATTGGAAAACCGTGAGATCGTTCCATTTCCTTATTTATCTTTTTTTATTTCCATCCCATCAAACAAATCACTCCATTTACCTCAGCAATATCATTTTAATCATCTGTAATCAATTAGTGCAAGACTTTTTCATCGTACTGGTCTACCATTTTGCGTTTCGACTGTGTTCATCTCTTTATTCACTCATTCATTAGATTGTTAATCATTTACACTATCATATCTCATTGCATTTCATGTGTATTTATGTAACTCTTATTACTGTTGATTCAGTTTTAGTACATAATTACAGCAACTGATTTGGTTCTATAGGCAAATAGCTTTGCTTTGCCTTTGTAAGCTTTTTAAATCGGTACCTACCTACCTGATCGTAACTTGCTTTTTTCCTTATATTTTTTTTCTGTTCACCCCAATATATCTACCTAACTTTTTTAGTCGAGTTAACATGGCACTTGGCCTTGCAAACAACCCTCCTCCCGCTTCTCCACGCGATGCCCCGCTCTCATCCTGCAGTAGCGTCCGCATCACAGTGATTGTTGTACATTTTAATTTCGTAGTTTTTATTATCGGATTTTGTTGACTTTTGTTATTGTTACGTTTAGAACATTTATATTGATTTATTTTATTGAGTTTTTGCCATAATACTTTATAACATACAGATTTACTATGTTCAGCAATGAGATCCGGTTCTCAGCATTCCATGGATTCACCGTGCGGTCGCCGGGTCCATGGCGTGGTACAGAGAGGAACAATGTGACGGCGCCTGGGACCTGCGACCCAGGTTTAGGTTTAGGGTGGCCACCTTGTGATGCATCAGCGCTCACCTCCACCGTCAGTCGTGTTCCCCTCTCTACCTATCCAAATTTGGTAAGATACTATCAACGCCGTTTTAGATATTCGTTTGAGTAAAGAGCTTACTGAAGCTCTTGGCAATCCGAGGTCTTTAAATAAGTTACAGGGATTTAGCTGGAATTCCCCTTGCTCCCACTTCTACGGCGTAGAGTCTAACCACATAGCCATTTTTGGTTAACTCGTTGGTCAAGTCAAAGTATTTGTTTATTTTTATAGCGTGGTCTTTAGGTATGTTAGTTTCCCACGGTACTGTGAGTTCTACTAGTACTGCACGCTTTTGCTGTTTCGAGACGGTCTGGATGACGAGGCACAAATACTCCGGTATTTTATAGTGTTTCTCATATGAATCTGCGAGTGATGTCCAATCAGCGGCTGCTATCAGAATTGAGTACGGCTTTTGATTTGTCTTTTTTGAGCAGCCTTCCTTTACAAACGCGACGTCATTTCTTTGGTTTGTAGTTAAACCCTTTTTCGCTCTAGCTTTGTTGCACTTTGTAGGTATTATTTTCATCTACTTGAAGAAAGATTTTGTTATGTCTTTGTCTGACTACCTCCTAGTATTACCTAAACCTACCCTACCAGTCTGCGAGCCTATCATGAATTTTTTATGGAAATGGAGGCGTGACTCTAGCTCTGAAGTACTTTGGTCTTTTGGAAGAGCTTGCACGATTTCGTCTTTTGATTTCGCTAAGACGTGCATTTTTGTTACTCTTAGATGTTTATAGAGTTCCGATGGTTTCTTGAACGTCATTCCAAAGTTATTTGAGGCTCTATATAACGTCGATGTATATAATGTTATAGTATCGGTATTATCTAAAATTAAATTTGAATTTGACATAATAATACTTTCAGAATGCTGGTTGAAAGGCCTAGGAGCGCTGCCTTTTCTTGACGGCTACTCATCCCACGCCACTACTAACAATATTATACAGAATGATGGAGTAGTAATGTACATAAGGAACGGACTATCGTGTACTGTATCTGAGCCAGCTTTCCTAGACGCAAACTGTCTTACATGCAGAGTGGGAAGTACTGCTATATAGGAATCTATAGGTTGCCCTCCTACTATAACTTGGCCCCTTTCTATGGCAGCCTTGAAACGCTAACGCGTTCTCTACAGTCGTTTGAAAATATAGCTGTGATAGGGGATATAAATATAGACATAAAGGAGGTTGATAACGTAGATAGAAATCAGTACGACTATCTACTGCACACAGCTTCGCTGGGTCTGCTGCCAGCACATTCGTTTCCTTCTAGATTAGGAAATTGTCTGGACCATGTCATGCTGAAAGCAAATACTGCAGCAACAGCAATCGTAGTAGATACTCCAGTGACAGACCACCTACCAGTGATCCTATGCCTAAAGCAGCACAGAAGACTGTACCTTGACTCTAAAAAGCTAGTAACGCAATTACACTATACATCTATCAAGCATGACATTGATGGGAGTGATTTTGGTCCGGTGTTGGACGAAATCGATGCTAATTCTGCTACTGATAAACTTATCATGATAATAGGAGAAACAGTGATGAAGCACACAACGCAGAAAAAGGTTGGTAGGCGACGTCGCATCTTAAAACCGCGGACGGGTTGCTTCACTGTATACATAACCGTGACAGGATGCATACTAACCTCCGGGAAAATAGTAATAATACGATACTTATTACAACGTATAAAAGGTACCGAAACTTCTGTGATGCCCTACTCAAAAAACTTAAAACCGAATACGAAAAAGAACAGTTTAATAAAGCTCAGAACAGTCCGAAAGCAATGTGGGAAGCTATTAACACAATATCAGGCAGAAAGACTCGGGCGCAACCGGCAAAGGAGCTTTTGAACTTATCAGCCGACGCCAATCTGTCAGCAAACTGTGTCAATAAGTATTTCGTTAATATTGGCAAAGACCTCAACAAAAAACAAGACAAAGCTTGTTCCACCCGATAGCTCACCTCACTACGGCAGCGCCGCTATAACTCCATGTAATTCGCTTGGAATATTACCAGTGGACAGGGAACAAGAATTACAAATTATTGGATACCTGAGAAGTACCTGTGCTACTGGCTGGGACAATATTCCAGCCTCAGTGATCAAACTCTCTCGGGATGTCCTCGCAGCACCGATTGTCCATATTTGTAATATTTCGATTACTACTGGTGTCTTCCCAAGAAGTTTAAAAAAGGCCATAGTGACTCCCATATGTAAGGGTGGGGACAGAGGGCGTCTTACTAACTATAGACCAATTTCGGTATTGAGCGCGCTATCAAAGATACTGGAGAAAATTCTCAATAGCTGTCTGACTAAATACCTTGCGAAATAAAACCTCATTCCGGAAAATCAGTACGATTTCAGGTCGGGTCTATCGACGGAGGACGCTGTAACAAATTTAAGTATGGCAGTATCTAACAAATTAGATAACAGGTTCAAATGTTATGGCGTCTTCCTGGACATATAAATAAATAAAATAAATAAAATAAAAATATTTTTATTCTCTCAAGCAATTAAATACAGATTCTTATTAAATAAAACAATAATATTATTATTTTCTTAGTGTGTATATCCAAAGCGTTTGATACGGTCTCCGTTCCCATCCTGATATCAAAACTCGAGCAGATTGGGATTCGTGGGATAACTTTGGATATTTTCAAAGATTATCTAACTGACCGTACCCAGGTAACAAAAATTGACACAGAGGTAAGTGACGAGGGGGAGATTGAATATGGCGTCCCACAAGGGAGTATTCTGGGACCTATCCTATTCCTAATATACGTGAACGACCTATGCAGGATGAAACTGCGGAACTGTCAAATTTTCACATATGCAGATGCCACAGCTCTGATAATACACGGGAATAATTGGGCGGACGCTAAGACTCAGGCCGAGAGGAACCTAAGAGAAGTGATGTCTTGGCTGTCTTCTAATCTTCTGACTATAAATGTAGAAAAGACAAAATATATTCGCTTCTATCTCCCAAACTCGCCTGAGCCATCAGCGGAAGCCCTGTTCAGTTACTCACTGCCCATAGCTGTGCCAACACGGCAACATCTTGCTCCTGTCCTCGCGTAACTAATGTAGCCAGTATAAAATACCTTGGTATCCAAATCGATAAACGATTAGACTGGCGCCCTCAGGTAGAAACACTTGCAGTGCGAGTCAGAAGACTACTCTATGTCTTAAAAATCTTCGTTCTTCTGCCGACAAATCCCTAATGCACACGGTCTACGTTGCATTGTTTCAATCAATTATAGGCTACTGTATTCCGGCATGGGGTGGCACACATAAAACCATAGTTTTAGAATTAGAAAGAGCGCAACGAGCACTTCTCAAAGTTATGAACTTCAAACCACGCCTCTATTCTACTACAGAACTGTATAGAGAATGCCAGGTCTTAACAGTTCGTCAATTATTTATACTCCGCACCATGCTCCGCCGCCATTCACAGGTTCCACTAAATCCAGATATTCCGGCAAGGAGACGTGGCGCACTCCAGTGCTCCCCCGTACCCTGCAGAACGGCATTTGCATCGCGGCAATATGACGCAATGAGTGTACTAGACTCTATAACAAAATTTGTAAAAAGATCTCGTTACATGAGCTGAACAAACACGATTTTAAACATAGTTTGATCGATTGGTTAAGATTACTAAATTATGACGATACAGAAAGTCTTATAGAAATCCTTGAGTGAGCAAAATTATAACTTTAATCTTAACATTTTGGCTATAAAAAAAATATATATATATATATATCGCTGGTTAAATGCCAAAGGGCCACAACGCAAAAAAATCTGAAACCTATTTTTTTTCAAAAATGGCATCCAAATCATTATAACTTTTAAATTTGAAAAAGACACCTGTTATTTTAGCGTCAGAAATGGCCAAATCAGACAAGCGCCTTTTTTGCATGCCGTGACTTTGGTGACTAACTTCAGGACGAAACAGCCACATTTTGAGTTAAGCCCTCGTAATCGGCGTAAGTGCACATTATTTATAAGACAAAGGGCCATATTGCGTAATATGTCTTAGTTTTAATTAAATTTTATAGACTAAAGTGCCATATTTTGGATTGTGGCCGTGTGGAATATAAATATCAAGTGAGTACATCATTATTGTATAAGCCAAAGGGCCATATTATAAAATGTGTCCGCTTTGCATTTTAATACCATGAGATTATTATTTATTTTTTTAAGATGAAAGTGCGGAGCCAGAGCTTTGTATATAAGAAAAAAGTAAATACATTACTATTTTTTTACGCAAATTGGACATGTTTCTTTTGTGGCTCTATTCTTGTGTGTAGTGGTTCGCTTGTATGTTTTTTTTTGCCAGTTAGTGAATTTACCTACCACAATTAGGTATAGCTTGTCTAAGCCCAAATGACTCGCCCAACCACTTCTATCACGCATACAAACAAATTGTACCTATTGACGATAAAATTCCTGAAACAATTCAAGTTTTTACTATTTTTACACTGAATATGATGTGAACGTTTTCCAGTTTAGACAAGCTATAGGTACTCGTAACAATAATATCTGTGCTGCCTGACTCGTAGACTGTTTACTGCTGCCGTCGATGATGAAATCATTAGGAGTGGACAGTAGGGTCTGTGTTTGTATACGTATATCATTGCTTTTTCTTTATTTGTAGAATGAATACACGAGCACAAAAAATGGAGGTGGTAATAGCAGAAAATGAAGATCTTCAAACTACCTCAACACAAAATAACACATTTAACTCAATTCCCAATATTGTTCATCAAGAATTGAGCTCACCGATACTAAACAGCCTGAACAATATAAATACCGAACAAGATAATCCGGATGACTCAACCGAAGGGACATACCGATGAAAACCATGGAGCCCCACTCACGCGCCATTACACCGAGGAGATACCCGATGTCGAGCTGTGCGAGATAGAGGCGGCTCTCAGGCAACTGAAGAACAACAGGTGCCCTGGTGATGACGAAATTACTACTGAGTTCTTGAAAGCAGGCGGGGTTCCTATACTGAAAGAGCTAGCGAGCCTCTGTAGTTCCATCATCTAGCAGAGCTTTACACCTAGGGCATGGAGTGGGACTGCGGTGGTACTATTCTTCAAAAAAGATGATAAACCATGCTGAAGTACTACAGGTCCATCTCACTCTTGAATCATGTCTACAAGCTCAGGAGTCGTCACAAATTGCCTCGCGTGTAAGTTCGACGAGTTCCAGCCACCGGAACAAGCCAGGCTTCGAAAAGGCTCTAGCACCGTAGACCACATCTATACTGTTCGGCAGATCGTAGAAAAGACCCAAGAGTACAATCAGCCGCTGTGTATGGCGTTTGTGAATTGCGAAAAAGCGTTCGACTCCATCGAAACTTGGGTAGTTCTGGATGTCCTCTAGCGGTGTCGTGACGATTGGTGTTACATCGAGGTGCTGAGATGCTTGTACGACACCGCCACAATGTCCGTCCAGTTCCAAGACCAGAACCCATAAGCCTCCAGCGTGGAGGCATGGGGATGTTACATTCCCCTTGAAGGATAAAATTCGAAACGAGGTCATCCGACAAAGGAATACAACTGTACGGCATACGACACAGCTTGCTGAATAAGTAAGCTGAAATGGCAGTGGGCTGGCCACATCTACCAAAGGACCGACGGCCGTTGGACCAACGAGTCCTAAAGTGGAGACCGTGAAAAGGTAAACGGAGGGTAGGGCGCCCTCTAGCCTGACATGGACTGACGACCTAAAAAAGTGGCTGGGACAGACTGGATGTGGAAGGCGGATGACCAGCCGAAATGGCGCACACTGGGAGAGGCCTATGTCCAGGAGTGGACAGCGATAGGCAAATTGATTGAATGGGTAGTCTATAAGTATTGTTCCTTGTAAGGCTTAGATGACTGTGTGTGAATCACAATGTTATGAGCAATAACACATTTTCCTTATTTTTCTTTTGGAATTTTAACCTTTTTAGTTATTTTAATAAAGACGTGATGATTGTAAAATTGAGTCGTTATTATATCATGTTGTATTATCCTTATTCTTTTTATGTTTAGCTAAGATTGATTTTATTAGTTTTCCGAGAAAAATATTCATTAAACCTTACTTATCTTTCGTTTTGTGGCATTTTATTAAATAAATATGCACAGATTTAACACTCATTTTTATAAGCAAAACGGACTCATGTGATATTATTCTTTCGTAGATGCAAGCTGCTGAAATAAGTTAGTATTACATTAATAAAGCTCTAAAAAACGCATCGAATGATATATAATACATAGATGTAGCGCTTATAGATTCTCAAAAAAATTAAAAATATCGCGGCGAAAACTTTGATGGGCTCTCCTGTAAAATTCACCATTTCCGTAATGTGGCCCTTTGGCATTTAACCAGCGATATATATATGTGGGATCAGGATTGCCGAGGGGTATATCTTGAGGGTTTGGAGTGCCCATTTTATTGGGATCAACAAGCCTGTATAAGTAATTTACAGAATTATATTTGAGAATAAACAATTAATTAATCAGCCAATAACATACAATACACAATACAAAAGTAAACAAAAGATAAAGTAGGTCAATAATTAGGCGAACAGACGTTTTAAGGTCTCAAGTTCGTACAGTGGCCAAGCCACCCAATTACAACAGCTATTGTAATTAATAATTATACAGCAGCGCTGTGTCAGGTAAACCGACATTTTGTCGGGAGCAGGGGAGCTCTTTATCGAGTCGAATCCGAAGACCGACTGACGAGCTCGCACTTCTGGTCCTCACAGCAAGCCGCAAGGCCTGCGTGGTTTCCTTATTGGGTTATATCCCCTTGTGGAGGCAGCTTCTCAGTACCCGGAGGGGCACCGGTCCTGGGTTTCGGGCGGCCCTTGAGCCCTGTGGAGATGGGACGCCGATGAAGCCGCGTCTTCACGTCGCCCGGCGGTCTGCCCGAGCTGGGTGAGATCACTGGTTACCCAGTGAAGGCCCAGCTCCGAGCGACCAGCGACAGGCGACGGCTAGTCGCAGCTTCTCGGTGTCTTGGCATCCGGACTCACTCCGGGTTCTGTAGCTGGTGCTCGTGCGCCTCCCGAAGGAAGCGGCGGTAGGTGCACTGCAGCGTGTGGAGCGCGGCCCCTAGGGACACGCGGGCAATGTCGTCCATCGGCATATGCTCCTGGGTGGTCTGCACGAGGGAGATGGCTGTTTGCAGCCTGTCCAGACATGGCATATCCATCTCGTTGATGAAGTCCAACGCCATGTCTGGTCCTGCTCCCTCGTACAGGGACTGCTCGTCTGTCTGCACCGTCTTGTTCATCGTCGCTGGGGCGGTTGCCGGCGACGTTGGGGGCGGGACCTGCGTCGAGGGGGCGGGGCTTGGCTCCTCCTCCTCGTTCGCTGGGGTGGGCTTGAGTTTCCGGGTTCTCTGGCGGCGTCTCCTTCGTCGGGAGGGCTGGCTGGCCCCTCGGGAGGTGGGCGCGTTCCCTTTCGCCATGAGCGACGCGCCCGAGGTCCTCTCACCGAGGGGGTTTGGGTTCACCTGCGCGGGCGCGGTAGGCGCGGCCCTGCGTCTGGTGACGGCAGCTGTGCCCGCCTTCTTGTTCCGGGCCTCGCGTCTAAAGACGGGGCACTGGAAGAAGTTGGCGGGGTGGTTGCCCCTGCAGTTTGCGCAGGTGGCGGGCTGGTCTCGGGGGCGGGGGCAGTCGCCCGCACGGTGTTCGCCGCCGCACCGCACGCAGGCCTGCGTGCGGTGGCAGTTGTGGCTGGAGTGCCGAAACTGCTGGCAGCGATGGCACTGCGCGGGCTTCCGCTTCCCTCGCCAGGCCTCGACGATAACTCCCGGCATGCCGAGGAGCTCGACGACCTGGTAGATTTCGTGTACGTGTCTATCCTTCTTCACAACGGCCAGGAAGATGCAGCCGGGACGTCCGCTGCGGCCCCGAATAGCGCGAACGTATTCGGGCTCGTGCCCCAGCTCGCGTAGTTCGGCCGCAATCTCCTCTGGCTCGGCGTTCGTGGGCAGCCCTCGGATGGCCACCTTCAGGCCTAGGTCTGAGGGGCGCGAGTACGAGTACCAGGAGATCCCCTCCTGGTCCTCGAGCCTGCTGAAATAGGCCTGTAACAGGCGGTACTCGATCTCATCAGCCGGGAAGAACCGCAATCCGTTCCCGTACGGTCGCGTATTTGCGGTCCTTCCCAGCTGGGCTTTTAGTTCCCTCAGGTGATGAGGGAAGTTGGGCAGCTTCTCCACCGTGATGGGTGGGTACCTCGGCTTCTTCGTGCTGCATAGCTCCTCCACGCCGGCGGCTTGGGGCGCCGCTGCAGCACGAGGAATCTTGGGGCGCTTGGCACTCTGGTCCTTGCTGGCCGAGTCGGGACTGCGCTGGCGGCGCGATGGTCCCGGTGCCAGCGGTGGGAGGTCGTCCATCGGCGTGTCCAGGACAGGCATGTCCCGGGCGGCCGAAGTGGAGGGCATCGGGGAGTCGTACGAGGACGTCTCCAGCTCAGCGCACGGCGCATTGCGCCATGCGGCCGGGGCCGGGGACTCGTACGCGCCTTCCCGGGGCGAATCGGCGTGCTTGACTTTCGACACCGGCGTGCGGATCGCCTTGGACGTCGACGCCGTCACAGACGGCGGAGTCGCGACAGGCGAGGCGCGCGGTGTCGATGAAGCTGGGCTTGCACGTGGAGCAGGCGCCACCGCCGGCGCGGCGCGAGGGGCGCTCGACCCATCCGGCCGCGCGCGGGTGGGGAACGGAGCTCTCGCTGCCGGCGCCGACGTAGGCGCGCTTGCTGGCACATGCGGTGGGTTCACCGTCTCTTTGGGGCTGGTTACAGACCCTTTGGAGGCGGTTTGGTCCTTAGAAGGACCTTTTGGGGGGGGGGCCAGGGGTCCTTGGGGGGACTCCGACCCTGGGAGGGCTTCTTGCTAGCGGACGTCTTGGGTTTGACGGTCTGCCAACCGCGACCTGCCATGGTGGTGGGATGCTGGAGTGCGCGCGACACAATCCGGCGACTACGGTGGCGTCGTAATACAGACGCAACCGCATGCGCCGGCAGTCAGCGCGCAGGAGTAGGTCCGAGCGGTGTGGTCGAGGAGATACTGTGCTTTCACACGTCTACACTCGACGGCTACCGTGGCGTTCCGACTGATGAGCTTGCTGAGTGCGCGCTCTTTTATAAGACGATCCCCACTATGCATCCCTCCCCGACAACTCTGTCCGTTGACGCATTGCAGTGAGTCACGTGTTTACTTGATACAAAATGTACTAAATCTAATAAGATTTATCATTACAAAGTAATCTAGTAATACAAAAATAATTGTTGTAAATAAATAATGGTGAATTCACAAAGTAAATCATTTTAAAATAAAGCAACATGTCATCATTGTTTTGAATAAAACTAACAGTCACACTTATCGAAATAAGTTGCCAAAAATCAACTAGTAGTACTTAATAAATTATGTTTTGATTTATTAGACAGTAATTGATACTAAAAATCACTTAAATTAATAATAAGAAAATTAATTCGTAACAAAGTTTGGTAACTACCCGCTGTAATTGACAACCAACTCCGACATAATTATATATTATGGATCTAAGTACCTATTTATATACACAAAGCAAAATATAAAAATAAATTAGTATTAACTTCATGGTAAAAGTGGAATATTTTGTGACATTAGAACGGTGAGCCATCAACTCCCAAGATACGAGCATGTCTCAGTTTGGGGTTGGTGTGTCATTTCGAGCGGGTTTCACCAGAGGGCCACCGCGCTCGGGTCGCCCTGGGCTGTGTTGTCATGCTCACTTTTTTGCAAGAAAAGTACATGAGTTTTGTTCCAATAAAAAGGAGCTACCAACTATCAAGAAGCTTCTAGAGGTCTTAAAGACAGAAATTAATTACACAGGACAAAGAAAAGTCTTCGAAAACTGCTTCACAAGATGGGTTTTCGTTTTAAAAAGTCTCAGAGTAACCGTAAGTTACTAATGGAGCGTAATGAAGTATCAAAGTACTTGCATGCAGTGGAAAAAAATAATAAAGGTCTACAACCTCAGCCGCTAATTTATTTAGACGAGACATATATTCACTCCTCACATACATCAGGCAAATGTTGGCAAGGAGAGGGTGTAGACGGAGTATTAGAGCCTGTATCAAAACGACAAAGGTATACAGTATGGATACGACATATAGGCATTTACGGAAACAGTGAAGCGTCCTGGTCCATAGGAATGAAACAAAATTAAATTTAAACTCAAATTCGCAGATTTAAAAAAAAAAAAAATCCTAACAAAGTAATTATTAAAATAAATGTAGAAAATGTAACCACTTTTATAAGTCATTGATTCATTCACAAAAATACACACGCTTAGAATTTGCACAATACATACTATAGGTACAGCTCAAAGCGGCAACGTGCCGCCAGCTGACGCGCGCTCGTGACCTACCTACTGAGGTAAGATTAGGCACCTATCACGAAAGTTCACTTAACTTTATAAACACCACTTTTTCACGGCAGTGCTTAAAAATGTGAATCTAAATTTTAGAAATGCCCGCCACTAACTTGAAAACATAAAATGATATCGCCAAACTAACTGTTCAACAGATTTCGGTTAGGTACCTACCTTGCTTTCAATTTATCAAATGCCTCAGTAATACGGCTGCGAGTCACTTTCAGAGACACGTTAGGTACACTATACACTTCGTTGTTTTTTTTTCAAAAAAAGAATACGTAACAAAACTCGCACAACAAATTTACTAGGTAGGTATTTAGACTCATTTTCACCGTTAAAATTAAGGATAGAATAGCTAAACAAAAAATAAACACAATTCACAAACACAAAAAGAATAGATTAGTGTCAATTTCACTTTAAAAACAAATTAAAACGAGAAAATAAACCGAGAGGATCAAAGAACGACACGCGGTCCCCAGTGACGTCGCGGTTACTGACAACATTCCAGAAATTAACGAAACATAAAATTGTACCTAGGTTAATAAGGTAAAAGCACCAATATCCATCTTTGAATATGTTTATTTTAGAATATTTTATTTATTATTAACCTGATTGATGAATAGTTGGAAGGTATTTATTGTCAATTTTCATGGTGTTCATTATCATGTCATCGTGCGTAGTTTTCCTGTCAGAGTTGGAGGGTAGCCTGGGGTAGCCCGGTAGTCGCTCCCACAAAAGCCAAGATAAACCAAATGAAAATAAAGATTAGGAAAGCAGCCCTCAGGCACCAAAGTACAAGATATGGATGCAACCGGGATTAACACTGAAATTATGAGCTTTAAATTCTTCATTACGTAGATATTAATACTCTTAGATATTGAATTTGTTATGGAAAAATTATAAAGAAATCAAATACAAAGTGTAAGTAATCAAAGTTAATCATTGATAAGTAGGTACCTACTTATCAAATCAAAAAGTTTTATGTGTAATCAAAACAACCATTATTCTCTGTACGAGTAACAGACTGCCGTTAATCAGAAATTTACCCTACCGGCGGCACCCTTTGAGGTATTATGTCTCTCTCATTACAATCGTATTTTTACGAAATTGATGAATGGAAAAATGAATGAATACACAGAACGGCAACGTCGCATCGTGCAATTTTAATAGTAATAAGGGTTTCCATCTGCAAAATCCGTAAACCAGGACAAGAAGTTTTTTTTATACTACTAAGGTGGCAGATAAGCATACGGCACACATGATGGAAAGTGGTTAACGTGGCCTATGGACGTATGCCACCCCAGGGCTGTTACAGTTGGGCTGCCGAGCCTGTAAAAACGTCGGACGCCAGTCATCTCCGGAAAAGTCAAAACCACCAGATACGATAAGAAATCGTATCCGGGATTTCGTGCATGCATACCCCACTTTCCCAAGAGGTTCGCTCGTTCACTAGTGTACCGGAACCGGACATGGCTAAAGAAGAACCAAGTAGGCAAGTGGAGGTAACGTGGAACATCGGCACGCCGTATGTACTTTCCAGGCGGACGGTGGCCGTGACGGCCGGCGGCTGTTACTCTAAGCTCATTGGGGACATCTACCTGGTGACGGTCTCACATGCACCACATGGGCAGGTCGGAGTGGGTATAGTGCTCTCGGGTGCTACGTGGCTACAAATCCGGGGAAACTCGGACGGATGGTAACCCTAATGGTAGTATTTTCGTGCAATTTAGAGTTCATTGATAACTGCGATTCTACGGAGTGTTTAAAGTTGTTCAAAATTTTATAATATTAAAACCCTAGTTTCTGCCCTTAATACTGGGCCGATTTTGTTCAAAGTTTTCCTATTTGAAGCTATGGGGGTACCAAGTATATGGTTTCAATTAATGCCTATATGTCGTATCCATATTGTATTATTGTACACGCAGGAGGGGACACTGGATTTGTTAATAATGCACTTCTCGTTTTCAAGTCTAATACTAAAAGTGGTGATTATCACAATGAAATGAACAGTACTAACTCTAAAAAGTGGGTTATTGAAAAACTGGTGCCTAACTTACAGCAGCCATCAATAATTGTAATGGATAATGCTCCCTATCACCGTGTTTGCATAAATAGGGCTCCAAATACGAATTCTTTAAAAAGAGATATGCAACTATGGTTGACACAAAATAATGTTGACTTTGGAGAAGAGTTCACAAAACCTCAGCTGTTAGAAATAATAAAAAGAAACAAGCCTGAACCTGAATATGAAATTGAAAAAATATTAGAACAAAATGGACACAAATGCTTGTACTTACCTCCCTATCACTGTGATCTTAACCCCATTGAATTCATTTGGAGCACAATGAAAAGAAAAGTAGCTGAAGTAAATATTGACCATAAAAATGCTGAGATTCCCCGCCTGGTTCAAGAAGCCTTTGAAACCATTAAAGTTAATGAGTGGGCACAGCATTGCAAACATGTTCACAAGTTAGAAGAAGAATATTTGAAACAAGATTCGTATTTGGATAAGATTTTTATAATATTAAAGAAGTAAGAAGTGATACAGAAACAGAAAGTGATAGTGATGATGATGATGGTTGCATGGAAATAGGAGGTATATTTCCTCACAGCCTGGATGAAGTTGGGCGTGCAGGTTGTTCAAAAGACCATAATTATTGTAAACCTGGTTTCAATAAATGAATTATTCTAAAACTCATATTTTATTATATCCAATTGCTAGGTCAGCACCTGTATCTATCCTGTAGATATGAAACTAACCGACCGCCAGCGACCTCGTCCACTGACAACTTTGTCTGCCCTATCCCGTCGCTCCTATTGATCGCAGCGTGATGTTATATAGCCTAAAGCCTTCCTCTAAAAATGGACTGTCCAACAGCAGCTAACATGAATTTTAGGTTACAGTTACAGGTTATCTACCCCTAATCAATTCATCTTTGCCATTTTTTCGAATATTTTTTACACACTTAATGAATGTATTAATGTATAGACATAGATAATAAAGTACTAATTATATAGATTACCTTAATAACGTATCTAATTTATTACTACGCTGAATACTAGGCAAATATGCCCAATTCTGGGAAATCTATATTAACTTGCAACACTATGTCGATGGTGTCGCCGCCACTCAGTTCACAGATAAGTTGGTGGGACTGTACATTAGCATCTGACTTCGTGACGTGCGCTGCGCTGTGCGTTTCGATCCAACGTATAACTTCATAGACTTATTAACACTACGTATAATTTCTATATATACACATAGGAAATTGGCGTTTTGTATGGGAGGAACAAAAAGTCGAATATTTTTAAATCCATACTAATATTATACATGCGAAAGTAACTCTGTCTATCTGTCTGTCTGTCTCCACTGAACCGATTTTTATGAAATTCCGTATAGAGATAGGTATGACATCCACGCGGCGGAGCCGCGGGCAAAAGCTAGTATAATATATTTAATATGAACCATTGTTTTCTATGCACTTTTGCCATCTCATAGGTAGTTCCTTGATCCCTTTACTAAAAAAAACCAGTCGGACGGGAATCAATTAAATCTGTGAAGGCGATTTGGACTGCCCCATCAGAGATGAATTTTTTCCCCTGCAAGAAGTTGTCCAAATTTCGAAAAAAATGGTAATCTGTTGGAGCAAGATCCGGGGAGTACGGAGGATGTCTTAGACATTCCAATTGAAGCTCTTCTAATTTGGTAGCCGTCTGTTTTCCATTTTCTAAAATGAGTGACGCAAACAGAAAAAAACAGAAGAAAAAAAAACAAATGAATGACGGTCATCGAAGCACAAATACATGAGTAAATAGCTGTACAAATTTGAATTTGGAATTCCTTACCAAAGAGGAGAAAATCGTGAATAAAGTGGCCAGTACAAAAATGCCAATTTCATATGTAAGGGCCTAATATATACTTAATCATTTGTCCTATTTATCCTAACTTCTCTCTCTCTCTCTCTTATATTAGTGAATCTGTAGGCAAGATCTGAATACTTGGACCCATAGATTTCTGCGTGGCTCTGAGTTCGGATTATTTCTTTGTTATGAGATTGATATAATATTTTCTTATTTATTTTGTAAAACCGGCAGATGGATGTAGAAGCAAATAGTTTTTACACATTTTTTAGATATTCTCACTATTCATTTTTATATAATATCTAATATTTATTCAATATTATTACTTTCTACTTATATTTTATATTTATATTATTATTTTTATATTATTTATATTTTATTTAATTACTTACTCTAGCTTCAAACACTTTACTTTATTACTATAGTATTATAAGTCTTAAGGCATATTATAGGAGAGAATATTTCTCTGCTGGCAGCAATGCAAGTGACCAGAGAGAACCTCCACTTGCAGAGCTACTCACAGCTCAATTCTCTGATGTTCCCAATAACTTCAATGTTGTACATATTAATGCACAAAGTATTCCGGCTCATTTCCCCGATATGCTGGCAAGCTTTGACTATGCGCACATACATGCTATTCTTGTTTCCGAATCATGGCTGAAGCCACCCCACTATATACTCTACCAGGATTCAACCTCATCAGAAACGATCGTGTGGAGGGTCGGGCGAGTGGCGTTGCAATATATCTACGCACGCAAATTGAATATACCATTCTGAGCATGTCACCACAACCACCGCAGGCTGGCTTTCTGGAAGTTGAACTCCTACACTCTAAACTTCTACTTGGCGTCTTTTACTGTCCTTCGTCTATCATAAACTACTTTTCTTCATTCGAACTCCTCTTAGATACCTTTCTGCCTGCGTACGGTCAAAGTATAGTCATGGGTGATTTCAACACCTACCTAATTAAAAACGACTCTCAGTCCTCCACTCTTTAGTTTATTGTTCAATCCTGTAATCTAACTATTCTTCCTTCTGGAACAACTCATCATGCTCCTCACCTTACTCCTTCTCTTCTCGACCTGATCATAGTTTCCTCTCTTAATCGTGTAGCTAGGCATGGTACGTATGCTGCTGATCAGTTTTCCTACCATGACTTACAATTCCTATTCTATCAACTTCGTCCACCTAAACTCAAACCTAAAATTCTTCTGCAGCGCAATTTTAGAGATATGAACCTTGACAACCTGCGCAGGGTTGCCGATGGCATCGATTGGGGTCCACTTTACAATTCCGAATGTATTGATGAGAAAGTAAGGCTTTTCACGTCTAATTTATTACAGTTGTTTGATATACATGCTCCAGTTCGTAGGATAAGGGTGAAACACCTCCCGTCGCCTTGGCTAACGACTGAAATCAAATCCCTTATAGCAAAAAAAGCGACAGCCAAGTCGAAGAATAAGAGGTGTCCTACGGATATAAATCGGGATAAATATATAGCCATTAGAAATCACTGCAATGCTCAACGCCGACATATCCATAACTCTGTGGAAAACGGAGATCCAGCAAAAGTCTGGAAATTTCTTAGGACATTGGGAGTTGGCAAATCTCGTGAAGACTCAGTCCCTAACAATGTAAATTTAGAATCAATTTGTCAATATTTCTCATCTTCGTGAAAGTTCGATAGACTGACAAAACTAAATATATTACAGCATCTTTCATCTGTCTCGACTCCCAACTGCTCTCCATTCTTCTTTAGTCAATTCTCTGCTTGTGATGTCAAGAAGAGCATAATGTCAATTACGTCTAACGTGGTGGGAAGTGATTGTGTCAGCCGTAATATGATCCACCCTATCATCGACCAAATTCTTCCTGTCATCTGCCACATCTTTAATTTCTCTGTGACTGTTAACGTATTTCCTGTGGCTTGGAAGGATGCTCAAATAATCCCTATTCCGAAAAAGAAAAATCCTTCCTCTTTCTCAGAGTATCGTCCCATTTTTATCTTGCCCTTCCTCTCTAAGGTACTCGAACGACTTGTTCACACCCAACTTACTAATTTCCTCTCTAAAAACTCACTATTGAATCCTCTACAGTCGGGATTTCGTTCTGGTCACAGTACTACTACTACACTGGTAAATATTACGGAAGACATCAGACCGGCTATGGAGGAAGGTGAGCTGACAGTGTTAACGCTGTTAGACTTCAGTAATGCCTTTAATACCGTTTATTTGGACGTTCTACTTGGCATATTGAGCTCTCTTAACATATCTCCAACGGTAATTGACTGGTTTCGTAGTTACCTGTTTGGTCGCCGACAGCGTGTTTGTATCAAGGATACTTCTTCCTCATGGTGTACAACTACTGTTGGTGTACCACAGGGCGGCGTTCTATCTCCCTTACTCTTCTCAGTTTTTATAAACACAATCACCAACGACCTATCTTCTTCCTACCACCTATATGCAGATGATCTTCAGATTTATTCTCGGGCTCCAGCGGATCAATTGAAGGACGCTGTCAACACCATTAACATTGACCTTGCATCAATATGTAACTGGAGTGCTTCGCACGGACTTGAGGTTAATCCACGCAAGACACAGGTCATTGTTGTTGGTAGCTCTAGGATGATGGAGAAAGTAGATTGGTCACTTCTTCCACACGTGACTTGTAATGGAGTAAATGTTCCTTATAGTCACCAGGTTAAAAACCTGGGGATACTTATGGACACTCACTTATCTTGGGGTCCACAGGTCCAGGAATTAAAGCGCAAAACTTTTGCCGCGGCGGGGTCCCTGCGCAGGCCCCAAAATTTTCTACCCACTGCCACTAAGACTGCGCTTGCACAAAGCCTTCTTTTCCCTATCCTTGACTATGCTGATGCCAGTTTTCTCGATCTCACTGAAGACCAACTTAACAAGCTTGAGAGACTCCAAAACCTTTGTATAAGATTCATATTTGGTCTACGCAAATATGATCATTTTTCGGAATTTCGAAAAAAACTCAAGTGGTTATCTATACGCCTTCGCCGGAATACTCATATTCTTTCCTTGTTGTACAATATTTTATTTAATCCCTTAACCTCCTCATACCTCAAACAACGTTTTGAATTCCTGCACAACACGCACTCGAAGGGTTTGAGATCATCAGAGAATCTGAGATTGAAAATGCCGAGTCATTCCACCAATTTTGCCGACAAATCTTTTTCGGTTCAAGCGGTTCGGTTGTGGAATGCTCTCCCAGCAACTATTAGGCGAGCTCAGTCCTTGCCTATATTTAAAAGACAAGTCAGAGAACACTACCTAGGCTCTCTGACCGAAGTGGAATAAATAATTAATTATTTTCGTTGATTATAATGTGGGAAAATGTTATTATCTATATTTATGTGTAAATTAATGTTATGCCATAATCTGTGATATTACTCGTAATAGTATTTATGTATGTTTGATATATTTATGTATATCTACCTATACTTAGGTAGCTATTGTGTTTATTTATTTTAATTGTTATCTCTTGATTATTATCTATGTACATACACCAAACTACCCTGAAATGATTGTCTCCATTTTTTTCGCTCCATCCTATGGTTGCCTGGAAGAGATTGCCGCAGAGCGATAAGGCCGCCAATTGTATTTACCTACCAAATTGTTATTATGTGTTATATGCTATATCCTTGGTGTACAATAAAGACAATTATTATTATTATTATTTTTTGTTTCTCTGTTCCATGACTCTCGGGACTATGGAGTCCCGGGCCTTTGGAAGGCGTGCGTCGGGCCGAAGCCAAGACGTAGAGGCCCTTTTAAGAGAGTTTAATATGCTAGATATAGACACACATGGCGGATACCACCCCCGAGCGCACAATATAATATACCCGGGGATGGTCCCCGCTAGGTGCAGAGACTATTGGAATAATGGAAACTAGATTATGGGCTATGGGGTTGAGTATTGGATGGACTGGTGAATGGGCTATGGGGGGAGACTAACGGACGCCTGCCATGACAATAAGTCTCAAAATGGTTAAAAAGGCAGGTGGTGACTCGCCAACTCATTGCATGGACCCTATTAAAATAGCCACGCATAGTGCGGCCATGGAGCAACATCCGTTGAGCGGCTAAGGTTGTCGAGAGGTGAGTCTGCGGGGTGCAAGATCGCGATACGCAGGCCCCCGGCGTTATGACATTTTACACTTCCAACCTGGAGCATAGATTCCGCTCTTGCGACTCCACTCTTGGCCGGCCAATAAAGGCAAGCACAAGAGGCGGGGCGGAATAAATTCCAACCCTCGGGAGAATCAAGGTACGTGGTGTCACCACTCACCAACAGCTCGTCACAAGCTGCCCCTGCGTGGTATTATTATTATTATTCTCTTTATTCATTTGAAAATCTTATAAATTATATTTTTAAATACATATTTAAAAAAAAAACATGCATTTAAAAATATAAAAAGTAGTATCCCACCGGCATCGGGTACAGGGACCAAGCTACCGGTGGTTAGGGCTCTAGAGAAAGGAACTTCCTCACGATGCGCGCCGTATCAAGGAGTACTGCCTTCTGCATCTGGCCCTTGACCCGACCATCCAACCCGAGCCTCTTCAGATGTTGGTCGAGGCTCTTTGCTATCAGTCCGTTGACTGATACGACTATCGGTACAATGATTGCTGAGTCAACATTCCACATGTCGACAACCTCGTGGGCTAAGTCCAAGTATGTTATACTACTACTTATATAGTAATATAAGTAGTAGTATAACTTGTTTATCTTTCTCAGCTTTCACGAGATTCCCGTCATGAGGAATGGTGACATCAACAATCAATGCTCGGCGTTCGGATCGGGCTATCACCACAATGTCAGGCTCGTTAGCTACAACAGTCCTATCAGTGATGATAGATCGATCCCAGTACAATGTGACATGGCTATTATTATTATTCTCTTTATTCATTTATAAATCCTATAAATTATATTTTTAAATACATATTAAAAAAAATCCATTTAAAAATATAAAAAATAGTACCCCACCGGCATCGGGTACAGGGACCAAGCTACCGGTGGTTAGGGCTTCAGAGAAAGGAACTTCCTCACGATGCGCGCCGTATCAAGGAGTACTGCCTTCTGCATCTGGCCCTTGACCCAACCATCCAACCCGAGCCTCTGTAGATGTTGGTCGAGGCTCTTTGCTATCAGTCCGTTGACTGATACGACTATCGGTACAATGATTGCTGAGTCAACATTCCACATGTCGACAACCTCGTGAGCCAAGTCCAAGTACTTAACTTGTTTATCTTTCTCAGCTTTCACGAGATTCTCGTCATGAGGAATGGTGACATCAACAATCAATGCTCGGCGTTCGGATCGGTCTATCACCACAATGTCAGGCTTGTTAGCTACAACAGTCCTATCAGCGATGATAGATCGATCCCAGTACAATGTGATATGACTATTTTCTAGAACTGGCTCAGGAACATACCTATAGTACGGTACCTCAACTTCCACAAGGTTGTATTTCAGAGCAAGTCGCTGATGGATTATCCTGGCTACTTGATTATGTCTGTGCAAGTACTCGCCGTTAGCAAGACGAGAACAACCGGAAGTAATATGCCTGAGGGATTCACCAGGTTGGTGACACGCTCGACAAATGTCAATTGTGCCATCCCTCATGATATACTTCCGGTAGTTATTCGTCTTGATAACTTCGTCTGCAATTGCACAGACAAAACCTTCAGTTTCCCCAAAAAGGTCACTGAAACGTAGCCAGGACACGGATGCCAGTAAGTCTACTTCGGGCCTGTGGAGGGCCCGATAGAACCTGCCATGTAGCTCCTTACTCTGCCATACCTCCCTGCGGCTGTCAGTGCCAACTATTGTAGGCCTGCGCCAGTTCTCTTTAGCCAAACCGAGCGGGGTTAGCCCGGTATCTACGTTGACTACATCACGATGCATATCCACGTTCGACTTTAGAAAGTAGTCTCTGAGATTGTACACCTCGCGATTATGAAGGGTCTTAGCATTTAAAAAACCTCGACCCCCACATTTCCGCGGGATGTACAATCTCATGACTGACGACCTTGGGTGGTGCATTCGGAATGCAGTCAACTGAGTCCGGACTTTCCTATCGATGGTATCGAGTTTAGTCTGAGTCCACTTGAGCATGCCAAAAGAGTACATCAAGAGTGGCATGACCCAACTGTTACAGGCACGCACTTTGTTACCACCTGACAAAAGACTGTTAAGTACCTTTTTCAGGCGGCCAAAGAAACGTTCCTGTAACATTTGTTTCATGCCGACCTCATTGATGCATAACGCCTGTGACATACCCAAGTATTTATAGGTCTCAGTTACGAGGAGTGATCTGAGGTTAGTGGAATCAGAGAGTTGTATACCCTCCGACTCCACCACCCGCCCTCGCTTTACATGAATGACTGCAAATTTGTCCACACCAAACGCCATTTTAATAGAATTACTGAATGTTTCAGTTACCTTCAGTAAAGCTATTAATTGAGGGTTGGTGTGGGCGAACGATGCAGCAGACGCGCATTATGGACCGTCAGTTAAGCATTATTATTATCCTCTTTATTCATTTTAAAAAACTTATAAATTATATTTTTAAATACATATAAAAAAACATATATTTAAAAATATAAAAAATAGTATCCCACCGGCATCGAGTACAGGGACCAAGCTACCGGTGGTCAGGGCTCCAAAGAGAGGAACTTCCTCACGATGCGCGCCGTATCAAGGAGTACTGCCTTCTGCATCTGGCCCTTGACCCAACCATCCAACCCGAGCCTCTTCAGATGTTGGTCGAGGCTCTTTGCTATCAATCCGTTGACTGATACGACTATCGGTACAATGATTGCTGAGTCAACATTCCACATGTCGACAACCTCGTGGGCCAAGTCCAAGTATTTAACTTGTTTATCTTTCTCAGCTTTCACGAGATTCTCGTCATGAGGAATGGTGACATCAACAATCAATGCTCGGCGTTCGGATCGGTCTATCACCACAATGTCAGGCTTGTTAGCTATAACAGTCCTATCAGTGATGATAGATCGATCCCAGTACAATGTGATATGGCTATTTTCTAGAACTGGCTCAGGAACATACCTATAGTACGGCACCTCAACTTCCACAAGGTTGTATTTCAGAGCAAGTCGCTGATGGATTATCCTGGCTACTTGATTATGTCTGTGCAAGTACTCGCCGTTAGCAAGACGAGAACAACCGGAAGTAATATGCCTGAGGGATTCACCAGGTTGGTGACACGCTCGACAAATGTCAATTGTGCCATCCCTCATGATATACTTCCGATAGTTATTCGTCTTAATAACTTCATCTGCAATTGCACAGACAAAACCTTCAGTTTCCCCAAAAAGGTCACTGAAACGTAGCCAGGACACGGACGCTAGTAGATCTACTTCGGGCCTGTGTAGGGCCCGATAGAACCGGCCATGTAGCTCCTTACTCTGCCATACCTCCCTGCGGCTGTCAGTGCTAACTATTGTAGGCCTGCGCCAGTTCTCTTTAGCCAAACTGAGCGGGGTAAGCCCGGTATCTACGTTGACTACATCACGATGCATGTCCACGTTCGACTTAAGAAAGTAGTCTCTGAGATTGCACACCTCGCGATTATGAAGGGTCTTAGCATTTAAAAAACCTCGACCCCCACATTTCCGCGGGATGTACAATCTCATGACTGACGACCGTGGGTGGTGCATTCGAAATGCAGTCAACTGAGTCCGGACTTTCCTATCGATGGTATCGAGTTCAGTCTGAGTCCACTTGAGTATGCCAAAAGAGTACATCAAGAGTGGCATGACCCAACTGTTACAGGCACGCACCTTGTTACCACCTGACAAAAGACTGTTAAGTACCTTTTTCAGGCGGCCAAAGAAACGTTCCTGTAACAGTTGTTTCATGTCGACCTCATTGATGCATAACGCCTGTGACATACCCAAGTATTTATAGGTCTCGGTTACGAGGAGTGATCTTAGGTTAGTGGAATCAGACAGTTGTATACCCTCCGACTCCACCACCCGCCCTCGCTTTACATGAATGACTGCACATTTGTCCACACCAAACGCCATTTTAATAGAATTACTGAATGTTTCTGTTACCTTCAGTAAAGCTATTAATTGAGGATTGGTGTGGGCAAATAGCTTTAAATCATCCATGTAAAAGAGGTGGGATACCATCTGACCCTCTCTTCGTAGCCTATAACCTAACCCTGAATTCACTAGTAAAGCACTAAGTGGGTTCAGGGCTAAGCAGAACCAAAGGGGACTCAGACTATCCCCCTGAAAAATACCCCGCTCTATTGTTATTATTATTATTATCTCCTTTATTCATTTAACAAAACTTATAAATTATATTTTTAAATACATATATAAAAAAAAACATCTATTTAAAAATATAAAAAATAGTAGGTACCCCACCGGCATCGGGTACAGGGACCAAGCTACCGGTGGTTAGGGTTCCAAGGAGAGGAACCTCCTCACAATGCGTGCCGTGTCGAGGAGTACCGCCTTCTGCATCAGGCCCTTGACCCAACTGTCTAACGCGAGCCTCTTGAGGTGTTGGTCGAGGCTCTTGGCAATCAGTCCGTGAACCGACACGACTATCGGAACAATAATCGCCGAATCCACATTCCACATGTCGACAACCTCGTGAGCCAGGTCCAAATATTTTATTTGTTTATCCTTTTCGGCTTTCACGAGATTCTCATCATGCGGAATGGTGACATCGATAATTATTGCGCGGCGCTCTAATCGATCTATCACCACTATATCAGGCTTATTGGCTACAATAGTCCTGTCAGTGATGACAGATCGATCCCAGTACAATGTGACACGACCATCGTCAAGAACTGGGTCGGGCACGTACCTGTAATACGGCACCTCCGAATCTACAAGTTTATATTTAAGAGCAAGTTGCTGATGGACAATCCTGGCTACTTGGTTGTGTCTATGCAAATACTCGCCATTGGCTAGACGAGAACAACCAGAGATTATATGTCTGAGGGATTCTCCGGGACGGTGACATGCCCGACAGATATCAACCGTACCATCCTTAAGGATATATCTCCGATAGTTGTTCGTCATTACAACTTCATCAGTAATTGCACAAACAAAACCTTCGGTTTCTCCAAAGAGATCACCGAAGCGTAACCAGGATACAGATGCTTTTAAATCTACATCGGGCCCATATAAGGCCCGATGAAATCGTCCATGCAGTTCTTTACTCTTCCATACTTCCTTGCGATCATTGATACTGAGTATTGCAGGCTTGCGCCAGTTCTCTTTCGCAAGAGCGAGCGGGGTAAGTCCGCGGTCCACTGCCACTACATCTCGATGGACATCCACATTCACCTTGAGAAAATATTCTCTAAGGTTGCATATCTCGCGGTTGTGTAGAGTCTTAATGTTTAAAAAACCACGACCTCCAAACTTCCGCGGGATATACAACCTCATTACTGAGGAACGTGGATGGTGCATTCGATATGCAGTAAGCAGTGTTCGAACTCTTCTATCCAGGGCTTCCAACTCAGTTTGAGTCCATCTGAGTATTCCAAAGGAGTAGGTTAAGACTGGTATGACCCAATCGTTATAGGCACGCACCTTGTTACCGCCTGACAAAAGACTCTTCAGTACTTTTTTCAGACGGCAGAAAAAGCGCTCCCGTAACGATTGCTTCATATCAGACTCGTTAACACCTAACGCCTGTGATATACCCAGATATTTGTAGGTATCGTTCACAGAGAGGGATCTAAGTTTTGTAGAATCTGAGAGTTCTATCCCCTCAGATTCTACAATTTCACCTTTTTTTACATGCATGACCGCACATTTATCCACACCAAACTCCATCCTAATGGAAGTACTAAAAGTTTCCGTTACCTTTAGTAGCTCCATTAATTGGCGGTTATTGGGCGCAAACAATTTGAGGTCATCCATGTAAAGGAGGTGGGATATAACCTGACTACCTCTCCGCAAACAATAACCTAGCCCTGAATCCTCTAATATAGTACTTAGAGGATTCAGGGCCAAACAGAACCATAAGGGACTCAAACTGTCACCCTGGAATATACCTCGCTCAATCTTTATAAGCTCACCGTCATCCGGAATATGTCGACACCCAGGATAGCGAAGAGCCGTACTCCATTGCCCCATACATGCCTCCAAGAAGGTGCAAAGAGTTGTAACAACTTTATACAGCTCAAGCACCCTCAAGAGCCACGTATGTGGCACGGAGTCATAGGCCTTCTTATAATCTATCCAGCATGTCGCCATATCTCTCCGATTACGGCGAACCTGCTGGTTGACAGCCGTGTCAATAATAAGGAGCTCTTTTGTGCCACGAGCCCCACTTCTACATCCATTCTGAGAGTAGGATAGAATAGAGTTTCTAGTTATATGACTAGCTATTTTTACTCTCAGAACAGATGTAAGAAGTTTATAAACTGTAGGCAGACACGTGATCGGCCTATAGTTCCTGGGGTTCATGGCACAACCAGACTTAAAGAGCAGATGAGTGATGCCTGTAGTCATAAAACTTGGAAGCGAACCCGACTCTAAAGCTGATTGGAATTGAAAAGCCAAGCGGGCGTGTGAGCTCCGGAGCCATTTTAACCAGAAGTTGTGTAGTCTGTCCGGACCGGCAGCTTTCCAGTTCGGTAGCGAACGAACCACACAAGCAATATCATCCTCTGATATTATTACAGGCTCCATTGTTTCAATCGCTTCACACGATCGCTTGACCTTTCGCACCCAGTCACCCTCTGTGTGAGCAACGGGAACTGACCAGATGTTGCGCCAAAATGTGTTTGTGGCAGCAACATCCGGGAAGTGCTCGTCACCCACAGAATCAGCTCGCTCCCAATTTCTATATACCCATCTTTCATCTCTTTGGAATGTGCGATTCAGTGTATATCGGTCACATCTTTTTTTGTACCGCTTTATGCGGTTTGCCCATGCATAAACTTTCTGCTTCAAGAAGTCGATGCGCTCTGTGACTCGGGATGTATAATCGAAGGGACTGACGCCAGTTCCCGAGAATACCCGATTCACAAAGCGCATGACTCTCGGGCGTGTATTGCCCGACCTGAAGCAGATTAGCTTGCCAATGAGTGCCCTGGTCTCAGCGATACGATATTATTATTATTACTTAGTTATTTTGTAAATAACTTTTTCATAACTGGCTTTTAATACTTTTCGGCATTTCGGCAATACTTTGCGGCAAAGCGCACTCAAATTCACAATAGTTAATACGCACAATTGACACGACATTGTCAGATGATCATAATGACATCTTATAGATTGTTGCCATATGAAGAAATTAGTTCCAATAGTTTTCCGCAACATGGTGAGGTATTTCATTTTATTGGTCGGGCTTTACATTTATATTTCCATTTTTAGAAAAAAAAGTCTAAACATGTTGATTCACCTAGTGTTTTTATTTAATATACCTACTTACCTAGTTTGTTATGCTTTCAGCTTTACAAAATGTATAACATAAGCATATCATAAGAAAGATATGGCATGAATATAGTTTATTTTTTAAACTTACGATTAAAAATCTATTAAAGTATGATAATCAATATTTAAGAATTTAAGAAATTAATCGAATAAAATATGGCACTCTCGAAAATTCAAAATTTCTTTTGCAGTCAGTACTTTTTTTTTTGTCGTGCGATAAATCCCCACGGATACCACCCCCACGGAGCCGGTGGAGGTGGTTATGTCGGACTCGAACCGACTAAAACGCACGCCGTCTTGGGTCCTTGGTTGCCGGAGGTGAGATTGCCAAGAGCATATCTCTCGCACCCCGGCAGACTCAGGACCATCTCTTTTGAGATGGCCCCCTTCGGGTTGTGGGGGCCACAGGGTCCCCATCTAGCCCCGGTTACGGGGAGGTGCACTTTGCGCCGCCGCCACGGCCTGCTTCTGCTAGGGTGACAGGTGGCTCCACCGGTCACCCCCAGGCCAGCGCTCATGGAGGACGGAGGTCATTCTGCGACCTCCGACGTCCGGTTCGCCTTCGCTCTGCGCGGGCTTCCCGTGCTCGGAGTCTAGTCCGGACCCGAACGGCCGCCTCCTTCTCGAGCATTACTTGCTCGCAGAAGGAGGCGGCCGCACCCCAAGCTTCGCGCATCTTACCATCGCTGTGAGCAATGTGGCGAGTGTGAGGACTGCCACCCCCAGAGCCGACACTAGGACCCGCCTCGGCGTATCCCACGCCGGGCACTCGGTCAGCGTGTGCAGCTCTGTGTCCTCGCTCGCATCACAGTGATGGCATTCGGACGTTGGCTCCGTCCTGATCCGACACAGGTAACTCCCGAAACACCCGTGTCCGGTAATCTCGTCAGCCGGTACGAGAGGCTGCCGTGTGGCCTCTCTAGCCACTCCTCCATGATGGGTCTTACCGCCGCTATTACGGCGTGCCCTGCGCTTGGTCGCCCAAGTCGTAGCTCCCACTCATCTACCATGTCCCGGTGGAGCTGGGACCTCACGGCCCGAATTTTTTCAGGCTCGGGTTCCCGTCCCTGCTCCCGCGCCTCCTTTCGATACCGATATAGCATCGAAAGGGCTCTCGCATCCAGGTTCCACGGTAGAGATCCGGCAAGAAGACTCGCCGCCTCCAAGGATATCGTGCGGTACCCCCTAATGGCCCTGCTGGCCATTGCGCGCTGCGGACGATGCAGCAGACGCGCATTATGGACCGTCAGGGTCTCCGCCCATATTGGGCACCCATATAGGGCCATGGACCGCACGACTCCCGCGTAGAGTCTCCTGCAGGAGTCATCCGGCCCCCTCATGTTGGGCAGCAGCCGCCCCAAAGCGGCAGCTGTCGCACCCCCAGTGGAAAATACGCATAAGTGATTTTATTTTGATTCATCAATTTTATCATATTTGAAAGGTACGTTCAAAGATACATATATTATGCTAAATTTTTTTCATATTTTTCTTGTTAAATTTGACGAATTAAAACAAGAAATTCGTTTCGAGAATATTTGTTCCATTACCTACATTTTTTCTTACGGATTATTAGATTATGTGATATAATGCAAAGAAAAAATTTAGAAATATGAGGTATTACTTATTATTACGTTTATCCCTAATATTATATGTAGAAAATTAATAGTAACAATTATTATGCTTTAAATGCGTTTGCTTTTTACGTCGCTAGTCTTGTATACACGATTATCTTTTTATTCGTTATATTAACTAGCTAAGGAAATTATCTTAAATGCGCTTACTTAGCCAAAAAGATAAACTTATAAAATAATAACAGCTGTATGACTGTTTACTTTTTAGGAACATAAAATAAATTAGAATAAGAATAACTACTGCTTTCTTCCACTCAAAACTTTTCTATATGCCGAAACATAAGACTACATACTGCGGTGTGGCTGTAAAATAAGAACGATTACTTCTTTCGTTCACTAGAATATTTTCATTTCACCGAGACGTAAGATTAGATACTGCGGCGCGGGAGTAGACAGCGGGTACATAAGTGTGAATACATCGATGCAGTGCCCGTTTCTAGGTCAAGGTAATAGCTGCGTTAACGCAGCGAAAACAAAAGAACAATAATTGAATGGTTTTTCTTCTTATTTTAAAGTAAAGTGACCTGAAAATGTATAACCGGACGCAGCACAGTAGAGCGAGAAGAATTTTGAAGTTATTAGGTGAGTAAATATTTAGATTTAATTGTTCTATAAGCTAAAAAGAGATTATGGACACAATGTTTTTTTTTATAGGTCACGTCAATTTGACTTCACCTCGCCTGATGTTAAGCAAAGTCTCGGAAAACGGGTCACCATCGGAAACATGTACCATGTTAACAGTGGTGGCACTCAGCTTGACGGCCTCATTAGATGCCTTTTCACGCCCCACTTAAAGGAACCGGGACTGTAGGAAGAAGGAAACACGTGAGCTGGCAGGGAGTTCTAGGTCTTAATGGTGCGGCATAGGAATGAGTCACTGAAACGCTTGGTTCTAGCTGGTATACTCTGCACCGTGTATGGATGGCACCTTAGCCCTGCACGTGTTGTCCTGTGTAGGAAAGGAGAGGGTGGGACTAATTGGAAGAGCTCGTCAGAACATTCACCATGGTAGGGTGTAACAGTAAATTTTACTTACTGTGATTTGATTACTACTAGCGCCACCTGTGGCGATCTCAGTGGGACTCACATCAGTTAGTCGGTGTAAGAATCTTTTGTGCTAGCTCACCTCGCGCTCACAAGATGGCGTTCGATTTTTCTTTCATGTCTTATTTTTTAACTGTAAGAATTAGAAATACTCATCGCACCACCCAATTTTCTACCTAAAAGGGTATAAAACCGACGATGCGGCTACATAGAGGATCTTTGCTTTCTGATTCGTGACTACAACTTAATGCAATTACCTTGGAAAACATTTTGTAACAATTTAACCTCAGTTTTGCCCATCTTCGTGGTAAGCGATTTTACTTCTCTTTATCAGCATCCTTCTGCAATCTAGACGATTCTTAGTGTTATTTCGTTCTTAGGGTTCCTAGTTCGGGATTAAAGGACACCTTGGTCCTCAAAATCCATCTCAGCGTGTTCTGTGGTCGAGTTCCCAACCGCTGTCGGCGCAAGCCTGTAACAGCGACGTGAAGCATCTTGGCTGGTCGAGACTGCGGCAAGAGACGGTTATTTACTTTTTGTAACTTCAACTATAATTTGAACATCTGGTATTCATTTCATTGGGTTGCTGAGCCAGTATTCTGAAGATATTTATCTGGGTGATTCTATAATATCTACCCAAAATCAACATAATATAAAACAGTAGTAGATTTTTTGTAACTACCTCCTAATTTATTAATCTAAAGAAAGTATACCTGGTGTCATATTTTTTGGACAAAGCTATTCTTAAATTTAGTTAATATAGTTTCTCTATTCTAAAATATTAGATTTTTGTAGCTACCGCACAAATTGTGACCTAGAGGTAGCATACTTAGTGACTTATCTGTTAATATTAGTTGATTTTGTCTCTGTGGAAATTTCATTTAACCTACATTTATAATTTGTAAACCTGTTGTGAGTTGAATCTCCAGTACTGTTAATTGTTTTTGATAAATACTGAATCTTGGACCACTATGGCCCAATTACAGAAGTGTATTAACTTCCTTAAAAAGGATGAACTTTTTAATAAACTGTCCGCTATGGGGTATACAGCGGATCCGGATGCGACGGTTGTTGGCCTGCGGAGTGAGCTGCGCACTGCATTGCGGCTTGTCCGGCGTGGCAGCATTCAGGCCATCGCCACTGTACCTGCTGTTGCCGCCTCTGAGTTGGCTGCCTGCTGTTGCCGCCTCTGAGTTGGCTGCCTGCGAGCCTAAAGTTCTCGAGCTGGAAGGGACACTCTCTTCAGGTGAAGTCGTTGGTAGGACGTGTAAATAGTTCGACCACTGGTGTGTTTGCACACAGAGCGTATAAGTACCTATGACCTGCAGTTAGGTTGTAATAGAAAGAAAATACACATGTGACCGCTTCTATGAATGAAAACGCAAGAGAACCGGCACTGACCTGAGTTCCACCTCGTGAGGATTCAGCTGCAGACAGGCGTGGTTCCTGGCACGTGCTGGTGGGTAGGTAGGTTATCGACCGGCCGGTGATTTTCTTGAGTTTGTCGTTTTCTTCCGATACACTTCACTTATACTGACTTGAGAATGTGGCCAAAGGAACTTATAGAATTACACAGAAAAAGAAACGAGGAGTTGAAGTTTAGTACTCAACTTCCGTTCGGAGCGGCGGCGGGTGAGAGACTGTTCGGTGCGGCGGCGAGTCAGTGACTTAAAATGTGCGGGCAGATCGTCCGCCGTGACGCTTGAGAGTCTCGCTCGTAGGAACTTCATTCTCAGAATATAATTCGAAAAATCCATGCACAGCGCCATCTATTGGCCTTCTTCAACACTAAGTGGTCAACAAATGAGCGCCAATACTCAAACGTTATTCGTTCACAAAAGCGGTTTTTTTAAATTACAAAAATTGAAATACAATTAAATTATGTGGGAAATAATTAAGAAAGTACATAAGCGCTCCACCATGCACCCGGCTTTGGAACGTCGCAAGATGTTACGAAACAAACAAGCGAACACTGGCTGATTAGAGCCCATAGTGAATTTGTATAACATAATAATACACATAGCTAAAATAACAACTTAGACTAACAATATTCCATCCAAAGCACGTTTAAAGTTTGAGTTAAAAATTAAAGTTTAAGATTCTATTTAGCGTTGTAAGCCATTGCGTTGGGATAGGATACAATTTGGTTACAGCGCGTTTGTAAGTACCAGTACGCGTTTTATATATTATGATAGACATCCAGTATGACAATTGACAACGTGAAAATGCTGGATTATTAGATCAACAACGTGATCGCGTTTAGGGAGAAGGACAGGATGTAATCCTGATACAGAATGAGGTTCGATCTTAAATTTAAATCGTGCGAATTTTAAAACGTATGTAATGATGCGTAGTAGTTTCTGCCAAGAAGAAACACGTTGTGCTAATGTACATAACAATGGTGACTCTGTGTGTTTTGTTGTCACACTTAACACATTTGCCTTATGCTCAGGTAAGTCAGAACAGTTGGCGGGAGAGAATGACTTTATAGGCCATTCATCAGGGGGGCCGCGGATCCATGCTGGACCGTTCCACCACAAATCATAAGTCAAAAGTTGCGAGGGGAGCATGCCGCGTGATAGACAATCACTCGGGTTAATGGCTCCGGCGACGTGATAAAAATGTTCAGCGTTCAAGTTTTCTTGACACTGAGCGACCCGGTTGCTAACAAAAATCGACCACCGATGTGGTGACGAGTGAACCCATGATAAGGCAATCGTGGAATCAGAAAAGGCGTAAATGTCAGTAACGGGAATGCGTAATGCATACTAATCACGTACAGTTCTTATTAACTTTGACATAAGCAAAATAGCACATAACTCTAATCGAGCAAGCGTAGTAATCTTTGTCGGAGTGACCTTTGATTTTGCACACAAAATGCGAGTTTGAATGCTAGATGGGTAGGTACAATGTGCATAAATAACACATCCCATGCCATTCAGGCTGGCATCACAAAATGCGACAAGACGTAATTCGCAATCAACTTCGACACCTATATATCGCGGAATTTTCAGTGTGTCAAGCAATTTTAATTCTTGAACGAGAGCGGAAAAGCGTGAGCGTATATGCTCTGGAGCAGGGTCATCCCAATCACTCTTACTAAGCCAAAGTTCCTTAATTAACAACTTGGCGTAGAGTATCACAGGTGCCACCAACCCGTGCACGTCAAATAGTCGCGCAACTATAGAGAGTATATTTCTCTTAGTGCACTTCTCATCTACCAAGGTGGATGTGAAATAAAAATTATCTCCACACGGCTCCCACGAGAGACCTAAAACCTTTGCGACATGACTGCCAACATCAAACTCAAGCGATTTGCGGTGAGTATCAGGGAGTGAGTCTAGCAGCACAGAAGAATTGCTAGACCACTTCACTAAGTCAAAGTCGCCAGCTTTGAACAGTTTTATCAAGTTGCGAGCTAAGTGTACAGCAGTGTCCTCATCAGGTGCGGAGTGAACTAAATCGTCAGTATACAGACAGGTCTCTGCCACTTTCGTGGCGTCAGGGAAGTGCGGACTCATGTCAGTAGCCAGCTGACGCACAGTACGTATAGCTATGTACGGACCTGACTTCAGACCAAACGCCTGTCGATTAAACACATAGGTCTGAATTTCATCCGATTCCTTGAACCTGAATAAGATGCGCAGGTACTTACGATGGTCAACAGGTACGCCAATACGTAAATAATGTTGTTTTATGTCAGCGTTCATTGCGATAGGAAATAGCCTAAAATTTAATAATAATAAAAACAGGTCTGCTTGTAAATTGGGACCATTATGTAAAATATCATTGAGCGAAAGACCAGTGTGGGTTTTAGCGCTCGCGTCTAACACAATACGTGGCGTCGGTTTGTCATGTCGAACTACTGCGTGATGTGGTATGTAATAACCATCCATAGACAAATTAGAGTCATCAACGAGACTAAGATAACCGTTATCTAAATAATCCTGAATAACCTTATTGTAATTTTCGCGCACGGTTGGTGATTGACGAAATTTACGCTCGAGCGACAAAAAACGGCGGTGAGCGACGCCGCGCGAGTTCCCTAGTTCAGAGGGATCCTTGCAGAACGGCAGCGCAACAGTATAACGACCTACGTCATCGCGAGTCACAGTAGATGTGAAAGTATTCTCGCACTCGGTTTCTTCTGGAGACAATAGGCGCTTCATAGGAACTTCCTCAAGTTCCCAAAATTTTTGCACTAAATCATTTAGTGCTAGCGCAGAAAAGGATGCGGTTGTAGGCACAACATCTTTACGTGGGTAATCACCCATAAGTACATACCCAAACGCGGTTGACAGTACACAAGGGGCACTGGGACCACACTCTACTCTATTTCCTAAGTAGATATACGGGAAGAGCTGTGCACCTAATACTATATCAATGTTTCCTGGAATGTTCCAGCTTAAGTCAGCAAGCGGTAAATCGCGGAGATTTAACTCGCGATCACACTTAATTAATTGCGAGGGCAATTGATCCGTAAGGCTATTCATAACTAACGCATGTATAGTATACTTATGATCTGCATAAATACGAGATTCAATGTCCAAATACACATAGCCTACTATCGGGTGCGAAGTGGAACCAACACCTTTGACAACAGAATTACTCATTGGTATTATTGGTAAATCCAACAAACGACAACAGGACAATGTTATTAAGTTATTCTGTGAGCCATTATCAATTAGACATCTGACTACAGATTTATTTCCAGTGCTACCTTTAGGGCGAGCATACACCTGAGCATACGAATGCACAGTGCTTGAAGCGAGCGGTGACTCAGGAGTGAGACTAACATGGTCGCACTGGGGCGGCGGGGAAGCGACAACAGTCGTCGCATGCGAGTGCGAATTATTAACATTATTATAAAAATGCAATAATTTATGATGTTTTTTCTGACAGAAACAAACTGACGTACTTTTACATTGCGGGAGATTATGTAATGTGCTTAGACAATTGATGCAACCACGCTTAGATTTAATAAACTCATATCTAGCCTTTGCATTTTGCATATTTTTAAACTGAGCGCAGTCATACAGGTGTCGGTGGTCGCTGCCGCCACATAAACAACAGGACGCGTTGACTGCGGCGGGCGCATTCGACTTATTATTAATCGGCTCACTGACAACAAACGACTTAGAATTACGCTGTACACGCCTATCATTAGACTGTGGCGTCCCAGCAGTGGACGACTTCGCATATGACGAAGACCGCGGGTTTGACCGTTCAATCATCTTAGCATAATCTTGTACAAAGTCGATCAGCTGTTGCGTCGTAGGTATATCGACACCTCGAACAGAAAGTTCGAAGGCTTGGATGGTTAGAGTGTCCATTTTCCTCAAGGCACATTGTAGAAACATGAAGTCCGTTAAATCATTTATACCTAACTCTTTAAGCGCGGCGATAGAGGAGGAATATATACCTATAAATGAATCAAGTGAGTTCACACTAGGTGAACAATTCTTTAAGTCTAATATATTATTAAGATAATATGAACCTAATGAACGTTTATCTTGGTATTTCTTGACCAAGGCGTCCCAAACTATACTGTAGGTCTCACTTGACGGAACAATACCGGCAGTGAACTTTAATGCGTCATTGGTTAGTTTTGAGAATAGGTATTGCACACGTTGCGAATCAGACAATTGTTTGTTTGAATGAATATTGGCCTTAAAGGACTGATAAAATGTATTCCAGTTTTCAGGGCGTCCGTCAAAACTCGGAATAACAAGCATTTCCAATTTCACTACAGACGCGTTCGAATTACTCGACCCGTGTGAGGCGACCTCCTTGACCTTGGGAGTAGATAATTTATTTCTAATGCGTTTTATTCTCGAATACAATTCATCAAATGAGTCAAGGCAAGAATAGTCGGGTTCCACAGGGGATTCTAATGATAAATTTGAGCTATTTATTTGATCTACAATCGACTCGAACTTATCGCGAACATCATCGATGGTCTCGGTCTCAGCCAAAAAATCCTCATTAGATCGCGTCGTTATGTCAAAGCAAACAATGGATTTCGACGATTTATACCAACGAGTAATGCGTGCAAACAATAATTCCTTTTTTTGATTCAACATAATAAGCTTCGTTTCGAGATCTGACGACATGTTTGCAAATTAACGATAGGTAGGACCTACCTATTGAAATATAACAAGAAGATTATATAACGCAAACAGTTTAGATATACTTTTTATTAAAAAAATTGTACTACGGCTTATTATAATAGCGCAAGTAGCACGGCGGAGCGGGAATGTAACTACCTACATACCTAGATAGGTACCTACGAAGTTACGCGTATGTGAATAGAATGATGAGTATTTACCAATTAATACATAAATCACCAACTATTATAAATATCTACCAATTATTACGTAGATTTAGCGTTTTAAATGCAGAATTTACCAAATAATTTACGTAAATCTGTTAGCGAATGAAAGTAATGAAACTAAGATGGCGGAAAGAATTCACCAAAATTACGTGAATCTTTTAATTAAATGAATAGGAAAGAAATATTATTCACCAATAATTACGTGAATATGTTATTTACTGGCCTATCCGACTCGTAAGGACCATAAATTATGGTAGGACGTGTAAATAGTCCGACCACTGGTGTGTTTGCACACAGAGCGTATAAGTACCTATGACCTGCAGTTAGGTTGTAATAGAAAGAAAATACACATGTGACCGCTTCTATGAATGAAAATGCAAGAGAACCGGCACTGACCTGAGTTCCACCTCGTGAGGATTCAGCTGCAGACAGGCGTGGTTCCTGGCACGTGCTGGTGGGTAGGTAGGTTATCGACCGGCCGGTGATTTTCTTGAGTTTGTCTTTTTCTTCCGATACACTTCACTTATACTGACTTGAGAATGTGGCCAAAGGAACTTATAGAATTACACAGAAAAAGAAACGAGGAGTTGAAGTTTAGTACTCAACTTCCGTTCGGAGCGGCGGCGGGTGAGAGACTGTTCGGTGCGGCGGCGAGTCAGTGACTTAAAATGTGCGGGCAGATCGTCCGCCGTGACGCTTGAGAGTCTCGCTCGTAGGAACTTCATTCTCAGAATATAGTTCGAAAAATCCGTGCACAGCGCCATCTATTGGCCTTCTTCAACACTAAGTGGTCAACAAATGAGCGCCAATACTCAAACATTATTCGTTCACAAAAGCGGTTTTTTTAAATAACAAAAATTGAAATACAATAAATTATGTGGGAAATAATTAAGAAAGTACATAAGCGCTCCACCAGTCGTTTCAAATAGAAATTGTCGGACTAGGGTTGCAGTGAGGGCGAACTACCTTCTCACTAGGTTAGCTAGGTGTGGAATAGACTGTCCAGATCTTTTAGATATCCGTGGCCGCTTGGTTAAAATTTTGTCTGTGGCTGAATCAGATACTGACTCTGACTCTGAGGGTTCGGAGAAAGAGACTGAACCTATTCATCGTGACAGTGTAGGTTACACCTCGGCTGTGGTGGGAGGGGACCGTTCGAGGCGACGTGACGCGCCTAGTTCCGACACAATTAGTGGTAATTTAGTAATAAGGGATAGACCCGTAAATTTAAACTCTTTTAATATAAAATTTGATGGCTCTTCGTGTGTACGTGTATTCATTGAGAGACTGGAAGAGCTTAGGTGTGCTCGGGAAGTCACCAAGGATAAAGTCCTCACAGCTTTCTCTGACCTATTGGACGGTCCGGGTTTATCTTGGTTCCGCACCAAAAAGGATAACTTTACCTCATATGAGGGCATGTTGGAGGAGCTGTGGGAGACATTATTAAGATAATATGAACCTAATGAACGTTTATCTTGGTATTTCTTGACCAAGGCGTCCCAAACTATACTGTAGGTCTCACTTGACGGAACAATACCGGCAGTGAACTTTAATGCGTCATTGGTTAGTTTTGAGAATAGGTATTGCACACGTTGCGAATCAGACAATTGTTTGTTTGAATGAATATTGGCCTTAAAGGACTGATAAAATGTATTCCAGTTTTCAGGGCGTCCGTCAAAACTCGGAATAACAAGCATTTCCAATTTCACTACAGACGCGTTCGAATTACTCGACCCGTGTGAGGCGACCTCCTTGACCTTGGGAGTAGATAATTTATTTCTAATGCGTTTTATTCTCGAATACAATTCATCAAATGAGTCAAGGCAAGAATAGTCGGGTTCCACAGGGGATTCTAATGATAAATTTGAGCTATTTATTTGATCCACAATCGACTCGAACTTATTGCGAACATCATCGATGGTCTCGGTCTCAGCCAAAAAATCCTCACTGGATCGCGTCGTTATATCAAAACACACAATTGATTTCGACGATTTATACCAACAACAGAACAAATTCAACAGAATAAGCTTCGTTTCGAGATCTGACGACATGTTTGCAAATTAACGATAGGTAGGACCTACCTATTGAAATATAACAAGAAGATTATCTAACACAAACAGTTTAGATATACTTTTTATTGAAAATTGTACTACGGCTTATTATAATAGCGCAAGTAGCACGGCGGAGCGGGAATGTAACTACCTACGTACCTAGATAGGTACCTACAAAGTTACGCGTATGTGAATAGAACTATTATAAATATCTACCAATTATTACGTAGATTTAGCGTTTTAAATGCAGAATTTACCAAATAATTTAAGTAAATCTGTTAGCGAATGAAAGTAATGAAACTAAGATGGCGGAAAGAATTCACCAAAATTACGTGAATCTTTTAATTAAATGAATAGGAAAGAAATATTATTCACCAATAATTACGTGAATATGTTATTTACTGGCCTATCCGACTCGTAAGGAACAAACCCCTTGAATTATTATTATTACTTTGGGATGTAGATGCAAAGGAGTTGGTATTATGGACCCGATTTGACTTGTTAAATGATTGTTTATTTCATTGAGATTGATTACTCGAATGCGAAGCATTAGAATTAGTTTGTTGTTTGAAGTTATGGTTAGTGTTTACATTTTTATCACGGTTTAGTGACTCTAATACGTCTGCGCGATTGATTAGAAATTTCTTAAATTGCACCAGCGTTGGGATATCCTCGATAGTGTTACGGTGCTCTTGCCACCTGGAGGCAGTACGATTATCTAATTTAGAGACTAACACGAATATTATCAATGGGTCCCAGTGGTCAGTAACTAGTCCTAAACTCCTCAACGCTCTTAGATTTTTAGTAATGTGGTCAACCAAAGAACGAAGAGGCTTATCTGATTCACGCATTGGTAATTGTACATCAAGTAAAGAACTCAAATGATAGTCCATGAGCATTCTTTTATTGTCAAAGCGCTCACAAATCAGTTTTCAAGCTTCCCTATAATTAGCCGAAGATACCTCGAGGTTAGTAATGATACCCGCGGCGTCACCCTCAAGATAAGAAACCAAGTAATGAAACTTGTGTATATCTGGTATGCGATCATTTTTGTGCACCAAGCTAACATAGGTGTCCCGAAACTCTAACCAGCGGAAGTGTGAACCGTCAAATTTCGAAATGTGTATGCGAGGCAACTTAAATCCGACATACTGGGGATCAAAATCTGCATTGACAGTGACAGACTGTCGTTTAATGTCGTCATCAATGCAAAACCTTTGTAACTCGGTTTTAGCTATGGCAATGTTCTGTACTATGTCATTTTCAATATAATCCCTCTCATCAAGATCTGTTTGAATATTTGCGGAATTCAACACCTCAATCTCGGTCTGCAGGTCGTCAAATCTTGTCGATAACCCTTGAAATTTGTTTAGTTTTAAGTTCAACTCAGCCAATTGTACAGTTGATATTTCGGAAAGTTTGGTGATTGTAGTTAAATAATTCCTAAACTTAGTGATTTGTCCTTTGATAGAACTACGTTTCGCATATAAATCCTTTAATAGCAATTTTGCTGACGTAATATCACTGTCTGTAGGCATGGTGAGCCAATAATTTGTTTAAATATACTTTTCAATGTACATAAATAACTTTAGTTCAAACCTTATATTCAACACTAGTTGCTTTAAAAACAGATAAAGAATTGGTATCGACAAGTTTTGTATAGTGACTTAGAAAAGGAATAAAAAACACTGATTTATTCTCACGCTCCTCCTCTCGGTGAAATCAGCAGGTAGCCGGGTACGCTCAGCCGAAGCGGGGACTGGCGATGATCACTCACACGGACGGGCTCAGCGTCAGCGTACAGTACTGCGTGACAGCAGCTGAAAAGTTCGGCATATGCGTTTGAATAACGTGAAAAAAAAAACAATGAAATGAGTAGGTCTCTGCCTATGCTATATTGGATTATATGTAGTTTTGATTCTAATATTGATTTGTAATGAGAGAATATGATAATGTATTAGAAATGCAAAAATAAAATATTTTTTATTTTATTGTAGGTGGTACGTAGGTACTTAGACACCCTTTTTATACGGAAAAGTTAAGAAAATTACACAAATAAAGGTTGAAATATGTTTGATAATGAATATATATGGGAAATATGTATGAATGAGAAAATATAATAGGAATAGGGATGAAAAAAGTTGAATTTAGGTAGTTGTGGAACAAAGGATGGCACTTAACTTGGCTATGACGACGACGCTGGCAGTTTTCTGGCGCGATCTTTAGCTGTATCGCAGACCAGGAAGGCAAGACTGGCTTCTTTTGTCGGAATAACCTGGAGTCTTGACTCTTCTTTGTGTATTTTGTACCAACGAAGTTCGCCACAATTTGTACGCCTCGATAATCCAATGTTACAGTTTTTCGTCCTGTCACGGTCGCCAATTTTCTTGTTTACGCACAAGATTGGAGTTCTTGATTAAAACTCTGTATATTTTTGTAAATGCGTATAATTTCCTGGATTGTTACAATTAGCTGTATATCCGCGATAAATGGTGTTCGAAGTGTCATAGGAGAAAAAATTCTACCTACATAATATTTATTTTAATTATAAAATATAAAAGGTGGGTAGGCGCGTGAACACAGCATATTGTTAATGAAATACATAAAGCTGCACGAAAAAATTTTCTTCGGCGTTCGGTGATTTTAAAAGGAATCGATGACTTATGGCAAGCTGATCTAATCGATATGCAAAACATTAAAAAGTTTAATAAAGGTAACAGTTAAATTTTGGTGGTTATCGATTGCTTTTCAAAGTATGCTTGGGCAAAAGCATTAACATCTAAAAATAAACAAGATGGCACTCATGCATTTGAACAAATAATGGCTATATAAGTGATCGGAGACTAGTTCATCTACAGACTGATTCGGGTACTGAGTTTTATAATACAGTTTTTCAAAAACTTATGAAGAAGTGTAATATTAACCACTACTCAACATTTTCAACCAAGAAAGCATCGATTGTGGAGCGCCTGATAAAAACTTTAAAAAATAAATTGTGTAAGTATTTTAGTCTAAATGGAAATTATAAGTGGCTAGGTCCTGGGTTAGAACTTACATTGAGGACATATAATAACACAAAAGTCATAGTCATAGTCATTTATTTTTCAATATAGAACAATAAAATTGTTTCTTATTGACGTCAATTTTAATTCTACTTAATCTAAGTTTACCACCGCTTCCAAGGCGCTGGTGGAGAAGAAACGGCGCCACAAACTCCACTGCGGCATTTTTTGGACGTCAATTTACAATATTTATTTTCTTAAAGCTAAATGTCAACAAGTATATAAAACTCTTTATAATTAAGAATTAAAACAAAGTTACATAATGTAACAAATAAGTCACGTAACTAATACATGCTGTAACTATAGCATTTTACGAGGGGCCTGCACCATGCTCAAGCCAGACATTTTTATCTTTCAAGTAATCATCTATCCTATAGTATGCCTTTTTGGATAAGGTGGTCTTTACAAAGGTTTTGAATTTATCGTCAGGCATACCAAGGATCGATTCTGGCAGTTTGTTATAAAAACGTATACCATCCCCCTCAAAAGAACACTAACCCTGCTAAGCCGATAACATGGAAGTAGAAGTCTATGTTTGTTACGCAGATTTCTGTCTGTAATGTCACTTACTTTTGTATCTTATCCATACTAATATTATAAATGCGAAAGTAACTCTGTCTGTCTGTCTGTCTGTATGTTACGCTTTCACGCCTAAACCACTGAACCGATTTTGCTGAAATTTGGCATGGGGGTAGATTAGACCATGAGAAAGGACATAGGCTATGTTTGCTCGCGATAACCGACATCCACGCGGGCAGAGCCACGGGCAAAAGCTAGTATATATATACTTGGTCACGACATCACGCGTGAACGGCTGGACCGATTTCACTAAATATTTTTTTGTTGTGTTCGTTATTGTTAGGAGAAGGTTCTTATGAAAGAAAAAATGAAGAAAATTGCGCGGAAAATTAGAAAATTTAAGAATACATAACCACCATATAAAATAGCTGATCCGACATACGCCATGTCAAAATTTTGAATACGAATTGGAAAAAATGTGTTTATTATTCTAATACTGCTGTATGATAATATAATCTATGTTATCTGACGTTTGATATAGAATTGACATAATGCGTGCAAATATCGTCAGAGGGTGATTAGTAGACATTCTTCTGAATTAACAAAATGCCCGTTGCTTGGGCCGCGAAAATATTTATGGAGGCTTTTTTATTTAGGTCGAAAAATTGATGGTTTATGGTAGTATGAACGCCCTTGAGCGTACAGGTATATGGTTGTATGGGTCCCATAGGTATATAGGCTCCGTAGGTGTAAGTATGGGCCCCGGTGGCGTATGGGGCCCGAATCGAAATGCTTTCCGTTCTTAAAATAATTAGGAGAATTTGATACAGCTAATTAATTCTAAAATCTAAGGCGAAACAAAGTTTGCCGAGACAGCTAGTGAGATAAATTTTTCCTGACATACATTATGTTTTCAAATACATATTGGGAAGCTACAGTTAAAATGTCAATATCCTTAAATCTTTCCCTGAGGGAGTCTCTCTTATATCTCTATTATATCTAATAAATGGCACGAACTGCCCTCTTTTGCAATATAAATATTGTTTCTAAATCTGCTGCATTTCCCCAAAGTAGTATTCCATAGGACATCAAGCTATGGAAGTGTGGAGGAACGAGGTGTGATGTTCCTCCAACACAAAGGGAGGATCCTCCGACCAGGCAAGGTAATCACGCCTGGCGGGCCGCGGCCCAACGATTGTCGTTGGGTTGTCTTATATGTATTATACCAGCGCGAGAACTTCACTATCGCGATGCAGGATTCCTAGTGACGTAGTAGTTCGGCTTCCTGTCGCTAGATGGCGCTGGGTACATGTGGTACCGCCACATCACTCCCCTCCAAGACCGGAGGTTGATTGCTATGAGTCAGCTGTCTTAGCTCTCTTGAGGAGCGTGCCAATGCCAGTCTTGAGTAGTTCCATTTCGTCGGAGCTGGACGCCGCGTATTCCATTTGGCGGAACAGTCATCCTCGCTAGTCCCAGTGAGTCGGGATTACCGCTGGTCCCGAAGAAGCGGGGCAAGTGCGGTGCTGCGGTGCTTGCGGTCCTGCGTTGAAACGCCCAGTGAGTTGGGGCTTGAAGCGTCGAGATGAATGCTCGGCGAGCCGCCAGTGAGGCGAGGCGAATCCTCGGTGAGTTGAGGTGAGTAGCCCTCGGTGAGTTGAGGTGAGTAGCCCTCGGTGAGTTGAGGTGAGTAGCCCTCGGCAGTGATGGGGTGAGTCCTTGATGAGGCGAGGTAAGTCCCCCGTGTAGTGGGGCGAATGTTGCGTAATGGCGAAGTGCCTTAGATGCAGGTGTGGCCCAAGGGTAACCAGGCTGCAGCGGTCGCTGCATGCTATGGTATCCTTGTAAGGGCCGAAAGTGCTGGATGGCGAAGACTTGATTACCGCTCATGCGGAAGAAGTGAATGGGATGTGTTCGGGTTGCGATCGGAAATGGGTTTAGAATCAAGAGATGTTTTGTTATGAAGGGAAACTGTTTATTGTTAAATTATACACTATAGATTGCACTTTATGATAGTTGAATAAATGTTAATTAAATTAAATGTTAAGTATGGGATGTTAATGTTGTAATGTTACTGGTAAATGTTAGGTGAATGCACCCGGTCGCGACGGTCACCGAAAGTACACTGAATAATTAAAACTTATTGTCTAATTGAGTCGCGTCGCCAGCGGGCTCGCGGCACGTGTTCGGTGTCAGCATTAAACCGAACATCTAGCCCAGGGCAGAGATGAACGAGATGAGAATATGATTCAACAAAATTTGTTAATAACTGCGAAAATGGGAGGCTGATACAAGATGATGTACAGTTTGTTACTTATCTAAAATGTTAGTAACCCCTTAAAATTAATTACTTAAATTCTAGGTTCACACCGAATCACTAAATGCTATTTTCTTTAAAATTGGGGATGTTCCTTTATCTTTGTACTTAAATTCGTTTATTGCACTTTCACTATTCAAAAATTCGGTTCACTGTACAAACTGCCGGTTGTTGGCTGAGGCCGCGTGGTCTCAATTGCGGTCATTTCCAAAACTACGGGGGACACCGGCGTAGTCGCTGAGGCTGCTGCAGCCTGCCACCGCCAGCGCATACGGCGGCACATGCACACCACCCCCACGATGATTGCGACACCCTATGAAGCGTAAATCACAACATAATGATGAACATCATGGATGGATAGGTCTTCAGGGAGCACAGGTTGTTGTTTCAAGTTGTTAATCTGGTCTTCCACGTTTTTGAATAATCTTTGATCTTCCGTTTGATTGATGTTATCTTCTACTATGTTGGGTAAGGTTAAATTTATAATATTGTTTATTGGAGCTATTCGTAATGTTTCTATGTTCGCTGCGACGTTTATTCTACTTTCTAGTAACTTGTGGCCAAAGATTGTAAAATTTTCTGTCTTTATCATACAATCGTCAGGGAGATGTATAATGTTTGCTCCTGTTAGCGTCTCAGCTGTTATTTTTTCTTGACAAATCTTTCTAGTCAGACAACGACCGCAGCAAATGTGTAGGTATTGGTTTAATGTAGTTAAGCCAATCCATTGATTCTGACAAGCGGATGTGACTGTTTTGCACTGGTTGTTGTTGTCTTTGACGCAGAGGTCCATATCTGACTTTAATTTGTAGATGGGAGTTTTCAGTCGACATAGATAAGTCGTTGAATCCCGTGCTAAGCAATAATCCCAGTCACCTGGAGCTAATGGTAGATAGGAATCCTTTTCCAGATTAATGGCTATGTGGCTTGCAATTGGTACAATAGTTACCATGTTGGTTCCCATCTGTCGGGGTATCCGTAATGCGTGGTATAATTCATAACTATCTTTATCAATTAACGGAACTCTGATTTCAAATATCAAGTATTGTCTTGAGGCCTTTGTTTTGACGCTTATAAAAATAAATAATAAAATAGCCTTTATTGCTGCTTCTTTGCATTTACTATCCAGCATTGTTAACCAGGATGCTCTAATTATAACCTACCATGGCTTAGCTGCGCCTCTGCTACGATACGGTGTTATTTTCTGGGGTAACTCAACAGATACTGACGTAGCATTTAAGGCACAAAAGAGATGCATTAGGTCTATGTTTAAGTTAAAAACTACCGATAGCTGCAGAACTTATTTTCAGGACTATAAAATATTAACATTACCCTGTCTGTACATTTTTGAAGTTGCAATGTTTGTTAAATGCAACCCTAGCTTATTTCCGACCTTGGATACAGCAGTTCCGCGAAACAGGCGTGATAATAGTAGGCTTCGCTTGCACAGGGCAAAAACGGCTCTTATGCGCAAGAGTATAATATGTATGGCTCCTATAATTTACAATAAGTTGCCTAAAGATTGGAAGGAGCTGAATGACAATGCATTCAAATTACACCTAAAAAACTTCCTTCTGCAGAAGGCGTATTATGGTGTTGAGGATTTTTTAAATGAGATATTGTGATTGTCTGAGAAGTCTCTGAATTTCTTGACATTATGTGATTTTTTCTTAATATTTTGATTATGTTACCTTCTGACATTTTATTTTATTTTTGACATTAATTTTATTTTAAATTCACAAATTGTTGGACATCAAATATTATTTCTTTATTTTTTTAATTAGTTTCATTCATATATTATGTTTTGCATGTGACTAATAAATTCATTTACGATACATTTGCACGCCGATATGTAAAAGGCTAAACATGACTGAAACAATAAATGAAACTAATACCTTGCATGCCTATGTGTGTATACTCATGTTTAAGCGAATAAATGATTATCTTATCTTATCTTATCTTATCTTTCCTTACAATTAGTACATGCCTACTTGCTAAAACTAAAACTTAATTAAATTTAATCATATTTAATCAATTTGAATGATCAGCAACTGGATGTTTATGTGAAACAGCTTGTCTGTCGAGAAAGGCCTCCTCTAAAGATTTCCATGCGTTCCTGTCTCTCGCTAAACGGGTCCATACTGGACCAGTTATCTTTTTTATGTCATCTTCCCACCTTTTGGTTTGCCTGCCTCTATTTCTTTTAGTATCTCTTGGATACCATTCGGTTACTAATTTAGTCCATTTTTCTTTACTTTCTCTTAGCATATGTCCTGTCCAACGCCATTTGAGTTGTCTGTATACTGTGTGTGCATTTTTAAATTTTGTTTTGTTTTTAATTTCTTGTAATTTTACTTTATCTCTCCTTTTTATACCTAAAATACTCCTTTCTATTCCATTTTGGCATACTTTTAATTTAGCTTCTTATAGTTCTGTTAACGCCCATGTCTGGCATCCGTATAGTAAGCATGGCATAATGCAAATTTCGTATATTTTCTTTTTTCCTTTCATTTGTATATCTTTATCCTTCATTATTTCCTTAAGTGACCAAAAGCGTTTCCAAGTATTAGTTATTCTTCGTTCTATTTCTTTATTCATGCAATCTTCTGTAGATATAAGTTGGCCCATATATATATATTCATTTACATATTCTATTTGTTCGTTATTTACTGTTAATTGGTGATTTACTGTTTGTTGGGAATTCGTCATAATTTTGGTTTTAGTTAAGTTCATTGTCAGGCCTGCCTTAACGCTTTCATCAGATAGTTGCTGTAACATTACTCCCAGGGTTCTTGCATCCTCTGAGAACAAAACTAAATCATCCGCGAAGCGTAGATGGTTGAGAGTTTCACCATTTATATTGAGACCATTTTTGGTCCAGTTTAAATTTCTGAATATCATTTCCAGCACTGCTGAAAATAATTTAGGTGATATAGGATCTCCTTGGCGTATACCTCTTTTAATAGGGAATTCGTTACCCGTAGATTCAAGTTTAACTCGGGCTGTGCTCGCTGTATATACGTTTTTAATTATTCGTATGTATTTTGCTTGTACCCCTTGTCTTATTAGAGCGTCCCAGATAAACTCGTGCTCCAATGTGTCAAAGGCTTTGTTAAAATCAACAAACCCTATGTAATACGTCTTATTATATTCTTTGTACTTCTGTAGAATTTGTCTTAAAGTATGTATAATATGATCTATAGTTGAGAATTTGCTACGAAAACCAGCTTGTTCCTTAGGTTGATTTTCATCTAACGTATTGGTAATTCTGTTTAATATGATTTTTGAAAATATTTTATAAATGTTGGACATTAAGCTGATCGGTCTGTAGTTCCCTATATCACCCTTGTCCCCCTTTTTATGCAGCAGTATGATTGTAGATTTAGTCCAGTCTTCCGGGATGATTTCCGTTTCGATAAATTCATTGAACAAATCTGTAAGTCTCGGTGCTATTACTGGTATTGTAATTTTAAGTAATTCATTTGTTACTAAATCTGATCCAGGTGCCTTATCTAGTTTTTGTGTTTCAATAGATTTTATAGTTTCTTCCTTTAGAATCGGTTTTATTTCCTCTTTATTTGTTAAAATATATTCATTTATTATTTGGTCCCCTTGACGACTTTGGTATAAATTTTTGTAGTATTTCGTAGCAATGCCAAGTATTTCTGGTCTATTGCTGGTCTTACCTTCTTTATTTTTCATATTTGGAATCCAGTCCTTTTTGTAGTCCAGTTCTTTTAATGCCTTCTTTATTCCTCCCGTTTTTGCTATATGTTTCTTTAATGTTGTTAATCTTTTTGAATTTCGTTCTTTTCGAAGGTTTTCGCTAATCTTTTTACTGATTTCTGTTATCTTTTGACCATTGTTATTATTATTTTTCCTCTGTTGTATAAGTTGCTTCCGTTCCTGTAATAATTGCTTAATTTCTAATGATATCTCCGTCTTACTAGCCATGTTTACTTTTTTAGTTTCTACTTTTAATTGTTTAAGCAATCTGGAGTATTTTTCTTGTGTCGATACACCTTCTTTTTCCCCACCTTGCAAGGATATTTTGAGGTTGTTTAAAAGTAAATCAGTGTTTCCGGTGCATTCAATGGCTTTCATACTGTTGTGAAATTGTCGTGCTCTGTTGAAGCGGGTCCCTGATAATTTTGCTCTAACCATCCTATGATCTGTTTTAAAATTAAAATTGTTTAAAATAGACAAATCTTTAAAAACTTTAATATTGTTGGACATAATAAAGTCAATCTCATTTTTATACTGGCCATTAGGAGAAAGCCATGTCCATTTCTTTGATGGTTTCTTCTTATAAAAACTGTTTATGATGCTTAGTTTATTTTCAATAGCAAAGTTTTAGTCATTAGTCGTGAGCCGTTCTTACTTCTATTGATACTACCAAATCCATGATTTCCTATGGTGAATTCTTCTCCAGTTTTTTGTTTGCCAATCTGCCCATTAAAATCGCCCATAACTATTATATTCTTGGATGCATTTTCAATGGTGGATTGGAGGTCTTCATAAAATTTCTCTATTTTGATGATGTCTTCTTTTTTATTTGATTCGGTAGGGGAATACGCCTGGACTATAGACCATACTTGTTCTTCCTCACCATCCACAGGTAATTTAATGTTAAGAAGTGCAATACGTTCCGAAATCCCTCTTAGTTCTTGTATATTTTTGGCCAGGCTTCTGTTCACCATGAATCCCACTCCATATAATCCGGGTGTCTCTCCTATGTGGTGTAGAATGTATTTCCCGTGGTCTTCTATTCTTTCTCCAAGTCTCCTCACTTCACTAAGACCAATTATGTCCCATTTTATGTTATCCAATGCTAATTCCAATTCTTGGAGTTTTTCCATAGTTCCTATTGTTAAACAATTTATAGTTGCTATGTGTATGTCGTTATATTTCTTTTTCCTGTTATCCTTTATCTTTAGAGGGTCGTGGTCATTTTCCCCCACGAGGACCAATCGGCTTGGGGGAGGTTTGTTGTTTCTAGTTTGGTTTTCTACATTTTTGTTATGTTGTGTTTTCCGGTTGCCGATAGCTAATTGTTATTGCCTATTCTCTGTCGTGCAGGAAGAAAGAGAGTTGGATCTGCCTCTCATGAGATCAAATGCGTTACGCTTATTACTGTATGATGGCATACAGACTTGCTGTCTTTTTGCTAGGGTATTGTCTCGTGGTGATGAAGATATTTCTCTCTTTCTTTTATCATTGGTAGTATTATTTTCCCTTACTATAAGCTTGTCGTATTTGAGATATGCGAAATTTCCTTTCATTCTTTCTTCTTTCACTTTAGTTTGTAACATTTTTCTTTTCTCCAGGACTTCTTTAGAATAATCCTCTGTGATATAGATTTCTTTAAGATTTTTCCGATCTTTCATTATTTTATTTTTCTTCCATGGATTGACAAAGGAAAGAAGAACAAGTCTCGGCTTTCCGTTTGGGCTTTTCTTTCCGATGCGATGAATATTGTTTATTTCAAAAACCTCAATGTTTACATTTAAGTCTTTATTGAGTATCTTCATCACTTCTTGCAATAGCCCTGAAGTAGATTCCTCTTCCTCTTTCAATCCAAAAATAATAATGTTGTTTTTTTTCTTATCTCTTTTCAAATGTTCCATCTCTTTCTCAAGGTTTACTATTTTGATCTTCAAATTTTTGTTTTCTTCTAAAATAGGCTTAATTTTTTCATCCATTTTTTCCATGATTGAATTAGTTATAGACTCTTTCAGTTCGGCCGTTTGTTTCTGCATTTCCAATTTCATTTTGTCAAATAGAATTTGAAATTGTTCTTCCATGTTAAAATGATTAACTTGTTTGCGTGAAATGAAACGCAGTGGCAGGATGTCAATTTTACGCTGGCAACACCGGTGATGAATGACACTGACAGTGACTGCTAATGACACTATGACGTTTGTCTAATATACTGTGTCAAATTTCTAACCTCTGACGCTTAACAGATGGTAAATATTCTGCATGTTGGTCTGCAAATTTTCAATCGGGAGAGAGAGATCTTTGCCTATCTGGCCTGAAATGATGCCCAATTCTTTCTGAAGCTGTTGCGGATCGATTAAATGTATGTTCAGGTTTCCATTATAGGTATTTGTTAAAGTGTCCAATAAACTGCTTTGGATGTCTTTTAAATGGGTCAGTAAATTGTTAGCGGACATGGCGCAAAGAGAAAATTCTAAAAGAAATTCAGTTTCGTTTATCTTTTCTACCAAACCTTTAGTTACATTATCTAGGGAAATCAAGTATTTGTTAATAATTTTGTGTTGAATTTGTATAGTTTCTTCTGTTCTTTTTAATAAATTAAATTCCGCTTCCATTACCGATGTCTGGTTTTTCCATAGTAACGCTAAATGTTTTTGATTGTTCCGTACGAGTGTAATATCGTTAGTGTATTGTTCTACGAAACGGTCATCGAGTACGCCGAATAGGGAGTTTGCCAGATATCCGACACCGTTGATCAGACCGCGCCGACGTCGCGTGCGCTCGCTCGCATACTGTTGTAATAAGACTCTGTTATTATGTTCCAGTTCAGTCAGTGAATAACCTAATTGTATTCTGATTATGTCACAGTGTGTCGACCGTTTTATGTAGTCACATACTCTTTCCAGGTGTTTATAATATTTTTGCAAAGCGGTGTTTCCTTCCCAGAAGGGATGCAAATCGTAGTAAGCAATTATTTTCCACTCATCTCTCACGAGTTGTATGTTTGCTACTTTATCGAAATAAATGCCTTGTTGCTTGTTCAGGGAATTTACGTTTATGCACATAGCGGTCGTTAACATTGATATAATATATAGGAAGGTCAATGCCGTTGTAATGAAGTTTAGTTACAGGTCTTTTTATCAGGTTGTTTTTGGTTATTAAGGTTACAACTCTCACGTAACCATCACTCCCAGGGTGGATTTCCACCACTATTCCCAGGGCCCATTTTTCTGACGGAATGTTATCATCGTGGAAGACTACCATATCTCCGATTTACATGTTTTGTTGAGGATTCTGCCACTTTCCTCTTGAAGTTAGTTGGCTCAAATATTCCAACTTCCATCTTTTCCAAATATCTCTAAATATGTTCTGAGTCAAATGCCAACGTGTTCGAGCATCTTCACCTGTTTCTATCATCGTAACTCCAGGTTTTCCTGTCAAGAAGTGAGCGGGTGATAAGTAGTCAAGATCCTCTATATTTTCTGTTAGAGCGCACAGAGGGTGGGAATTTAGGTACGCTTCTAATTGGGCTAATAATGTTGAATATTCCTCGAACGTTAGTTTTTGTTGACCCACCACACTGACCACACGTTTGAGGTGATGTTTTAAGCTCCTAACTGCTCGTTGAAAGAAAGAAAGAAAGAAAGAAATCATTTATTGCTCGAAACACGGTATCAGGTATAATCAAAGTCCGACATGTTTCGCAGATTCTCTGCATGCAACGTTAGTTATTTAATAATGGACTAATGTCACATAGGTATAATATTTGAGAATTGTAATATTTTATACCGTTTGAAAATTTTAATACAATAATGTCAATTTTTGTGTCATTTACGCATGCAATAATAAAGTTTCAATAAAAATAATCATATAATAATTACACCCATAATTCGAATTTACACTCTGAATGTCATTAACACTGGAATAATCATTAATAATATAGTCCTCAAACCAGATACAATTCCATTACACCCGATATAATCAAGGATATTCCTTATTTATCCTTAAGAAATTCCTTAACAGTATAAAAACACTTCTCAATTAGCCAGGTAGTTAGTGCTTTCCTAAATTTGTTGAAGGTTAGCTCTCTAATGGGTCTGGGTATGTGGTTGTAAATTTTGACTGTCATATAATATGAGTTATTTTGATGGAGAGACGTTTTACATCTAGGCAGTAAAAGTTTTGTGCTATCTCTAGATATATACAGCCTATCCTCACTGACCTTTCTAAATAACTCAGGATGCTTCCTTACAAATATACCGATCTCTAAGACATATAGTGATGTCAGCGTCAGCAGCTTTAGACTTTTAAATGCTGGTCTACACGATTCTAGTGGTCCAATGTTTGCCATAGCTCGAATACATTTTTTTGACATATAAATACCTTTGAGATATGATTTGAGTTACTCCACAACAATAGACCGTATCGTAAGATTGACTGTACATAGCCGTGGTAAGCAGTCATTGCAGTTTTTAAGTTCACTGTTCTGCGTAAGCGTCTTATAGCAAAAACGAAGCGATTTATCTTGGTACATAAGCCATATGCAAGTGCCAATTACAGTGTTTATCTAATGTTATACCTAAGAACTTAGTATCAACTGATGTCTCTATATCTGTACCCTGATAGGTAATCTTTAGTGGTTGGTTATTTGATTTATAATTTTCAAATTGTACAATTTTGGTTTTAGCTATATTTGCAGTTAGGTTGTTCTTGCCTAACCAATTCATTACGCCATTTATTACAGTATTTACATTTGAAGCGTGCTGTAGTTCACCCCTATCGTCGGCCACTACGACTGATATGTCATCTGCGAATAAAGTACAATGATTTTTTGTAACTTTAGGGATATCATTAATATATAGAAGAAAGAGCAGAGGGCCCAGTACACTGCCCTGGGGTACGCCCAATGTATTTGGTGCAAACTGCGATCTGAAGGATTGTAAGCATCGTTTACTGTCAACCCGGTCTATCTCTATACATTGTGTACGATTTTGAAGATAGCTACTTATCCATTCGAGAGCCTTGCCCCGAAGCCCATATCGTTCACATTTGCATATGTTCACGTTCCCATAAACCACCGGCGCTGGGCCACGCCGGTGCATTCTTCATCTCTGTCACTTCTGTCAGCAAACTGTCATTTAAAATGCGTTGTAATTGTTTCCATTCCTCTCGTAGGATTTTCTTTGCCCCGACAAAGTTCGTGCCATTGTCGCTGTAAATATGACGGGGTGTTCCTCTTCTGGCCGCCATTCTTCGTAAAGTCGCCAAAAAGGCTGAACTGGTAAATTCAGATACCATCTCTAAGTGTACGGCTTTGGTCACCATACATATGAAAATAGCAATGTAACCCTTTATTGTACCTCCACTTCGTCCTTTGTTTCTTTTCACCTCAACAAATCCCGTATAGACTACCCCGGTATGATAGAATGGGCTGGCTGGATTTATACGAGGTGCTGGTAGATCTCCCATGAGTTGTTCTTGTGTTTTCCCTTCATGTTTTCGACAAGTAATGCATTTACGAAGCTCTCTCTTGACGGTATTGTTGCCACTGGTAATCCAATATTCCTGCCTCAAAGTAGCTAGCGTAAGGCGGGGACCACCGTGGAATTTTAATTTGTGGGCTGTGTTTATGACCAAGGTAGTGAACCGTGAGTTGCTTGGTATGATCTTGGGATGTTTCATCTCCATGTTTATCATCGCATTCCTAAGTCAACCTCCTACTCGTAGAATGTTGTCTTTGTTAATAAATGGATTCAACTGGAAAAGTTTACTTTTGGAATCCACCTTTCCATGTTTTACTAAATGGTCAATTTCTGTCCCATACGCTTTCATTTGAACGTGACGTATAATTTTCACCTTGCCATCCGTAATTCTTGTAATGTGAGATGTCCCGGTCGTTGCTGTTTACGATTGAAAGTAGTGATGCGTAATATGTAGGCCAAGATGCGTATGATTTTATGGAATGAACTGTGTTTTGTCAACAATAGATCAATGATACTTTCTTCTCTGTTATTTAAGACCACATTAGTTTGTTTTGTAGACTTCTGCTCCTGTTCTGTTGTGAATGTTTGTTTTTCCCATAAATTTGTCTCAAATGTTGTGAGCCAGCTAGGTCCATTTTTCCATAATGATTGATTTTTCAGTAATTGACTTGGATATAGACCCCGACTCGCGGCGTCAGCAGGATTTTCGCTTGTGTTGACGTATCGCCACTGTTCTGAGGGGAGCGTGTCGGTTATTTGGCGTACTCTGTTTGCTACAAAGGGTCGCCATTTGTTCGGGTTTCCATTCAGCCATCCTAAAACGACCTTGGAATCTGTCCACGCATGTATTTCAATGTTATGTTCGCACCATGATTGTTTTATTTGTTGAATGAGCTTAGATAATAAGTAAGCGCCACTTAATTCTAAGCGCGGTAGCGTCAGCTGTTTGTTAAGTGGTGCAAGTTTCGTCTTAGCAGCGACTATTACAACTCCCTTTTGTTGTTTGATTCGGGCGTAAACCACGCATGCGTAAGCTTCAATCGAGGCATCACAGAACCCGTGCAATTGAATGGTGTCATGTTCGTTACTCGAAATCCACCTTGGAGTCTCATAGTTGTTTATGTTTTTTAAATCAGCTTGTAATTTAGACCATTCAGTGTAAATATCAGGTGAAACTTCCTGGTCCCACTGTGTATTAGATTTCCAAACCTTTTGGAACAAAATATTTCGAAAAAAATATTTCTGATAAAGCTGAGGGTATTGTTGTAGTGCCCTATTGGCTTACACAACCCTGGTTTCCTTTGTATGTTAAGTTATTATTTAATTCAGATAGAATCGAATTCCAGCCTAATCCGAATTTACTATTCCTCCCCCAGCACAAAATACACCGGAGTCTTACCTTGGTAGCCGGAGTATTGTCAGGACGGCGTTTATGAACCAGGGTATTACATCAAACGTCGTGGACCCACGTTGTACCTAACTTATTTCAACGAACGAACGAACTCTTTCTGTGACAAGACATTCAAGTAATTGTAATTTTCTTTTAATTAGTTTTAACAAACCTTTCCGTAAGGTATGTTCACAGTCGATTAGTCGATGGATCAAAGTCACCCTGGCAGAAAAAGGGATTGACACGTTAGTTTTTAAAGAGCATAGCACGAGACATGCAGCGACTTTTGCAGCGAATAGGCTAGGTGTAAGTATAGACCCCATTAAGAAAACAGCTGGTTGATCTGGAAAAACCCAAGTTTTCGTGAAATTCTATAATCGAGATTTGGTGGGGCACTCTAATGTGACATTCGCCGCTCGTTTTACAGGGTAGCCTTGATTAATCGTTTAACAATAAGATTATTGTCCATTTTTGAATAATAAGCATTACATTCGTAATGCAGGTCTATAATCTATTCGTTCTTTTTAGAATATAATCAAGTTATGGCCTGACGTATTTTTATATCATTTGCTTACTGCTATTTCGTGTACTCTAAACATCCTACAAGTAAATTATAATGTAATCTCGAAGGGCGAATCACAGAAGTTTAATAGAAAATCAAACGAACTTACCTGTAAGTGAAGTTCGATGATTATTAAACGATGTGATTCGCCCGAGAGATTACAACCCCCCCGACCCTATCTGGACCTTGTCCAGATAATTCCCTTTAGACCACGAAATATCGCATAACACAGATGGCCTTACGGGGTAAACGTGTATGAGATACCCCCAAGTTAGCTAACATTTTTTTTTCTCTTTTTAAATATTGCTATAAAATTGTGTACGATGGCAGCACTCACGCGCTACAAGTAAATTATAATGTAATCTCTCGGGCGAATCACATCGTTTAATAATCATCGAACTTCACTTACAGGTAAGTTCGTTTGATTTTCTATAATAAACAAAATCGAATGCGATTATTTCTAGACACGGGTTCAATGAGTAATTTCATTACAAAATCTTGTTGTGAGGGCTTGAACTTAAAGATAACTCCCGCACCTTCTGTTTGTAATGAGTGCTATTTTATAATCATTTGTAAACAAAATTTAGTAATTGAGTTATAAACAAAATTAATTAACAACATTAAGTAACGATCTGTAAACATCATTAAATAACACTAAGTAACGATTTGTAAACAATATTAGTGCAAGGAATCATAGTTGAACTCTGGACGTCATTAGGACGCTCCTAATTAGATTTGAGACGTATATAAGATAGCTCTCTCCTCCAGTAAAGTCAGTTAACACGTTGTCGTGACCAAGTAGACTAAAGTAAGAGTCGTGACTCAATCTCTTTGTGTGTCTCTTTGTATTGTTATTAATAAACACTCTTGAAGATCTACTTCATTATTATTGAAACAAAACCCCTTCTGCCTGCCCGAACATTACATTTTGGTGTCAGAAGTGGGATAGTCAATCGTAAGGAACAAACCAGTATAACTACTCGTACAACTGGTCCAGAAGATTGATCTTGACAAACGCAGGATAAGTATTCGGACTGGCGCAACTACTCGTTTAACCAGTTCAAGAAGAATATTCCTGGCGACGGGCAGCAGTACGCAGACCGAACCGTAGTTCCAAGTAGCGGTGTTAAAAGCCTGCAAATAGCTCTACAGCGGAAAAGCGGACAGTGCGCAAAAACGAACCTTAGTTCCAAGTAACGGTGTTGAAAGCCTGCAAGGAGTTCTACGGCTGAATAGCGGCACCAAAGGCGGAACCAAACGGACAAAGGAAGGCGACTTCTACGATCACTATCTTCGGGATAGAGTTCCTCGGAACGAGTTTACATCAAAGCACGTGTCGACTCCTCAGTATAACATAAGGTATTAATTATTTTAGTTATATTGTGTAAAATAGTTTAAGGTAATTTAAAGATATTGAAGTGTTAAACATGCCTCTTGAAAAGGAAACTATTGCAAAAACCGGTGCCTTTATAGATTTAGGCATCGCCCAAAAAATGATAGGAAGGTACGATGGGAATAAGGAAAATCTGTATGTGTTTATAGATAGCTGCAATAGCGCATATACACTATTAAATCCTATTTATAATGTTGCTTTTCTACCACTAGTACTGTAAAAAATAAATGGGAACATTAGATCAATTTTACTACTGGGAAAGCTTAAGGGAATATCTTTTAGAAAATTATTCCGAAAAAAGGACATTTGCTCAGTGGCAATTAGAATTAAATTCATGCAAACAAGGCCACAACGAGTCCGTTTCAAGTTATTCTAATAGAGTAGAGGGTTGCTATATTAAATTAATAAAATCATTAGACCCTAGGCTTAATGAGAACGCTAGACTTGCCAACATCGACTTATTAAAATCTCTAGCTCTAAATATTTTTATAAGCGGGTTAAATCCTCAATTACATATTTTACTGAAATCTCAAAGACCAAATAGTTTAGAAGAAGCCATTTCAATAGCCATTTCAGAGGAACAAGAAATTAAATCAAGATATGAAATGCAACATAGAAACCCAAATAAATTTAATCAAAAACATGTTCACCTAACATACCAAAATAAAGATATAACGTGTTTTATCTGCCAAAAAAGGGGCCATAAGGCTAAGGATTGTTGGCACAATAAATCTAACAGTCAATCGGGGAACAATAATAATAAGAATAATTTTAGAAATTATAATAACAATCAAAATAATAATAATCGAAATAACAATCAAAGAAGTAACTATCAAAATAACTGTTCGGGTCAATCACCGAACAAATTATCATGTCAGCGTAATTGCGACACCGCGCGATATGCATTGTATATTTTATGTATTACCTAAGTAAAATAGTCAGTACGCTTGCGGATAGCATATCGGGCGCGACTCAATCTCATCCCTTTCACCTCATTAGTTTTAGTTGTTATCCTAGTTGTATTACTGAAATATATTATCTTTATATCCTTTATCGCAGTTTATCTTAATCTCACCCCAAACATTGGTCCTTCGAGCTATCGGAGCGGGACAATTACGCGTCGCGAGTGTCTTATAGTGTGCCTGTGCCGTGTGAGTGTTTCGCTTGAATCTTGAAATCAGAACTGTGTGGATTTACAATCCAAAATCTCATATCCTGTGATCCCAAATTGATCTCGGCGCTCCGGAAGGAAACGTGCCATTATCCTGCTGACCCTGTCGTACCTGGTTTTTACAAACATCGCGACATCTCACCTCACCGTTACTCCAGGTTTGTTCTTGCAGACATCGCGAGGACATTTGATCTCCAAAGCAGCCTTCAGTGCAAGTAAGGTCTCTTTTTTATCCTTTTAAAATGTCAGAAATGAACGACATTTTAGCAACTCAACAACAACTAATCGAAGCCGTAGATAAGCTGTTCATCAACTTCAAGAAGGATGGTGGAGAGCGCAAGACCTCAGACTACTTACGTCGTCGGTTAGCTACCTTGGAACAATACTTTACAGAGTTCCATAATAACCATATGACTTTGCTATCCTTTGGTGATCAATCCCATTCATATTTCAGTACTAAACAATACGATCAAATGAAGGAAAAATATAACAATATTAAAACTAGTATTCAGGCCTACAACCCTCTCGCAGACAGACCGACCGTCACTGAATTAAAACCTCCTACGTTCCAACCTACTACCGTATCTCAAACCTCGAAACCCGCATCTCATGCCGCTTCTGAAACCCCAGCTTTGGAAGTAAGTAGTGCTGAAAGTCGGTTCAAAAGGCAAGCTACTAATTTTAAGGCATTCTTGAGAACTACTTCCAATATCGAACTTGATCTCATCACGGAAAAATGGGAGTTTGAAGACCTCTTGAAGACAATACAATCTCGTTGGGCGGCTATTGACTCACTTCATTGGGAGCTGGACAACGAGTTTGGTGGATCAAACCCCGAGTACGAAGAGCAATTTACTCATTATGAGAAATATTACAACAAAATCAAGAAAGATATCAACAAAAAAATGTGGTCTGTTGCGCATATAGAAAAAACGACTCCTAAAATGGAGATATCCACCTTCGAGGGAAGCTACAATAAGTGGATTTCATTCAAAGATCTTTTTACCGAAGCAGTGCATAACAACCCCTCTTTGTCAAATGCTCAGAAGATGCAATTTCTAAAGGGTAAGATTAGAGGGGAGCCCGAAAGATTGATCCAACATCTACAAATAAGCTCAGACAATTATCTTGTGTGCTGGAATATCCTCAATCATCGTTATAACAACAAACGAATGATATTCACTTCTCATCTCAATAATCTCATGAATATCCCTACAAGCCAGCAGCAATCATCAAATCATATAAAACGCATTCATGACACTACGTACGAGAGCGTGAATGCTATCAAAAATCTAGGAGTGGATGTGTCTTCTTGGGATCCCTTCCTAGTAGGTATATTATCTCAAAAGTTGGACTCCGATACATACGAGGATTATCTACAAGCATTAAAAGCCCCACGAGAGTTGCCCGTCCTAGACGATTTTCTGAACTTCCTGGAATCCAAGTTTATGATGCTGGAAACTTCGCGTAAGAAGCTGGAAGGTTCTACGCAGAAATCATCCCAATCTCAACCCAGCAACTACAACAAATCATCATTTTCAAAAAGTTTCAATTCTAAACGAAACAATCCAAAGGCGAATTATGCAACAAACCAAGTTTCGCAATCGTCAAACTCCAAACGTAAAATTAGCAATCGCAAGCAATGCCCTATTTGTAACACTAACGATCATCGTATTCACGCATGTCAAAAACTGCTGGAATTGCAACCCAGTGAACGGAAAAATACCGTTGCCAACTTGAACCTTTGCATAAATTGTTTACATTACCACGATGGCAAAAAATGTCTCTCTGAAATAAGATGCAAAGAATGCAATAAAGAGCACAATACCATTTTGCATGAATCTTTCACACTCAGCCGTCCTGGGTCAAACGTAGCCACGATTACGAAATCGCCACCACAAAAAAGTAACACAGTTGCATCTCTTCTTCAAAAACCCTCTGAAATCTTGCTTGCCACCGCAGTAATTAAAGTACAAGCTGTGAACGGATCATACCACAACATGAGAGTTCTTTTGGATCAAGGATCGCAGACGTCCATCATTAGAGAAAGCGCTGCTCAGTTGCTTAAACTACCGCGACGTAAATGTAGCGGTTATATCTCTGGAATAGGAAATAAAGAAAATAACTGTAAGGGCATGATTAATATCAAATGTTCTTCGTTGGTTAGCGATTTCATCTTTGAAACGGACGTGTATGTAATGAATAACCTCATAAATAACTTACCCACCTGCACATTACCTACGCCGAACTGGCCTACTCTTAATCAAATAACCCTAGCAGATCCCGAATTCTACAAAAGTAGGCCTATTGATATCTTATTTGGGGCCGATATCTATTCCACTATCCTTATGGACGGTATCTGTCGATTGGACGGGATGTTGCCCATTGCCCAACAAACACAGTTGGGATGGATATTAAGCGGCAACTATAAAACCTACCATTGCAATGTGGTCCTGAATAATATCGAAGAGATTCAGCAGTTTTGGGAAGTAGAGGACATTCATGAAGCTCCAGCGGTATCAGAAGAAGATCAAAGGTGCATTGAGTATTACCAATCTTCAACCTCTAGACGAGAAGACGGAAGCTACGTCGTGAAAATTCCATTTAAAGAAAATTTTGATAAAAATATAGGCGAGTCGAAAACAAAATCGATTGCACAATTTTTCCAATTAGAGCGGAAATTAAGCAAGCAACCGGCGCTGCAACGTGACTATAAAACGTTTATTTCTGAGTACCTAGAGCTCGGACATATGACACCCGTTGTGTCACACGTACAGCCGGACTGCTATTTATCGCATCATTGCATACAACGAGCTGAGTCATCAACCACTAAACTGCGAGTTGTCTTCAATGCCTCAGCAAAAACCTCAAATGGATACAGCCTCAATGATCTTATGTGCCGAGGACCCAATTTACAACAAGACCTTCAGAGCCTTATCTTAAACTGGAGGCAGTTTAAATATGCTTTTACAGCAGATATAGAAAAAATGTTTCGCAAAATCTGGTTACATCCCGATGATCAGAAATATCAAAAAATTATCTGGCGAAACCATCAATATGAACCTTTGAAAGAATACCAGTTAGCGACTGTTACCTATGGCACAAAAGCTGCACCTTTCTTGGCCATGATGACACTGAAGCAACTGGCCATAGATGAAAGGCCAAGCTATCCACAAAGCAGGGCTCCTGAAATCTTAGAACGCTCGTTCTACATGGATGATCTCATGCACGGGGAACATTCAGTGATAGCAGCTAAGCAGCTCAAAGAAGAGATGACCAACCTCCTTAGGTCTGGAGGGTTTAATCTCCGAAAATGGCGATCTAACTTGTCGGAAATAGTAGATAATTCGGACGCACCTCAGAAGGAAGATTTCGAGTTTAAGCAACCGGAGTCAACCAAAACCTTAGGACTTCGATGGGTGCCAAAAGATGATCAATTTATCTTTCATCCTATAGAATTTAACTCACAAGAAGCCCTTACTAAAAGACAATTCTTATCTCAAATTTCAAAAATTTTTGACCCTTTGGGCTGGCTCGCACCAGTCACAATAAAACTTAAGATCCTGTTCCAAGAATTGTGGAAATCAGATTTGGGTTGGGACCACCCTGTCCCTCAAGAAGTTGCATTAGAGTGGAGTACTATTCAAGCCGATCTATCTCAAATATCTCAATTTAAAATACCTCGATGGATTCAAACGCATGAGAAAGATATCATCGAACTCCATGGCTTTTGCGACGCTAGCACAAAAGCATACGCTTGTGTCGTGTATTGCAGAATACAGAGAGAAAATGAAACCCACGTGACCCTTATTGCTGGGAAATCCAAAGTAATCCCACTGAAAAAACCACAGTCAATCCCGCGCTTGGAACTTTGCGGTGCTCTCTTGTTGTCAAAGCTAATGCGAAAAATCATTTTATCCCTGTCGAACTATAAGATACATGTTTATGGTTGGATTGATTCAATGGCTGTTCTAGGCTGGTTAAGTGGTGAACCGGAGAAGTGGAAACCTTTTGTTGCGAATCGGGTAAGGATTATTACCGAAACAATCCCAAAAAATAAATGGAGTTACGTAAAATCTAAAGAGAACCCCGCAGATTGCGCAACCCGTAGTTTACCTGCTGTTCAACTAATCAAACACTCCCTGTGGTGGCAAGGGCCTGACTGGTTACCACAATATAAGCCTGAGCCCTCTACAGGCTCGCATAAGAAGCAGATTTTCTCCAACACTATAAGCGCAGAACTAAGAAAAAAGGAGCATGTAAATACAGTCATTGTCAACCCCGAAAATTTTATAATCAATCAACTATTGCGAAAATACAGCACCTTGAGGAAAGTTACTCGAGTACTAGCTTACATCAACAAGTTCATCGACATTGTTGTTTACAAGAAACAACGCACGTATTTTCTTACTGTGCAAAATATAAAAACTGCAAGGAATATGTTATTTTTTTACGTGCAATACGAATATTTCCACGAAGAAATATCGCGGCTAAAGAATAATGAACCACTAAATAAGAAAAGTCAGATCCTTAGTCTCAATCCTATACTAGACACTAATCAAATCCTACGTGTCGGAGGCAGACTTAAACATTCTAATCTTGATCCTGAGATGAAGCATCCCATAATAATCCCAAATCAATCGAAGTTAGCCGATCTTATCATAGATGAATCCCACGAGCTTGTATTCCACGGTGGAGTTAAAATGACTACGGGATTTATAAGACGTAAATACTGGATTCTTGGAGGAAACAGAGTCACAAAGAAACGATTACGAATGTGTGTCAAATGTAAAAGAAATAACCCCATTTCGCAACACCAAATCATGGGTGACCTGCCTCCAGCTCGATTGATTCCCAACCGACCTTTTTATCATACTGGAATAGATTACACTGGACACATTCTTATTAAGGCAAACAAAGGTCGTGGCATCAAAACCTGTAAAGGATATGTCGCAGTTTTTGTTTGTATGGTAACTAAAGCCATACATTTAGAAATCGTCTCAGACCTCACAGCGTCTGCATTTATTGCCGCGCTTCGACGAATGTCGGCCAGAAGAGGAGTCCCTGGGCATATCTACAGTGATCAGGGAACTAACTTCATAGGAGCCAACAAAATTTTAAAACAAGAGTTTGCCGAAATCTCCAACATCTTGTCTGACCAAGAAGTAACCTCGACCATCTCCGAAATGAATATTGAGTGGCACTTCAATGCTCCATCTTGGCCATCTGCTGGCGGTCTCTGGGAAGCTGCAGTAAAAAGCCTAAAACATCACCTCAAGCGTGTCGTAGGAGAACAAAAGCTAACCTATTATCACAACTCGAAGCTTGTTTGAACTCTAGACCACTGTGCCCTCTGACGGAAGATCCTGAAGATCTGGAGTTTTTGACCCCGGCTCACTTTTTAGCAAGTGGCCCCAACCTCACTATCTACGAAACAGAGCGTGACCTCAGAACACGTTGGCATTTGACGGAAAAAATCTATCAGGATATATGGGATAAGTGGAAGACTGACTACCTCTCGCAGCTTTCTACGAGATCCAAATGGCGACAGCATCAGAAAGATCTCAAACTGGACGATATCGTTATTATAAAGGACGACAACCTTCCACCTGGGAAATGGAGTCTAGGCCGCGTGGTAGCGCTGCATCCCGGAAGTGACGGACATGTGAGGGTCGTCACACTTAAAACCAAAAACGGACTCTTAAAACGCCCAGTAGTGAAACTGTCCTTACTGCCAACAAATAAAACTGATAAAGACTCAAATGTCCTAAAGGTTGATAATAAACCGTCAGCGGCAAAGAACAAACGTCCTATATCATTTGCAGCTATAGCCCTAGCCTTGACATTATTTTTGCTGTCTCTAATTAACATCGCAGATGCATCCTACAACTCTATCCCGTTGAAAAACAATAGTGTATACTTCAACAAAATTTCTAATATGCATTTAATTAGAGATGAATGGCATTTAATAGTCTATTATGATACAAGTCCTTATCAAGAAGGAACGGCGGCGTTATTAAAGTATATTAAGTATCTTGAAACCTTATGCTCAACGATTAGAACACGAACACCTTGCGACGGCATCATGTTACAGCTCGAGCACGAGTTCGAAGAAATTAAACATTACGATAATATTGTTATGATGAATGACTCATTTATGACTAATAAGAAGCGCCGGCGACGCGGCTTGATAGACGGAGTGGGCTACGTTGCAAATAGTTTATTCGGAGTGTTGGACCAACGATTTGCAGAGAAGTATGAGAAGGATATTGACCTTTTAAAGCAAAATGAAAACCATTTATACAGCCTCTGGAAAAACCAAACGTCGGTCGTAGAAGCTGGATTGAATCTCATGAAGAGAATGGAGAATACTATAAACAAACACCATAAATTAATAAATCAAAAGCTTAATCATCTCCAAAACTCTTTTATAAATCTCACCCAGCAAGTGCAAAACATAACTGTCGTCACAGACTTCATAACCTCGGCTTTCACTGCCAACAACTTACTATATACCCTTCGACGAATCCAAGACTCGATTTTAGATACAGTAACTGATCTTTACAGTGGAAAATTAGATTTTCATTTGATATCTCCAAAACAACTCAGATCAGAGCTAAGCACAATCTCAGCACAAATATCCGGAGACTTGGTGGTACCTGTCGACAACTTCAATCTTAAAGACCTTTACAGTTTGCTCAAAGTAAGAGCCAAATACTCTGCCAAATATCTAATTATAGAAATAAGAATACCTCTGATTGAAAGAGATCTATACGAAATATACAATCTTATACCGGTCCCACGTATCGTGAATGATAACTTGATGATGAAGGTCGTACTTATCTCAGAATTGGCAGCCATCAACATGAGAAAGGATTCGTATTTACCTATCACAGACACGGATCTGCAGTCATGTATACTGCAAAACCCTGTAACTATTCTGTGTCATATCAGAAGGCCTATTCGTCACCTGAAAGATGATCATAGCCTTTGTGAAACGATCCCAAGCACTAGAACTTGCAAAACTAAGACTACCTCGTGCGAGAATGACTGGAGAGAGCTAGCCACAGAAAACAGATTTTATTATTTCTGCTGCAATGTATGTAACGTCAAACTTCTGGGTGAAAGCCAAGTTACGGCAGTTAAGCTTTCAGGCGCTGGTTTGTTGCGCGTGGAGGAAGGCTGTTTAGTAAAAACAGATGATTTCACGGTATATTCAAACAAAAGATTGATTAGTAAAATTAGCACGACGTCAAGAATTATCTCACCGGAAATATCACCAATCAATCACATCATTAATATCACGATGCCAGAAATCTCATATATGAGCTTAATCCCAATAACTCGGACAATCTCAGGCAATTTGAAGCAATTAAAAGAAGTATTGAGATAATGAAGAAGAGTGAACCTTTGAGCACCGATATCTCCTATCATGACATCCATCTTTATACTGTTACATATGTCATCATATTTGGCATATCAGGATTTGTGGCAGCTTACTGTTTTAAACGTTGGCGGCAAGGGCGACGTAGCATAAATCTTTCCCCGGCCACAGAAGTGCCGTGTACTGCCTCTGAGGCGCCTGTGCTGCCGTCCCCACACGCCGAAGCAGAAAGTGTAGTGATTGAGTGCAGTGATTTAATTAGGGAACATGGGCAATCTAGTAGTAAACCAGTGAGCAGTGTTCCGAAGCGAATAGCGCTATCTAGTGAGTGCTTACAAAAAAGAGAGGACAGAGGGTCCTCACCGATCTTTCGCGTGTTTTCCCTTTCTGATTTACATTGTAGCGAGTCTGTATAATTTGTTTATAATGTTACTTTCATTTCATCTTTTAATAAAACTAACCCTACATAACTACTTTAGTGTTATTGGAACATTGTTTTCACCTTGTTAGTATTAATTTCATATCCATTTAACTATATCTACTTACTAACCTCACCTTTTTCTCCCTCGGGAGCATGTTCGGGTCAATCACCGAACAAATTATCATGTCAGCGTAATTGCGACACCGCGCGATATGCATTGTATATTTTATGTATTACCTAAGTAAAATAGTCAGTACGCTTGCGGATAGCATATCGGGCGCGACTCAATCTCATCCCTTTCACCTCATTAGTTTTAGTTGTTATCCCGGTTGTATTACTGAAATATATTATCTTTATATCCTTTATCGCAGTTTATCTTAATCTCACCCCAAACAATAACAACATAAATAATAATGGAAATTTTAGAGGAAACTATACAAGTAATTACCGTAACGAAAATGGTAGAAATTTTAGCGGAAATAATAGAAACGTTAACCGTAATCGAAATCCTAACACTAACGATAACAACGTTAAAGGAAATACGTCAGATTTAAACTAAAGAGGTCCAAGGATAGCGGCCAACCCAAGGACTATGTTAATAAAGGCCGAGTAATGTATATCAACACTAAAACTTCTATTTTTGTTAAGTTAAATTCACTCGATACAATAGGGAATAGTAAATTTCTAATAGACACGGGAGCTGAAGTTACATTAATAAAGGTAGGGTCATTAATTGAAACAATACCAATTTATGACGACGAAATTTTGAAATTAAAGGGTATAGATAAAGACGCAAAACCAACCAATACCCTTGGTTACGTCCATTTAACGTTTACTATAGGATATGAGAGAGTATGTCACACACTTCACGTGGTTCCTGACTGCTTTCCTATAGAATGTGATGGCGTTATAGGCGGTGATTTTATGTCTAAATTCCAAGCTATTGTTAATTATAAAGAAAAATTTATAGAAATATGCGGTTATCAATTAGAAGTCGAAAACGATGAAATAGAAAGGAAATATAAATATCATGAAAATAAAGATAAATGTGATATAAATGAGGTGAGTGAAAACAATTATGAATATGAAATAAGTGATAATAGTGACTACAAAAATAAAAGTAGTAGTGTAAAATGTGAAATAAGAGAAAACTACGAAGGCAATAGTAGTAGTTTGAAATGCGAAGAAAATATTGAATATGAAAATAAAGCAAGTTATGAAGAAAATAGGAATTTTAATGAAAATGTTGGTTTCACAATAGAACCACATTGTGAAAAAATTATTTCGATTGGTATAGAAAGTAATGAAGACTTAAAGAAAGGAATGATCCCTGAAACTATAAAATTGTCAGACGGCGTATATTTATGTCCAAGTATAGTGAAAATTAAAGACAAAAGAGCATTAACGGTATGTTTAAACACGAACGATAAATTATTAGAATCAAAGAATCAATCAAAGAATCAATTTCATTTATTCAATTTAGGCACATAAAGAGCACATATGAACGTCAGAATTGTACAATGTCAGTCATATTAAAAATAATAAAATAAATCATTGGAAAATGATTCTTTCGCTGGTTCGGTAGGTTGGTTCTACTGAGAAGATACCAGCAAGAAACTCAGTGAACTCGATTATCCTTCTTTTTTTAATATGGTTTTATTTATAACAAGTTTATACTGTGCGAGCAAGAGATGAGATTAGGATGTCCATGGATCTTTATCATTTAAATATTCGTCTAATTTATAATAACCTTTTTTTATTAAGCAATTTTTAACTTTAATTTTAAATTTATTAAGTGGCATGTCTATCAGATCCTGAGGAATTTTATTAAACAATTTTATACAATTGCCTACAAACGAATTACCAACTTTATGAAGCCTGAGTTTTGGCACTGCAAGTTTATTTTTATTTCTAGTATTATAATGGTGTTGGTCAGAGTTTTTTTTGAAAAGATCTAAGTTCTTGCGTACATATAAGATATTATCATAAATGTATTGGGAAGCAACTGTTAAAATATTAATTTCTTTAAAAACTTCTCTCAGCGAGTCTCGGGGTCTGAGGCTATAGATTGCTCGTATCGCGCATTTAATGATGTACGTATAAAGATAAAACCATTCGTGTATGAAGAACTAAGGAATAATAATTGTGTAAAAATAAATAAAATAGATAATGGACATGATAGTAGTCGATTAGTAAAATGAGTGAAAACATTAAGAACAAGTCATATAAATACTGAAGAGAAAACTTCATTATTAGAGTTGTGTAAAGAATATAATCATATTTTCCACTTAGAAGGTGATACGCTAACAGCGACTGATACGGTGATGCATGAAATAATTACTAATAGTGATGTGCCTATTAATACAAAGTCATATAGATATCCGGAAGCTTTAAAAGGAGAAGTTAATGAACAAATAAATAAACTACTGAAAGATAATATAATAAAACCTTCAAACAGTCCATGGAACTCTCCAGTTTGGGCAGTCCCTAAGAAAATGGACGCATCTGGGAAGGAAAAATGGCGACTTGTGATAGATTTTAGGAAGTTAAACGAAATAAGCATAGGTGACGTGTACCCGTAACCACAGATAAACGATATACTAGATCAATTAGGACACAGCAAATATTTTACAACTTTAGATTTAGCATCAGGGTTTCACCAAATTAAAATGGATCCTAGAGATCAAATGAAGACAGCATTCAGTGTACCATTAGGACATTATGAATATACTCGTATGCCATTTGGTTTAAAGAATGCTCCAGCAACATTTCAAAGATTAATGAATAATGTGTTAACTGGTCTACAAGGAATTAAATGTTTTGTATATTTAGATGATATAGTTGTGTATGGAAATTCATTACATGACCATAATTTAAAGTTAAAAGAAGTATTTGAAAAATTGTCTGAACATTTTTAGTACTTACAGTCAACCTTTAACTAAATTATTGAAGAAAAATGAACCTTTTAATTGGACGAGTTTGCACCAAAAGTCTTTCGAAACTTTAAAATCTAAGCTTTGTGAAAAACCAATATTACAATATCCAGATTTTAATGAAACTTTTAACTTAACAACCAATGCTAGCAACTATGCGATAGGTAGTGTCTTGTCACAAGGTCAAATTCCAATCGATAGCATATGCGAGCAGAGTTTTGAACCAAAGTGAAATTAATTATTCAACCACAGAAAAGGAATTATTAGCAATAGTGTGGTCTGTAAAGCATTTTCGACCATACCTTTACGGAAGAAAGTTTAGAATCGTAACTGATCACAAACCTTTAACATGGTTGATGAACGTTAAAGATCCAGGATCGAGACTAGTAAGATGGAGATTACTATTAGAGGAATATGATTATGAGATAATTTATAAACAAGGTAAACTAAATCAAAATGCCGATGCTTTAAGTAGAATAAAACCAGAAAATAGTGATAGTACAGAAAATTCTCATGAAAATAACATGTTTGCTATTACTAGAAGTGGAGAAAGTTACTCGTCATTTTTAAAAGAAATAGAAAGAAGACCTATATTATCAAACAATATAGAAGAAAGTAGTGAGAGTTACCTTAAATAGCAAATAAAGTAATTTTTACATCGTGTGATTTAGACATTCTAAATGATAAGAAACTAAGCGAATACAAAACGTTAATAAATCAATTAAATAATGCTAAGCAATACAGCGTTCATAATGTAAAAGATTCTGAAAATAACATTTTATTCTTTTTATTGTATTGTACGAAAAATTGTATCATTAATGATAAACAGTACGGTTTTCAAAAGAAGAAAAATACGTCACAATTGTTATCAAAGTTTACAAATGAGGTCAACAAGTACCTGGACAATCGTGAACATGTGCTTGTTGTCTTCATTGACTTTAGCAAAGCATTTGATGTTTTAAATTACGATACATTATACATGAAGTTACAGCAGAATGGCATACGGGGCCCATTGTTAAGGTGGTTCCAAAACTACCACGTGAATCGATGTACAGCAGTAAGTGTCCGCGGTTCATTAAGTGAAAACACTTCAACCGATAAAGGCACGGCTCAGGGTTCGATTCTAGGACCTACAGAATACTTGCTGTACGTAAACGATATGTGTAACATTTTTGCCGAGGGTTCCGTGTACCAGTTTGCCGACGACACATGCTTAATTACCTCACATAAAAATATATACGAAGCACAATCAGCAATGCAACGTAATTTCCACTTACTATGCAGCTGGGCCCATGATGTGGGTCTAGTTATCAATGCTAAAAAAACTAAACTTATGCATATCCATTCACCGTACTTGACTTCTCAAATTGTACCAGTTATCACAGCACAGTGTCTGCACCAAAGCAGTACCTTTTTATGTAATTGTCAATCATTACAAATCACGTCAGAACATTCATATCTAGGTCTAACTATAGATAGTAATTTTCACTGGGGACCCCATATTAGCAATGTTTGTAATAAACTCAGATCTATTATGTCAAAGCTGTATGTACTCAAGTACAAATTACCATACAAAACATTAAGAACTATGTACCTGTCACTCGCTGACTCGGTGATTAGCTATGGCCTATCTAGTTATGGGCAAGACATATGTTGAAAACATTTATAACTTACAACTAAGAATGCTAAAAATAATTGTACCTACAAAAATTAAACAACAATACGCGAATGACGAAGAAGGTTTGTTTAAACACTGTCAGGTTATGAGTGTTTTCGATAAAGTGCGAGTGTGTGTGCTTAGCGAGGAATATCACAACATTGTTAACTTAAATAGAAACATAAGACATGAATCATTACGTAAGCTTTCTTATTTGCCCATTTATAGGTTACCTAAACATATCAATGTATACGGAACAAGGACGTGGGAATACATGTTGCCATATATATTAAATGGTCTGCCTACCGAAACCCGTGACGCACTCAATAAAAAAAATTGTAAACGTGTCCTAAAGAAACATTATCTGCTTAGCTAGTCATTGCCTTAAGGTAATTATTTGTAGCGAGATGAGTGTCATCATACCGCTGTTAAACCCCAGATGGTTTGTGCAGTATGTACTATACTAACATAATGTATCATTGTTTGTGTTTTAGAAATAAAAAGCTAAAAAAAAAAAAAAATCCTTAGATAAATTATTGGGACACAGTAACGTATGAAGATATATTCGAAACTCTTAAAGAATAAAAAATTAAAATAACGCAAATGAAACTAACAGAAATTAACTTTGGAAGATTTTCCAAATTTCGTTTAAAATGGCATAAAATTAGAACCATAATAAGATATTTATTTCGAGACTCAAATCTAAAGATTAAAGTTTTTCATGACAGTGTCATGTCACCAAAGAGGGAGGATATACCAATTATCCTAGAAGAAAATCATTCGAATCCTATTTCCGGGCACATAGGCTTTCATAAAACTTATAAGAAAATAAAATCTAAATACCATTGGGAAAACATGAAAAATGACATAAAAGAATTTATTCAGCACTGTAAATCCTGTCAAGAGAATAAATTAGAAAGGAAGAAAAGTAAACAGCCTATGGAAATTACTTCAACATCTACAGAACCTTTCGAAAAAGTTGCAGTCGACATAGTAGGTCCATTACCAACCACTGAAAGCGGAAATAAGTTTATATTGACACTCCAAGATGATTTAACCAAGTTTTCACAAGCGTATGCTTTAGAGCAACACGATGCTACATCGATAGCAGAATGTTTTGTGAAACATTTTGTATGTAAATTTGGTATTTGGTAATACTCTCACTATTGTACAGCATACTCTTCAATCCTGCTACCCCCTCTTACCTTAAAAACCGATTCGAGTTTCTGGACGCTACACATTCCAGGTCTCTGAGGTCGGCAGAGAATTTGAGACTGAAAATGCCGGGGCATTCCACAAAGTTCACTGACAAATCCTTCTCCGTCCAAGCTGTTCGCCTGTGGAATGCTTTGCCGGTAAGAATTAGACGTGCACAATCCTTACCAGTTTTTAAAAAAACTGTGTATGATTACTACCTGCGGGACATCGGCTACATGTAGACACATTGGTCACACCTCCATAAACCGTAAGATAGGTTATGTATGAATGTACGTATGTATGTGTATGTGTGTATGTATGTATATTGTATATGTATGTAAATACATATGTATGTATATGTGTATGTATGTATATGTGTATGTATGTATGTGTGTATGTACCTATATTTATTTGTATACTTAGGTATATTGTATAAAACGTGTCCTAAGTACAATACACTGTAAAATACACCAATATTGGGACTTTGTGCACCATGCTACCCAAACATGGTTTCTATCTCTTTCTCCATCCAAAGGTTGCCTGTAAGAGATTGCCACTGTGCGATAAGGCCGCCTATTGTCTATACCTAAAATGTACCTACCTACAAACAACACATGTTTTTATCCTTGGTGTACACAATAAAGAGATACTTTACTTTACTTTACTTTATACCTGATATTTTACTGTCGGATAAAGGAGCAGATTTCACGTCAAATTTAATCAAAAAAATGTCGAAATTATTTAAAATGAAAAAAAAAAAAATACAACCGCATATCATCCACAATCAAACGGAGCATTAGAAATAAGTCATTTAACTCTTGCAGATTACCTAAAACATGTTAACGAAGATCAATCTAATTGGGATAAGTGGTTAGATTTCGCTATGTTCTCTTACAATACAAGTGTTCATAGTTCCATAAAGTTTACACCTTACGAGTTGATTTTTGGTAATAAGGCAAAACTTCCAACATCTATTACAAAACCACCAGAATTTAAATATTACTATAATCATTATTTAGATGAACTCGTTTTAAAACTTAGAAAATCTAGACAATTAGCGCGAGAAAAACTTATTGAATCAAAATTAACTAACAAGGCAGCTTACGATAAAAGGAGCAAGGAAATTAAATTCAAAGTTGGAGATCTAGTTTATTTGAGTAATGAACAAGTAAAAGTTGGGAAATCAAGGAAATTATCACCGTACTGGATTGGTCCTTATAAAATAGTAAAGGTTAACTCAGCAGTTAATGTAACCATAAATACAAAGAAACGAAAACTCAGAGTGCATACCAACAGACTGAAACATGCGTTTGTTCCAGAATGAACGAGATGATGATGCTGTTCAAGGTATTTATCATACTATATAATATAGGAGTATTAAGTTTAGAGTACAATATAACTAAAATAGATATAGGAGGTGTGTATTACGAAAATTTGGGCAAGGTAAACCATTAAGATAGTGAATGGACAATGATTAGTTATTTAGATATTTCGGAAATTCCTAAGAAAATAGATTTACTAGACAATACGTTTATTAAAACCACGGAAATATATGTAGTCATAAAAGATTTGATAGCCTTTCCCTTTGCGATACGTCAATCACCGTTTTGAACCAAATAATCCCTCAATTATATAATCAAAAAGTAGCTTTGAAAGAATTAACAGGTACAGCTAATAACGTACACAGAGTCAAGCGATCGCTCATCGACGGCGTAGGTAAAATATTTAAAGTTTTATTTGGAACGTTAGACGTAGTTGATGCACAGCGATACGACGATGCAATTGAAAAACTAGATTCCCATGAGCATAGTCTTATATCTTTATTGAAAAGTCAAACCAATATAATTAAGACAACAATCACAAATTTTAACAACAGTGTTACGGATTTTGCGAATAATGAAAAAGTATTTAATAAGAATTTAGATATTTTAATGAACTTTACAAAAGAAACAAATGAAGTACTTTTCGATATCAGGCTCAAACAGGACATTGATGAACATTTGTCTTTGCTAACTTTAATAACATCTGAAGTAAACAATGAAATTGCTACGGTAATCAACGCAATTCTTTTTGCTAAAAATGAAGCTATACATCCAGTTATTATAACTCCTGAACAATACTTAGAGGAAATGAAGAAAACAACGTCTCATCTACCTTTGCAAACTAAGAATCCTGTAGATTTAATGATAAATAATATGCCAGAATTACTATCGCTAGTTAATCTAGTAGTATATTATATGAATGAGAAACTAGTATTTGTGATTAAAACTCCATAGATTAGGTACTCAAACGAATTACGAATTGTACAACATCTCACCTGTACCTATTAGAAACAAAGATTATACTTTTGTGTTTATATTACCTAAAGAAAAATATTTCATGATATCAAGTAACAAAATGTATTACAGTTATTTAGAAAACATAAATGATTGTCAGAAATTGTCACAACATCATATATGTAAACTAACCTCACCATTGTATTCAGTACATGGAAACCCTACATGTGAAACAGAGCTTATGTTTGGCAAAACTAAAATACCAAATGAATGCGACACTAGATTAGCATATATAGTTAATGAACAGTGGTATAAATTATACAATGAAAATAATTGGTTATTTGTGATTCCTGATAGGACGGTTGCTACGCTTAGTTGCAAGAATAAAGAACCTCTAGATTTTGAATTAATAGATACTGGACTATTGTCGATATCGGATAGTTGTAAATTATATACAGGTAATATTATTTTACAAACAGCAACTAAAGGTTTGATAAGTGAACGAAATTCATATTTACCCAATATTAATATTATGGATGATGATTGCTGTAATAAATTAAAAGATAAAAATATGACAAAAATAGAATTCGTTCCATTAAAGTCACATCATCAAATAGACATGGAAAGTCTGAACCTAGCTAACCATAAAAATGATAAAGTAGAAGAAATCATAACAAGATTATACTAGAATTATACTAGAATTATTAATAATGTTTATTTTGTTTACATATTTATGTCAATTATAAAAGTAATTGGAGCCTATTTATTATATCGCTTAGCAAAATACATTTATAATCATAATTTCTTCTGCACAAGTAGAGGAAGATTATTAGCAATTGAGGACTCCAAACAATGTTGCTCGAACTTTAGCGAATTGCATTACCTTTAAATTAAATAATACTAACAAGGATATTGAGTTGGAAGAAATACCTTCCACAAGTAATGAAGAAATTGTAATAAAACCACTCCGTAGGAGCACTAGAGTAGCTCAGCTAAAGACTAGTTAATTGTGCTAAAGGAAATAAAAAAGAAATGTAAAAGAGAAATAAAAATTATTCAAAATAAAAATAAATGTATGATGATTATTGATGATATGTGTCATGGTTTTTTGTCTAAAGTTCCAAATAACTTTCAAGACACTCAAGTTTATTACATGCCGCATCGCGCCGTCTATCGACCTGAAAAGGAAACTACGAAGACCCGCGTGGTTTTAGATGCTGGAAGTAAAACCACATCTGGTAAATCACTTAACGACTTATTGTATGTGGGCCCAGTCCTACAAAATAATATTTTTCATTTGCTTCTCAATCTCCGTATGTTTTCAATCGCTCTAAGCGCAGACATTGAAAAAATGTATTATCAAGTGAATCTCACTCGAGATCACCACTCATATCAACGCATTCTGTTTAGATTCGATTCCGATGCACCTATTGATACCTACCAATTTTGTACTGTTTGTTTTGGTGTATCTAGTTCACCATACCTCACTATGCGCGTCGTGCGACAACTCGCCGCTGACAGTCGCGACTCTTATCCGCTCGCCGCTTATGAAGCTGACAATCACATGTATGTCGATGATTATATTCCTCTATAGATAATACAACCATAGCTGAAAATACCTATAAGGAAATGGTCGCGATGTTTCGGTCAGGAGGTTTCAATTTAGTCAAATGGATATCAAATGACAGAGAATTATTATCGCGTATTCCACATGCTCATAAGAGTTCTCTCGTCGTTAAATTTGATGACGATCCTAACGCAGATACAAAAATCGTAGGTATGCAATGGCAGCCTATCGATGATAATTTCACTTTTAATATAATTATCGACTGTCATGGGACTTGTACCAAACGCTCGCTTTTATCTGTAACCGCACGCTTGTTTGACCCATTGGTATCATTAGTCCCTCTCATCTCATCTCATCATAACTCTGCGCTGTTGTGCTACTTGCAAATTTAATTGACTCAGTCCGCTCTGTTTTTAGTAAACGCTGTAGTTTAAATCAAATATACGCATTCTCTGACTCCACGGTAACTCTTACCTAGATCATTCTCCCGCACATAAATTTCAAACATTTGTAGCCAATAGTATCTCTCAAATTAATGAACATTTATCCGCACCTCATTGGTATCACGTCCGTGGTGTAGAAAATCCTGCGGATATCGTATCGCACCCTGTAACTCCAACGGGATTACTCAATAACGCTCTGTGGTTCCATGGTCCGGAGTGGCTAACCACTCCTATTAACACCTGGCCTGTAAAAAACTTTAAAATCAATCATACTGACAACAGGGAGTCACATGAAATGAAAACCGCTTCTCTCCACGTACGTACTATAACTACGATTGACTCATCTCATACTATTCAGGATCTCGCAGAACGCTGCTCTTCATGGATCAAATTTATTAACTCTCTTGCATACGTACTTCGTTTCTTGAAGATTCTCAAATCTCAAGGTTCCTTAAACTATACAGGATATAGAATCCGCAGAATATTATGCACTACGCTACGTACAATCTAAGTACTTTTCTCAAGAAATAAACGCACTTAAAAATAATAAATTATGTCCCACTTAATCAATTTTAAAACTCAATCCTTTTCTCGATCAACAAGGTCTACTTCGTGTAGGCGGGAGGCTTACTCATTCTCAATTAGATTTCACTAAAAAACATCCGATATTACTATCATCTAACGGTCGCATTGTTTCACTTTTAGTTGATCATTATCATACTTCCAACCTGCACACCGGACCAGGTTTGGTTCTGTCACTAACTCGTCAGAAATATTAGATTCTCTCCGCTAGAAATCTAATTCGTCAAAGAGTACATAAGTGTAACTCATGTTTTAAACTGAAGCCTCGCGCTAGGAATCCGCCTATGGGTGATATCCCCGCTATTAGAGTTTCTCAAGTAAAGTCTTTCGTGCACACCGCTGTGGATTACGCAGGACCCTTTTACATAACACGGAGTGAAAAGTCACAAGGCTTATATTTGCTTATTTGTTTGTCTCACAACTAAAGCGCTCCACTTAGAATTAGTCTCTGATCTAAGTACGGACTTATTTCTGGCTGCGTCCAAACGTTTCATTTCTCGCCGTGGGCCTATCTCCGTTCTCTACAGCGATGTAGGTACTAATTTTATAGGCGCTAAGCGCAAATTAAATGACATTTATTCCCTAATACAGTCCACTGATTATAAATATCACATAAATGATTATCTCACTCAACATAACATTAAATTTCTTCATAGTCCACCTTATGGACCTAATTTCAACGGTTTGAGTGAAACTAAAGTCAAATCCGTTAAAACTCATTTATTTAAAGCTATCGGAACTCAGATACTCACTTATGAAGAATTTAATACTTGTCTAGTACAAATTGAAGGCCTGTTGAACAGCCGTCCAATTTGTGTTCTCTCTTCGGATCCTTCTGATCCATCCGCATTGACGCCAAGTCATTTTTTAAATGTAACTCCGCTTAAATTTTTGCTCGCTGAACCTATTGATCTGACTCTGTGAGACAATAGACTAACGCGTTATCAACTCTTGAATAGAATAGTACAAAGTTATTGGAAGCGCTGGAGTGCAGAATATCTCACTTCACTCCAGCCGCGAGAAAAATGGAACTCGCCTTCGAAACCTGTGAGGGTGGGTCATAATTAAGGATGACAATTCGCATCCCTTGTTTTGGACACTAGCTGTTGTCACAGAGGTGTTTCCAGGCAAGGATGGTATAATTCGCGTGGCGAAGGTTAAAACTCCGTCGGGGGATTACGTACGACCCGTAACGCGGCTCTGCCCGTTACCTACGCAATAACTTCGTTAATAATAACTCAAAGTCCTTTTTTTACTAGCTCATAATTTATTTTAATTTAAACTTTTGTCTCAATTTAGAGGAAACCTCTAAACCCCCCGAAGTTGGCTGCGCCATTGTGAATATATTATTAATTTAATTTTTTTTATATGCTAACTAAACGCTTACAAACTCTCTCCATATCACACATTTTTACTACGCATAACAAAACGCATCTTTCGTAGGGCAACACTACTCCTTCCTTTTCTACTTCCGTTTCCCTACAAAAGTCAGTGCTTAAAAACCAACCGTACTCAACCCGCGGCGCCGCGGCGATACTCGCTAATTTTGTGACGTGCTAAATCTCTAAAATTTAATATAACCGCCTCATGAACATTAAATTTAAAACTTTACGACCAAGTGATCTGTGTTCAGCAAGAAAGCCGTCACCGCAAAGACTTCAGAGGTGATTCAAGCCGCCGATAAAACCACAAGCAGGCAGGCACTGATTTCCCTCCAATAACAATGTTTAGGTATGCTCGTTTTTTTTCGTAGGTATGGCAAGTCCATATTATTATGGTTCCTGGGTCAGAGGTTAGTACAGTTTTCGATATAATTATTTTTGGAGGCTATGTCACGTTTTCTAAAAAATCTTGGAAGCACTGGTTTTGATTCTAAAAAAAACAAGTGTAAATGATATTTGACTATTTTATGTACTTTCTGAAACAACTTTAGTTTTGAGACAATATTCAGCAAAAAGTACGGCGGTCCTGTCGCATGGGCATTGTCCATTCATTAAAATCCAATAACGTATGAATACATTGTGACACCTTAAAAGTCACCGTTCTTCTTTAGCTTACCGCCCTTATACATCGTATTTTATAAATAATACATTTTTTCGTGAATTTACCACATTTTGAATGTGTTAATTTAGCATATATGTTAATCCAGGGTCTCAACTAACTCGCGGGGGTCGGTAGCGCGAGGTAACGTTGCGCATGGCGCAGGTCTTTTCCGGGCATGGATGCTTCGGAAGCTACCTGTGCCCGGTGGGACGAGAGCCGACCGGTGGGTGCCACCACTGTGGTGGTGTTGATGACACGGCGCAGCACACCCTAGAGGAGTGACCCGCCTGGTCTGGGGAGAACCGTGCTCTCATCGCCGAAGTGGAGACGGACCTCTCGCTGCCGGCCGTAGTTCTGTGTATGGTCGACGGCGGCGATGAGGCGTGCGCAGCGGTTTAGGCCTGACGGTTATCTCGCAGAAGGAGGCGGCGGAGAGGGCGAGGGACTGTGACCCATTTTCCCTCCAACAGCGCCGCAAGAGAACCGGGGCTCGGAGGAGGGGGTACCACCAACTCCTCCCGCCCTAACCGGGCCGGGCGTGTGCTGCCCTTACATAGGCCTCGAGGTTGAAGGCACACGTCGTGTCGCGTGTGCCTTGCCTAGGCGGGTGGCAGAAGGACTCCTCTTCTGCCCACCAGAGACGGGCCTGCCGCCGACCAGTAGCGGGCGACCCACACGATGATGGCGGAAGATGTTGTTCCCGCCATCGTCGATATGTGGTGACGACGGACACCGTGGTGGTTAAGTGTGTGGTCTGGCCTCCTTCTGAGACTAGGAGTCCCACACGAAGCCCGCCCCATGCCCCCGTGGGGGGTGAGCAAAGTGCTTAAACGCATTCCACCACGTAAAAAAAAGGGTCTCAGCTAACTTCAAACTAAATTCATTAAAATTCATTCAGTAGTATTTATGTGAAAGAGTAACAAACTATCCATCCATCCATACTTACAAACTTTCACATTTATACTCGTAATATTAGTAGGATATAATATATGAGTTGTGTATGCATGTGTGACGGGATGTGCGTAGGAGCTACGCATCATCGAATACATAGGGAAAAAGATGACGCCACGTCGCCTTAAAGACGTATAAGATGGGAAATTTGAATCATATCGGGCGTGTCTCGGTAGCCGAATTGGTCAGGCATTCCCCCTGTAAGGGAAAGACTGCGGGTTCGAGTCCCGCCCGAGAAGATTCTTTTTCCCTATGTATTCGATTTGTATAGTTAGCATACTTAATGCTGTAAAAATTCCTTCAATTGTTTGGGCGCAGTTATCAAAAATCAATGTTTAAAAATGATTGTAACATCATTCATTGATTCCGATAGTTCGTAAGAAAATCGGTAGATGACGCCACGTCGCCTTAAAGACGTATAAGATGGGAAATTTGAATCATATCGGGCGTGTCTCGGTAGCCGAATTGGTCAGGCATTCCCCCTGTAAGGGAAAGACTGCGGGTTCGAGTCCCGCCCGAGAAGATTCTTTTTCCCTATGTATTCGATTTGTATAGTTAGCATACTTAATGCTGTAAAAATTCCTTCAATTGTTTGGGCGCAGTTATCAAAAATCAATGTTTAAAAATGATTGTAACATCATTCAGCGTCAGGGCGGATGCCCAGCGCATAGCACGGCTGGGCCAAGAGCTAGTGGCGCATCCCACGGGTAGCCGTGGCTACTGGCAACTGGCCAAAGCCGTGCAAGCCAACTTCTGCCAGCCCTCGCTGCCCCCGCTGAGCAATCCCGATGGATCTCTGGCCCATGAGCCGCAAGAGAAAGCAAATTTGCTGGTCAATCTCTTCGCGGCCAACTCCCGAGTCGATGATTGTGGTATGCAACCACGGACAATGCCCACTGGTGACCACGCAATGCCTGATATACGTATCAGGCAACGCGATGTCCGTGCAGTACTGCAATCACTCGATGTCCGGAAAGCCAGTGGTCCTGATGGTATTCCAGCGGTTGTACTTAAAAAATGTGCAGCGGAGTTATCTCCTATGCTAACGCGGCTGTACCGACTGTCCTACAGTTCAGGTACAGTGCCCTCGGCTTGGAAGGAGGCGAATGTCCAGCCGATCCCCAAGAAGGGGGATCGCTCGGACCCAGCCAACTATCGACCCATAGCCGTCACCTCAGTGCTGTGCAAGGTGTTCGAGCACATAATTAACACACAGCTCATGCGCCACCTAGAGGATCACTCCTTGCTTAGTGACCGGCAATACGGTTTCAGACCGAAACGGTCAACGGGTGATCTTCTGGCGTACATGACCCACCTTTGGGGTGAGGCTATGGAGAAGCACGGTGAGTCACTGGCAATTAGTCTTGACATCGCCAAAGCTTTCGATAGGGTATGGCACAAATCGCTTCTTTCCAAGCTACCAGCCTTCGGCCTGCCTCCTAGACTGTGTAACTGGGTTGCAAGCTTCCTGCAGGGGCGCCGTATTCGCGTCCTTTGTGATGGACGAGCTTCGGAGTTCTTGCCGGTAAATGCTGGCGTGCCGCAGGGTTCCGTTTTATCTCCCACTCTCTTTCTTCTGCATATCAATGACATGCTCTGTAACGGAAACATTCACTGCTATGCAGACGACAGCACCTTACACGGGAGTTATTACGCACATCCTGCGGCCAAGCAGTCTGATATCGCAGAAAAAAGGCAGCTTCTTGTCACTGAGCTGGACCAGATCCTGGACCACATTTCTCAGTGGGGCGCTAGGAACCTGGTCGAGTTCAATGCCAAGAAGACCCAGGCATGTGCGTTTACAGCAAAGGTATCTCCTTTCCTTCCCCTTCCCACTTTTCAGAGCACACCACTGCCACTGCAGGATCACCTCACTATCCTCGGTATGGATGTTCGCTGCAAACTGAATAACAAAAACTATATCGAGAGTATCATCAAATCAGCCTCGCGTAAACTCGGAGTCCTAAACAGAGTGAGACGTTTTTTCACGCCGGAGCAGCGGTGTCTTCTATACAAGACCCAAATTCGTTCCTGCGTGGAATACTGCTCACATCTCTGGGACGGTTCCGCAAAGTACTTATTAGATGCTCTCGACAGGTTGCAGCGATGTGCGGTCCGCATTATTGGGGATCCTGAGGTCACGAACACCCTCGAGCCTTTGCAGATGCGTAGAGATGTTGCGTCTTTGGCAGTTTTCTACCGTCTCTACCATGGTGAATGTTCTGACGAGCTCTTCCAATTAGTCCCACCCTCCCCTTTCCTTCACAGGACGACACGTGCAGGGCTAAGATGTCATCCATTTACGGTGCAGAGTATACCTGCTAAAACCAAGCGTTTCAGTGATTCATTCCTATGCCGCACCACTAAGACCTGGAATTCCCTGCCAGCTCACGTGTTTCCTTCTTCCTACAGTCCCGGGTCCTTTAAGCGGGGCGTGAAAAGGCATCTAATGAGGCCGTCAAGCTAAGTGCCACCACTGTTAACATGGTAAATGTTTACGATGGTGACCCTCTTTCCGAGACTTTGCCTTTAGCTTAACATCAGGCGAGGTGAAGTCAAATTGACGTGTCCTGTGTAAAAAAAAAAAAAAAAAAAAATTCATTGATTCCGATAGTTCGTAACAAAATCGGCAGATGACGCCACGTTGCCTTAAAGACGTATAAGATGGGAAATTTGAATCATATCGGGCGTATCTCGGTAGCCGAATTGGTCAGGCATTCCCCCTGTAAGGGAAAGACTGCGGGTTCGAGTCCCGCCCGAGAAGATTCTTTTTCCCTATGTATTCGATTTGTATAGTTAGCATACTTAATGCTGTAAAAATTCCTTCAATTGTTTGGGCGCAGTTATCAAAAATCAATGTTTAAAAATGATTGTAACATCATTCATTGATTCCGATAGTTCGTAAGAAAATCGGTAGATGACGCCACGTCGCCTTAAAGACGTATAAGATGGGAAATTTGAATCATATCGGGCGTGTCTCGGTAGCCGAATTGGTCAGGCATTCCCCCTGTAAGGGAAAGACTGCGGGTTCGAGTCCCGCCCGAGAAGATTCTTTTTCCCTATGTATTCGATTTGTATAGTTAGCATACTTAATGCTGTAAAAATTCCTTCAAAAGCTATGCATCAATCAAACTCGAACCCATAACTGAAAACAACATCAAAATCGGACTAGTAATATAAGTAAAAATGGGCAACTGTATTTGCATCGACATCTTCTCACCCCAAACGCATAATATACCGTCTCCGTTCCGTTGTGGGTGAAAATATGGCAAGGAAAATTGTGTGCGACGAAATAAATTCAAACAGTAATACCGATCAACATAAGACCTTGGAATCTATACCTTTACGTTAATTCTAAAATAAAATCATTAATACATGTAAATACATTGTTTCATATTCAAGATTATTATAATGCCTGATGATTACTTTTGAATTTGAATTATTGAAATTGGACTTTATATTCAAAAGATATTAACCCGCCATTGGTGACGTGTATATCTGTGAGACCGGGGAATTACAAAAAGTCGAGTAACTTTTTGACCCGTGGTCGATGCACGGCGCGAATTCGAGTAGCTACCTCATTTAACGTCCCCTAGCGTTAATTCTCCGCAACAGCGCCGCGGACGCACGTTCCAGAGCTTTGACCTCAACCCGGTCCGTGAGACCGGCGTCACCAAATATGTAACTAAATTATTCAACGTTGAATTTGCACACTTTTTTTGTAGAGACAGAAAATGTAAGTGTTACATGTTATATTTATATTCATCATAGTATATAGTACATCATAGTAAATATCTAATTAAGTATTGCCTAAGTCATAGGTTGAAAAACCTGGTCCGTGAGACCAACGTCACCAATGATGTAGGTTAGATTGACGTCACCAATGGCGGGTTAAGAAATTATAAATGTTAATAAATCCGATAGATACTTATAGATTATTTTTAAACTATTAAATTACAGGTATGGGTTAAAGGGGTGCACGGGGGTACGAAGTATGTCACGAGTGAAGGCAGAAAGGGTCAGCTAAAGAAGAGATTCAATGGGAACCAGTGCGTGGTCCGGAACCTTAATGCGACGCACGCTGTGCAATGGAGGCAGCAGCGCGTCTTACCCAGGGGAGGCGCTGCCGCCTATGACAAATACCAGCCGCATCGGGAGCAACGCTGTAGAGGAACATGTAACTGACACCCCTGAATACCAGAAGGCACAGTGGAGAGTAGGCAAGGGGTGGGCTCCGAGTCACCGAGTGCCGGCGTGGAGGTTTAAAATAATATATATATATATATATAAAATAATATAGTTTCAAATAATACCTAATAATAAATCAAAATTTTCCATTCCGTTTTCTGGAAAAATTTAGTTAAGTTTTGGACCTATCCATTCTTGTTGCACGTTTATACCTATATACTTAACTCATTTATATTGGTATAATGTCTGAACTTATTAATTATAAGTAACCTCAGTGAATTCAAAGTCTTTTCTAGTAAACTGGCATATTAAGTAATAGTGAATAATACCTGTTACGTTTATGTATGTAGATGTGATATTATGTGAAACAAAAATGCTTTTTTTTTTTTTTACACAGGACACGTCAATTTGACTTCACCTCGCCTGATGTTAAGCTAAAGGCAAAGTCTCGGAAAGAGGGTCACCATCGTAAACATTTACCATGTTAACAGTGGTGGCACTCAGCTTGACGGCCTCATTAGATGCCTTTTCACGCCCCGCTTAAAGGACCCGGGACTATAGGAAGCTTCAAGCTGTTTTATCCGACTTCCAAAAGAAACAGTGTTCTCAATTCGCCCAACTACTACTAACCACCCTAGGAGGCTCTCCCAGTGGTCCAGTTGGTGAGTGGACGTGGGAGCCCGGCGACAATATTCCGTTCAGGGCGTCGGCTCTCGCCATGCCTCACATCCATAGACAACACCAATCCCCCACGTTTTGGCCCACGATGCTGCCACAACAATCACCTCCTTTTCACGCCTTCCCTTACCTTTTCAACTATTTTTAACTAATGGAAGCGCAGCATAGAGTTTTAGGCAACACAGTTGCTCGTCACCCTCTCATAATCGAATACCTGAATCAGGCGGCAGATGAGCTGTTTCCGAATGCTGAATTTTTTTGGGGGATCCACCAAAACAAACCACGCGAGCAGAACTGCCCACGTATTTGCTCTGGTTAATGACCTGATCCAACTGATACCCGAGATCACTTTAATACCAGAAGGTTGGGCCTAGCATTCTCTCTGCTAGACCTTCTGCTGACGAGTTACCCGGACCACTACAGTGTTTCGGTAAGTGCCGCTTTACGCAATTTCATGGTGCCCATTGTAGCACCCCCACGACCTCTGCAGGGAAAACGAAAAACGGTCTTTGGCACTACACGTCAGTGGATTGGGATGAACTGCGTGACTATTTTGCGTCCATGCCGGGAGTTGAACGCTGCTTTGAAGGTTCGACGCCACCGGGAGATCAGTCTAGTCATGGTATATTATATCGCATGATGTCAAACCGGGTGCATCCATTACATAATTTTAGCAATTAGCCTAGCATAGCTTTTATAGTTTTCACTGTTTTAGCAATAAACATCGAAACTCAAACTCAAACTCAAGGTATTTATTCAAAATTGTGTAGCACTAATACAGCTTTTTGACGTCAAATTCTGCTTAAAACTAAGTTTACCACCGCTTCCTAGGCACCAGTGGAGAAGAAACGGCGCAACAAACTTCACTGTAGCATTTTATGGACGTCAATTTACAGAAAAGTAAGTTCTTAAGACTAAATATGGACGAATGTACATATGTCTCGTGTCAAGATAATTAAAGTATATAAAGAAAAAACTTATAATAAAATAATTAACCTACATAAGTTAACAAAAATAAAGAAAAGAAGTTCGCGTTCCTATTTAACCATTATGCCGTAGTTTGTAGTATACTACTACTGATAAACTATAAGATACACGCTTTATCGTAGGGTCGGCCTGCGAAACACTCGACAAAAATATAAAAGCGGTTAAAATGCGCGATTATTATAAAAGCGCCCTTTTAGTTTTGTGTTTTGTGTGTTTATGTCGTCATCGGCCGCGTTCAAATTGCTTGTTCCTCATTTTGCTGAACATCGGTAGCGCTTTATTTGCCTCTGGAAGTCTTTTATTCACACGTAGTTAATAATATTTAATTATGTATTAATTTTCCCACTGCGGATGTCAACTTTAACAAGACTTAAAAGACGAGTGTCCATGTACGCGCGCGAAGGAGAAACGGAACGCGCTGAGAGAAAAAAAACTCACTTGACAACTGGAGAAGCGACCACAGATTAGAAGATATCGGAAGCGACTGGCGATAATGCCGCGCGGAAAATAGAAAAAGATATGGTGATAATCTAACTGTAGACTCCATCTTTGGTGTCCTTGGGGTTGCCGGAGCGAGCCGTTCGCATCTGTTGCTGTTGACGTCGCTGATTGCTGAGTGCCATAGACACCGTGTGGCATGTCGTCGGCGCCGAGGATTACGGCGTGATTTTGATGGCATCACCCTTAGGGGCGAAGAAGACGGGGGTCGCAAGGGCAACTCCCATGCGCCAACACCTGCGCATGGCGTTAAGGCCAATCGGCCTTCCTCTCCGACTTGACGACTCCGTGCATCGGGTACTTCCACGTAAGTGCGTTTAACGTTTATTTGGGCCCAAATATCTTCCGTGTTCAGTGCGCGCTTGGCTCGTACGCCGATACCACCGCGTGGTGTATCTTTCGGGGACTCTCGAGTTGGACTCTTTAGTGCTATGGCCCCTCAGGCCTTATCTAACAACTGAATTTGTAACGTTGAAGATTATACCTTTCATGTAACAGAAGGACATCGTATTTTTATTTATTTGGGAATTCTAAAGGGGGGACCATGGAACTTTCAAGAGGTCCTTGAACCAATAGTTCTGTGCTAGCTACTGAGGAGCCTGTCCGATGTAGCCGAATTCCAACCTAGTAAGTATTACTTTACTGTCGCATCCCTTTCATTATTTTAAATTCATTCATAAAAACTGTTTGGAAGGTAGGGACGTCGGCTGACCTCCCGAACCCGACAAACAGTCTTTTTTTTATTCTTTTTTTTATACGCGACAGTTGGCGCCCGAACAGGGAGTTTGGAAGGCAGGGACGTCGGCTGACCTCCCGAAGTCTTTTTTTTATTCTTTTTTTTTATACGCGACAGTTGGCGCCCGAACATATTAAATTACGCTATATTTGCATACTTTCTGTTCCATGGTTGCTCGGAATCCCAGAGTTTCGACATCAAGCCCCGGTTGAAATACCTGGGGCTCGTACTCGACGGTCGGTGGGACTTCGGAGAGCACTTCCGAAGTCTGCGCCCCAAACTGTTGGTGTCAGCTAACGCGCTGATGCGGCTGCTGCCCAACTTGAGGGGCCCAGAGGACTCCTGCAGGAGACTCTACGCGGGTGTCGTGCGGTCCATGGCCCTGTACGGGTGCCCCGTGTGGGCGGACGCCCTGCAGGCCAGGTTCGTGCAACTGCTGCATGCGCCGCAGCAGACGATGGCCTGCAGGGCCATTAGGGGGTACCGCACGATATCCTTTGAAGCGGCGAGTCTCCTAGCCGGATCGCCACCGTGGATCCTGGAAGCGAGATCCCTTGCGGCACTGTATCGGTTCCGTAAGGAGGCGCGGGAGCGGGGATACGATCCCGAGCCCGAAGACATTCGGGCCGAGAGGTCCCGGCTCCACGGGATCATGGTGGCGGAGTGGGAGCGACGACTTGAGCAACGACGCGCAGGGCATGCCGTCATAGAGGCGGTAAGGCCCATCATGGGGGAATGGCTCGAGAGGCCACATGGCAGCCTCTCGTATCGACTAACGCAGATTATCACCGGGCACGGGTGCTTCGGGAGATATCTGTGTCGGATCGAAAAGGAGCCAACGTCCGAGTGCCATCACTGCGACGCGAGCGAGGACACGGGGCTGCACACGCTCACCGAGTGTCCGGCATGGGCCGGACCGAGGCGGGAGCTAGTGGCGGCCCTGGGAGTGAGAGTTCTCACCCTCGCCACCCTGCTCACAGCAATGGTCCGCTGCGCGGACGCGTGGGCGGCCGGCGTCTCCTTCAGCGAGCAGGTAATGGTCGTGAAGGAGACGGCGGAGCGGGAGAGGCGGCGCGAGCGAGAAAGACTCGCGGATCGCGCCGCCCGCGCGCGCAGGCAACTCGGGCGTCGGAGGGCACTGACTGTCCTCCGTCCCCCATGAGCGCGGGCCTGGGGGTGACGGGTGGAGCCGCCTGTCACCCCAGCAGAAGCAGGCCACGGCGGCGGCGCGCTCAATAGTGCGCCTCCCCATTCCGGGGGCGAGTTGGGGACACCGTTGTCCCCCCTCCTGAGGAGGGCCAGACCGTAAGGGATGGCCCTGGATCAGCCGGGGTGCGAGGGATATGTCTTTGACAACCTCACCTCCGGCCTAGCACCAAGGCCCACAGTCGGCGTGCGGTTTTAGTCAGTTCGAGTCCGACATAACCTCCCCTTCCGGCTCCGGCAGGGGGGGTATACGAGGGGATTTCCGCACGAAAAAAATAAAAATAAAAAAAAGGAATCCCAGAGTTTAGTTGTTGACCTTGAATGTTGTTAAAAACTAACCAACTTATGACTATTTAGATTTTGTTAATACAGTGTATTTCTGTTTACACACTTATTGTTAATATAAAACATAAATACTTTATAATATTTCATTATAGTTGCCTATTTATTGATAAAATTTCACATTTTAAAAAACATTGGAATTTGTTTACAAAAGGCTTGTTGTTACAATATAACCATACATTATCTTTATATTACCATTATCATTAGTCATCGACTATGGTGATGTTTGCTACCTCGACCTGAATGCAGATCTGCTCAATAAACTCGATCGCCTTCTCAACAATTGCATTCGATTCACTTTCAACCTTAGGAAATATGATCACGTCTCAGCTCATCGTTCAGAGTTGGGATGGTTGCCGATACGCCAGCGACGTAGCTTGCGGGCGGTGACGATGATTCATACAATCCTAAGTTCCCCTAATGCCCCCAGCTATTTATCATCTCATGTTCAGCTACTTGGTTCTCATCACAACAAAAACTTACGATCAGCTGACAACCGTCTTCTCCACTGTCCTACTCATAGTTCTAGCCTAGTACATTCTTCTTTCCTCGTGCAAGCTATTCTACTCTGGAATGCGCTTCCTCTTGAAATCAGGATGGCCACCAACCGTGCTACGTTCAAGTACAAAGTACGTCAGCTCTACAGTGGCGTTAATGAGTGAGTGATACTTTGTCAATAAGTACCGATTTTCAGACATAAATGGAATTATATATTATGCGAGTATATATGTATATGTGTATGTATTTTATGTAGGTATTGTATGTAAGTATTATAGTGTATGTATAATGTGAGTATGTATTATTCGATATTGTATACATTAGACTGATAACCTTTCAGTACATTGTTCATTCTTCTGCTTGCACCTACCTCAATGTATCTCTGCATCACCCTAAGGTAGACTGGCAGATAATGCCTTTGGCATTAAGTCCGCCTTTGCACAACTGTGCATAAAGTTTAAAAATAAAATAAATAAAAATAAATATCTTATGACATTGTGTAATAGTAGTGAATGAGCAGTGAACACAATTATAATCTTGTGACTATTACATTTAATTGTTAGAATGCTATTGCAGGAGTTGTTTACTGGTCAACTGTCTAATAGTGCATATATGATTTTTTTTAATGTGCATACTTTTTGTATTGAACATATTGCCTGTTACATTTACAGTTACTTAGCAGGATTTTATAGTAATATTTGATAGTGTTCATAGCTCATTTGCTTGTTGTTTATATGGTATTTGTTAGATAGATAGATAGATAGATAAATCTTTATTGTACACCAGTAATACAGTAAATGTATGGACAATACATGACATTATGTACAAATGGCGGCCTTATCGCTAAGAGCGATCTCTTACAGGCATCTCTGTATTTTAACTTGTATTTTAGTCAATATGGCAGATGATCCAAAAGTTTCTAAGTCTGAGGACAAGAGCAGTAGCTCTAAAGTTGTTGATGATCCTTATCAGAATGTAACCTACAGAAAGAAACGTGATAGTGATTATGAAACACCTCCAGAGGTAGATGATAGTACCTATGAACAGACACCAGCGCGTTCATTGGATAGGGTGATTCATGTAGTCCGTGATGACGATTTGTTCCCGCGAGGTCGAGTCCCATTATGTCGAGTTCCCGCTACGTCTACTTTGAAAACTCAGTTTTTATTCCAAAGTCGACTTGAGTACCGCCACGTCGACTTTACAAATAATTGTACAGTCGTCCGCGTCAATACTTCGATTCAAAGGTGTTACCGGAGTTTCTTGTCATTTCTTCTTCGGCTTGGCTTTACTTAGTCATCGGCGAAGTGGACGGTAGGGTGTGGCATAATTATTATATTTGTTTGTTTAAAGGAATAAATGATTTTGACTTTGTCTTTATCAATACTAATACACTGACGGACTCATAAACTGCATCAAAGTTCAGGTTTACTCTAAAAGGATTTTTTATAATAAGTATGCAAACTTTTTAGATTAAATTATATAAATATGGAAAGACTGGCTCTTAATCTTAAAAAAAAAAAAAATTAAAAATAGAACTGCAGTAAAACAAATGAATATAGCCGGGAAAAGAAAATTTACTTGTAGTATCAGATTTGCGTGTTATTTATAGCAAAGTTTTAAATTGATTCTCATTGTTTTTTTTTGTTTTGTCAATTGAATTATTGTTACCAGCATAATTGGGTTAGTTTTTTAACACATCGAGAGTTTTTGAACCATAATATGGATACTTCGTCCGAACAAGCGGCACAAATTGTAGCATTGGTGCGGGAGGGCTTGGATCAACGAACGATTGGTAGAAATTTAAATTTAAACCAGTCTACGGTTTCTAGAATATACAGAAGGTTTGTAGAGACAGGTTTTTACAGGAGTAGACGTGGTACAGGCAGAACTCGAGCAACCACAGGTCGTGATGACCGATTTATTGTTATAACTTCCCTGCGAAATTGTTTCCTCACGTCAGTTAACATCAAAACCGAGCTTAATGAAGTGCGTGGAGTAAACGTGTGTGCACGAACAATAAGAAGAAGGTTAAAGGAAGCGGATATCACCCCTTTTAGACCAGCAAATGGTCCAAAGTTGTCTACAGCTCACAGACAAGCTCGCTTAAGATTTGCGCGTCATCACCTGAATTGGACAGAAGAGCAGTGGGCCTCTGTATTGTTCACGGACGAGTGTAGGACATGTTTATATGGTGCAGATGGTCGCAGAAGAGTCTATCGTCGACGTGGGGAGCGATATGCTCAAAGTTGCATTGAGGAGCGTGTTCCTTTTGGAGGCGGTTCATGTATGGTCTGGGGTGGCATATCGATGAACGGGCGAACAGAACTTGTGTTCATAGACATGGTCCGTCAAAACGGTAATAGAGGGGGTTTGACAGCACATCGCTACATAACAGAGATATTAGAAGATCACGTGGTGCCTTACATGGGATTCATAGGCGAAAATTTTACTTTAATGCAGGATAATGCCCGGCCGCATGCAGCTGTACAAGTTCAACATTATTGCGAAGAGGTTGGGATACGTACAATGAATTGGCCAGCACGCAGCCCGGATCTTAATCCCATCGAGCATGTTTAGGACAATTTAAAAAGAGCTGTATATGCGAGAAACCCTTCGCCCACGACAGTGGCAACACTAAGAACAGCACTTTCAGAAGAATGGGACAATATTCCGCAAGATCTTTTAAAAACCCTTATAAAATCTATGCGGAACCGATTAGAATCCGTAATAAGGGCACGTGGGGGTAATACACCTTATTAAAACACAAATAAACCCTTGCATAAAGTTTGTGTCTATTGTTAAAACCAATTTTTTAATTAAACCAATTTTTCTTAAATTTCTGTTTTTTCTTCAAAAAAAGTCTTAAGGTCCTTTCCAGTACATAAACTTAAACTTAAAGATATGACCCTACGCTGTTTTAAAGTTCACGAACCAATCTAGAGGTTTCAATTTAAATCTGTATAGAAAGTATGCATACTTGGTTAAAATATTTATTTCAAAGTCGTCTATTACTTTGATGCAGTTTATGAGTCCGTCAGTGTAGTTGTTATTTGAAATCATAGACCAACACGGTGGGTTGAAAGTATAGCGCGTTATCCCAATAGGTACGAAAGAAATAGAAAAAAGAAAATAGAGAGATCGTCATGAGATAGTAGAGTGTTTGCAATAAAAATCGGGAATTTTCCAAAAAAATGCAGTGTGAGACCATGCTTGGGACTTCATTTTGTCTTTTAATTGGCATCTATTATCTAGACCGCTGCTCTGATAGCTCGAATGCTCATTAAATAATGCTTGATACTCGCTTTATTATTTAACTCGTAGTTATTATTTTATCTGAATCTTAATGCGGCCGTTCGAACAACCATAACATACATAGCATAAACTCACGCCTGTATTCCACGAAGGGGTAGGTAGAGGTGCTAGCACCCACATTTCGCCAGTTTATGTTTAGGTCCCAATGTAATTGGTGGCGAGCCTATTGCCATTAACCGGGCACTTATAAACCTGCGATAAATACACACATAACTTCGAAAAGCATCGAAAAGTCATTGGTGTGTGCCATGGCAAACCTGGGATCGAACCTGAGACCTCGTCTCAGCAATCCACCCATACCCATACCTCTAGGCTACCGCCGTTCGAACAACCACAACCTGTTAAAGCAGTATTACTTCAATCTGGCTTCTTGTTTTGCCACCACGACCTCTTCAAGCAATATTACAATAATATTGTTTAATTAGCAGTTTTGGGCCATAGTTTTCGTTCTTTTTATTCGTTCAGCGTCAAATATGACATTCTTTAAAAAATCACTCGTTTCAAAAAACTAAGTTACACAACGCACCTGAGTGTGGACGCCCAGGTTGCTTCTCGTATTCTGGGGGGGAACTGCGCGAAGGAATGCTCGAGGCAAGAGCAAAAACTCAAGGGCACCTCCTGCCACGCCAACCGTGGATTTTTGTAATTACACACTAACCTAAATGCTGTCCACCACCACCTTGAGAAGATATCGTCTCCGGCGGGCACATCCTACCTCATCTATCCTGGGTACGGACTACAACACTCCTTTCTCTCTAATGCTGGAGTGTGTGTGTGTGTGTGTACGTCAGAGACGATATCAGTTCTCGTCACCTCAGCAATCTTGAAGGTAGTTCCTCTCCATTAGTAGTAGTCTCCATTAGTAGTATCTCTCCATTCTATGGCTCCGTGTAGACAGCCACGACCATCCCCGCGTCTACGCGTCCCTCTGTAGACCCCACAGCGGTGATACTGAAACAGACCGACTCATGGAGCATATCCAAATGGCCTCAGACCTCGTGCAGCAGCAGATCCCATCCACAGAGATAGTCATACTTGGCGATTTTAACGCCCGCCACGCCGACTGGCCTAAGAAAGGCGACAGGACAGACCCGTCCAATTACAGGCCTATCGCTATCACCTCCCTCCTCTCGAGCGGTTATGGAGCGTGTTATTAATACTGAGCGACCGACAGTACGGCTTCCGCCGGCGTCGCTCAACCGGTGACCTTCTTGTGTATCTCACAAACCGTTGGGTGCAAGCCATTGAGAGCCAAGGTGAGGCACTAGCGGTCAGCCTAGATATAGCAAAGGCCTTCGATCGGGTATGGCACAAAGGTCTTCTTGTGAAGCTACCATCTTATGGACTGCCTGAGGGGCTGCGTAATTGGATTTCCAGCTTTATGTCCAACAGAAACATCCAAGCCGTCGTGGACGGCAGCCGCTCGGACCGCATGGACATAAACGCTGGTGTCCCTCAAGGTTCCGTGTTGTCTCCGACCCTGTTTCTGCTGCATATTAATGACATGCTGTCCGATGACTCCATTCATTGCCATGCGGACGACAGTACTGAAGACGCATGTTACACGGGCCGTGCAAACATCCTCCAGTTCGAGGTGGAGAGAAGTGGCGAACAACTTGTATCCGAAATCGAGACTAATCTCTCGGGAATATCCGATTGAGGTTGACTAAACCTGGTCCAATTTAACCCCACCAAGACACAAGTATGTGTATTCACCGCTAAGAAAAGTCCCATTTATTGTAGCGCCGTAATTCCTGGGCACACGGCTTACCACTGCCCCGAGTATCGGGATCCTAAGCGTCGACATTTCAAGTGACGCCCAGTACCGCAGTCATTTAGAGGGCAAGGTCAAGCTGGCATCAAAAAAACTTGGAGTTCTTAACAGGGCGAAGCAGTACTTCACTGCGGGGCAGCGACTTCTTCATAAGGCGCAGGTTCGGCCCCACATGGAGTACTGCTGTCAACTTTTTGCCAGAGCGCCCGCACGTCAGCTTAATCCTTTCGACTCGGTGCAAAAACGTGCGTTGAGGCACGTCGACAGTCCCATACTCGCAGGCGATGTGGAACCTCTCAGCCTCAGGAGGGACTTTGGCTCACTGTGTGTTTTCTACCGCCTATATAATGGTCTGTGCTCATATGAATTATTTGACATGATGCCCATAGCTACATTTTATCATCGCACCGCTCGCCATAGGCAGGAAATTCATCCCCACACACTGCATCCGAAAACGGTGCGGACTGTGCGGTATGAAAGGAACTTCATCCCACGCACGCTCAAGCTGCGGAATGAACTCCCTGCCGTGGTTTACCTAAGCGACTACAATATGGGGTTCATTAAGAGGGGCATTAGAAGGTTTCTTCAGGGTAGGCAGCACGAGTGTAAAGCCCCTGGTGTTGCATACGTCCATAGGCCACGGTAAGCACTCTCCACCAGGTGGGCCGTGTGCTTGTCTGCCACCTAAGTGGTATAAAAAGAAAAGATTTCGGCCTTGGTTTGGTCAATCTTCCAAAACGGCTTGTCGCAGGAATTACGAAGCTTACCAAGCCTGGGCCAATGCGGTGACCGCACAGGACCAAAATACCAGCGTACTAAGAAAGCATTATAACTTTGCCTCCAGGTCCTTCAAAAGAGACATAGCATGGGCGAAGTCGGAGCAGATCGGTAGAATTGGCGAGAGGCTCGAGTGTCTACCTTCGGGAACTCGTTCTGGTCTCTTCCCAAAGTTATCGAAGGGAAATTCTGCAAGCCTGCATTTTCGCCTCTGTACATGGAAAATGATTGAGAAAGGCGATCTTCTGGACACACTCTTCGCGTTTAACTCGACCTTGGATGACGAGCGACAGGAACCGCCAACTACATCGCGGTGCGATAGCTGTATGCCGGGTATCCGTTTTCACCAGCGCTCAGGGCGTTTAGCACTTACGTCCCTCGTCCTCCTCGAACGGGCCTTATGGAATCCCTCCCATAGTGTTGAAGATGTGTGCTCCCAGAGATGGCATCGGTCTTAACGCGTTTTTTCCGGTTGTCTTACTCTTCTGGCGTAGTCCCGATATTATGGAAGACAGCGGTGGTCCACCAGACCCCTAAAAAAGACGACCGCTCAAGTCCATCAAACTACAAACCAATAGCCATTACCTCCCTTTTCTCGAAGATAATGGAGTCCCAAGCATGGTCTCACACTGCATTTTTTGGACAATCCCTGTATTTTTATTGAAAACACTCTACTATCTCATGACGATCTCTCTATTTTCTTTTTTTTATTTCTTTCGTACCTACTGGGATAACACGCTAAGGTGTCCCCCCTCCGTATTGGTCTATGATTCCAAATAACAACTATTAGTATTGATAAAGACAAAGTCAAAATCATTTATTCCTTTAAACAAACAAACATAATTATGCCACACCCTACCGTCCACTTCGCAGATGACTAAGTAAAGCCGAAGAAGAAATGACAAGCAACTCCGGTAACACCTTTCAATCAAAGTGTTAACGCGAGCGACTGTACAAAGCGAGTTTTTCAACGACTCGACTAGGTGGGAATAAAGGCGAGAGTTTTCAAAGTAGACGTAGCGGGAACTCGACATAATGGGACTCGACCTCGTGGGAATAAATCGTGATGACAACCTTAGGTCATGGAACTTGAAGTACTCCGGTGATTCAAACGTAGGGGATTTCTTTTTACGTATCAATGATTACATGCGTAGTAGGGATTTATCGCAACAAAAAGTTCTCAAGTGTTTTGCAGACCTGCTCTTCGGTAATGCGTTAGACTATTATAGACTGATTCGTGACTCAGTCATGTCTCTGTCGGATTTGGAGCTTAGGTTTAAAACTTTTTTCTCTGCTTTTGATAATGACTTTATTTTAGAAAAGAAGATTAGGACTCACACTCAGTCTCCTAACCAGGCTTTACATTTTTTCGTGTTAGAAATGCTAACTATGAACTCGAGGCTTGCTTCTCCCTTACCGGAACGCACCCTCATTGACATCATTATGCACAACATGTTGCCAGCATATGCTCAACTGTTGGCTATCAATGACATTGAGAGCACCGATAAGTTGCTCACTTTAGCCAAACGTTATGAAGCCTATATAGGTATATCGTCTAGTACTTCTAATGCTAAGACAAATAAACAGCATAAGTCAGTGGCTGTTCTGAAAACACAACAGGTCATCCGTTCGCCTGATGGTAAAGCTACTTGCTTAAAGTGCAAAAAGGTGGGTCATACATATAGACGATGCAGATCTATATGGGGCATTGTTTGTTTTAAGTGTGGTGATAAGGATGTACTTACTTCCAACTGTCCTAAGTGCAACCCTCGCCCCAAACCCATCCCATTAAAAGCACCAAACCAAAAAAACTAGTAGCTTCAGGAGCGTCAAGGACTAAGCCACATTCACAACATCTCGGTGCAGTCACTCCTGATGTTTCAACTTTTGATGGCGATAACAGGCTTTACCTGGAATTTGTTGTTGACAATAGAACTTACCGTGGTTTGTTGGATACAGGAGCTAACTTATCTATTATTGGTAATAACTATCATCATGCTTTGCTCCATTTAGGATTTAGATTGCATAGGGCAAATATGGGAGCAAAGTGTGCTAATGGTTCTGAAGTTGAGGTAATAGGTAAAATGACATTGCCAGTTAATTTCAAGAACCAAGTTTATGTGATTTCATTTTTGGTTGTTCCAGATATAACTAATAACTTTATTTTAGGCATGGATTTTATTCACTATTTTGGACTTATAAATTTTTTAAATTTCAATAAAGTACATCTTGCACAGGAGGTCACTGAACCCCAACATAACAAAATTAGTGCAGTGATACCTATGAGTGAACTTTCACCCTTCAAGGCTATTGAATTAAATAAAACTATCAATAAATTCAAATCTATTTCTACTGAAGAAAAGGGTTTAGGTAAAACTAATATCATTGAACATAGGATTATAACCACAGGACCACCTATCAAGCAGAGGTATTACCCCCTGCCACCAGCCAAGCTTAAGGCTTTAAACGAAGTGGACAGGATGTTGCAGCTTGATGTGATTGAACCTTCTAAATCACCTTGGTCCAATCCTGTGGTTATGACACCTAAGAAGGATGGTTCACTCAGATTTTGCCTTGACGCTAGAAAGTTAAATGATGTTACAGTTAAGGATTCCTATCCATTGCCATATATTAGCTCTATCTTCGACAACCTTAAGGGAGCTCGGTATCTAACTTCAATTGATTTATCTTCTGCTTATTGGCAGATATCTCTCTGTGACTCTGACAATACAGATGGCAGTGGTACATCTCGTCAGAAGACAGCTTTTGTCGTTCCAAACAGAGGTTTATACCAGTTTAAACGTATGAGCTTCGGTCTCTCTAACGCGGGTTGCGAAATGCAGCGTCTTATTGACTCTCTATTCCATCACAAGTATGGTGAAAAATTTTTCGGTTATTGTGATGATTTATTGATCGCTACGCACTCGCTTTGGTGTTGTGTGTGCAGTCAGTGCGAGTAGACGCGTGTCGCTTTTTATTATCTAAATCACTGTTGTAAATCTCTGATTGGCTTTTAACTAAATTTCAAATTCTCGCTCCTTCTTGTGGTCCTTAAATACAATTACCCCGCCCCGTGGGCGTTGTTAGAAAGAGCCAAATAACATTACAGTGTTACTGTGTCAAGTGCATCATTCTTACCGTACAAAACTGGAGCCCCCACCAAACCCGGATTCGATCTCAAGACATTCATCTTCATATTGCGCCGCAGACGCATCGCTACTGTACGGAGTCATCGAGACAGTGACGCATCGGGCGAAATACACCTACATTACTTTTATGCGCTACGAACAAGTTGCTACGAGTACTACGGCAGATCATACCACACTGTGCGCAAGGGACACCATTACTGCTACGAATAGTACGTGCAAGCGAGACGGTGCACCTAACACCACACTGCGCGGCATCCACTACGCGTTCATGCGCTACGATATCTCGTCACAAAAATTATACGCTGATAAACCGCTCCACAAATCTTGCCTATACTTACTGGTTGTGTTGTGATTGTTATCAGCAACTTTAGGCATGTCTAGTCCTCGTACACCTCCCAACAACTATACTATGACGCAGTCGGATATGGACATACCGAGTTCTGTGGATGATAATTTTCTCAACATTACAACACGCTACAAAAGACCAAGAACTGAAAGCTCGCCTCCTATGACCGATTTCGTCAAGTTTCAAGCTGAAATGCGAGATATGTTTGCAGCCTTGACAACAGGTCAGTCAACCACGTTCAGCAAGATAGAAGAAATAAAAACTCAAAATGAATCTATTCGCAAAACTAACTTAGAAATAGAAAGATCAATTGAAACTATTAAAATGAACTATGGAGATATGAAAACAAAGCTGGAGAAATTAGAAAAAGAGCGGTTAGAATGCTACAATTACATAAGCAAGTTGGAAAAAAAAGTTGAGGATTTAGAACTCGCCTCCCGATCTTCTTGCATCGAACTACGTAACATTCCCTTCAAGAAAAATGAGTCAATGGACGATATTTACAAATACGTGAATCATATTAGCAAAGAACTGAACGTGAACATCGTCGAATCACACATCCGTGATGCCTACCGTCTCCCGGGCAAAGCTGACCGAAACAGGGCAATTGTAGTGGATTTGAATACCGTAGCTTTGAAACAAAAACTACTTGGTTCTGCACGTGATTACAACAAGTCAAGAACAGCAGTTAATAAACTAAATACAAACCATGCTGGTATAACTGGGCTACCGTCCCCGATATATTTATCGGAGTACCTGGCTGGTTCCAAAAGAAGTCTTTTCTACCAAGCACGGGAATTCGCGAAGAAACATAAATATCAATACTGTTGGACTACAAATCAACAAATATTTTTACGTAAAGACGAATCCACCTCCGACCGAATAAGAATTAAATCAGAACAAGATCTCAACGCTTTAATTCAAATAGACTGACTAGAAGTGTGCCTACAAACTGTGTCTACTATCATATCGGTGTTTTACTATTTTGTACTTTATTGGGCCAGCCACCCAATTGAATATAAATATGGTAAGGATAATCACCTTCAGACACGATTAAGCATGCATGTATTACTATATTATCGGCTCACTATAAAAAGCTCATATGTTACTTTATCATGTTACTTCTTTACTTTTATTTATTTTAATATAATCACTAAATGGAGCCCGTCACATCCACTACCTGATGGTTCTTTCTATATATTATACTGCCCCACACCAATAAAAATACACAGAACTTCACTCGGACACTACCAACTTCATATACACACAAGCGTTATCACATCTAAACAGAACTTCATACACACATATATACAACATAAACATACATACAACAAGTGTAGCTTACTATTCATACGACAATCTTATAACGACTTCGAGCGCTGGGGATATTGGGATGCATGTTTGTTTCATTTTTCTATCAAGTACATAACGATGCCATTATACAATACCTAGCTTATAATGAATAATAACTTAAACACAATAGCAATAGAACTTGAAACATTCAAAGCTGACCAATCTTTTATGTGCCCGACGGAAGAATGCACAGACTATGTAATGAAGTTAAGTAATCCATTCACGATATATCATTTGAATATTCGTAGCATAAATCAAAATTTTGACAGATTACTAGCTACTCTCGCCGACTTGCGATTTCAATGCGATGTGATAGTTTTGACTGAGTGTTGGCTATTGACGACAGGTAATCTACCGATTCTAGACGGATACCATTCTCATTTTACACGAAATCTATTGAATCAAAATGATGGCACTGTCATCTACGTGAGAACGGGATTGAACACAGTAATCATGGAACCTCAAGACATTAGAGATTTTAACTGCTTAGTTTGCAAAATAGGCAGAGACATTGCAATTGTTTGTATATATAGGTCACCTTCCCATCGAAATATTGATAAATTCCTCAACGGGCTCAATAATATTCTGTTGTCACTAGCACCGTTTAAAACTGTTTGTATCGTAGGCGATATGAACATTGATATAAAACCGGATAACATTGATAATAGGTCAGACAACTATCAGAACCTTCTAATGTCGCACGGGATGATACCAACTCACACATATATCACACGGGGTGATAAATGCTACGACCATGCAATACTCAAAACGCAGCTATCATCCGTCACCTTAGTCATAGAAAGTTTTATAACGGATCATCGCCCTATTATTGTATCACTATCACTGAAGAATCCGCTTGAGTTCTCTCCCGTGTCTTGTAAAAAAATAAATTATTCTGCCATCCTCAAGGACATAAAAAGTATTGATTTTTCTCCTGTCTTCTGCTCAACCGACGTCAATATAGCCACAGAATATATGATAACACACGTATCCAATGTCATTAAAAATCACACCATCTCGTACAAAATACCACGTAGGAAGATTATTGTCAAACCGTGGATTACACAGGGTTTAATTCGCTGCATCCGTAATCGTGACAGAATGCACAAAAAGCAAATAGAAGATCCCACTAACATTATTCTGAGGATCACCTATATTAGATATCGAAATTTTCTCAACAATTTACTAAAAAAATTAAAACGTAATTATGAACAGAATTTACTTCAAAAAGCCAAAAACAATATCCGGGCAACCTGGGACGCTATAAAAACTATCACAAATAGCAAACAAAAGTCTTCGCCTTCTTCGCAACTTCTAAAAACAAAAGAAAACCCTGAGATGTCTGTGAATGCCGTCAATCACTATTTTACCAACATTGGAAGGCAACTCGCGAATAAAATTAAAGATGCGCGAGCTCCCTTGCCTATACCTACAGCCGCTAATAATAAATCAGACGATGATTACTTGCGGGATTCTATGGCTCTTCTAGAAGTAGATTACATGGAGATTGAATCAATTATAAAAGACCTTCGGAAAGACTGTGCTGTTGGAATAGACGGCATCTCCACAGCGATATTGCAGGGTTCATGCGTAACCTTTGTCCCTCTCCTCGCACACATATGTAATTTATCGTTCACGACAGGAGTATTCCCTAACTTAATGAAGAAAGCCATAGTACATCCAATATTCAAAAGTGGAGATGGAAATATCGTCAGCAACTACAGACCAATCTCAGTTTTGCCAGCCATTTCAAAGGTATTGGAGAGAGCCATTAATAACCGATTAATAAACTTCCTGAATTCCAAAAACATTATATCTCCTAATCAATTCGGTTTCAGGCGGAACATATCCGCAGAAGATGCTGTTCTATCTCTGGTTACTGAAGTAGTAGATTACATGGATAAAGGCCAAAAATGCCTGGGGGTGTTTATGGATCTCTCCAAGGCCTTTGATACCGTCTCAATTTCTATTCTTTTAAATAAGCTAGAAAAAGTTGGAGTACGTGGGATTGTGTTAAAATTGCTAGCAGATTACTTAAGAAACAGAACCCAATCTGTCAGAATTGAAAATATTGTGAGCGCGGAAGAGGCCCTGGATTACGGAGTTCCGCAAGGAAGTATCTTGGGTCCCACCTTGTTTACGATCTACGTGAACGATCTGTGTGAGTTATCTTCACGTAATTGTAAGGTATTCGCTTACGCAGACGATACCGCGCTTCTCATCCATGGCTCAAACTGGGATGAAGTTCTTACGCACACAGAAGCCGCTCTCGCAAAGGCTATGTCCTGGCTCTCCCTTAATTTGTTGACCTTAAATCTAGACAAAACCTGTTACATAACCTTCGCACATAACAGACGTTTGCTCCCATCCCCGGACACCTTTGTACTGAAAGCGCACGATTGTATAGACCCATCCCCTAGCTGTAACTGTAGATTGGTAACAAACGTGGACAATGTTAAATACCTTGGCATTCATCTTGATCAATTTATGAAATGGAAATACCATATTGACCAACTAGTCAAGCGGGTAAGGAAACTCATTTACATTTTTAAACATCTACGTAATGCTGCAGATGAAAAGACGCTCACTTTAACCTATTACGCTTTAGTGCAATCAATTTTGTCGTACTCCATAACATCCTGGGGCGGTGCATGTAAGACATCTATGTTGCCACTAGAAAGGGCTCAGAGGTCAATCTTGAAGGTTTTGTCTAGAAAACCTTTTCGATACCCTACTCGTCAACTCTATATAGATTTTCCAGTCCTTACGGTTAGACAACTCTTCATACTTCAAGTAGTCCTTAAAAAACACACTAGTCTTACATATGATCCGGACATATATAACAGAAAACGTCGCTCGGACAGGGTATGTCCCCCGATACAACACAAAACTACGTTATCAGAACGTCACTATGCCATCATTAGCTGTCACCTCTATAATAAAATGAACAAAATGTTACATATTTACCCTCTAAGCTTGTATCAATGTAGGTCTAAAGTAAAAACATGGCTACAAGACCAAAGCTATGCATACTCTGAGGAACTCTTACGATCAGAGTTCCAAATATCGTAAATACACGTCTGTATGCATCACAAAATTTCTGATTGGTTTTATGGGTAACAGTTGCACACCAAACACGTACACTTAACTCTCTCATACACACATATGCACGCACACACATACACGCGCACACAGATACACAGTCAAACACACACATATGCACTCATGCACACACATATGCACTCATACACACACGCATACGCACACACACACACACACACACACACACACACACACACACACACACACACACACACACACACACACACTTACACACCCACGCATGCACACATGCACACACACATACACACACACATTCGCGCGCACTCACTTACGCACACGCACAACACAATACACGCGCGAGTATCAACACAAATTATAATTAATTGTTTTTATTCATTTTTCTTTTTTCAACTAAACTTTCACTACCTGATCCCCGACAAACAGGCATACCTAGTTTGGGGATTCAGAAAATCTATATCCATATCAAGTAACCATGCGATGGCTACAATTGTGCTGTTTGAGATTATCCTTAACCTACCTGTAACACAGTTATTTTACTAGCACGGGAACGGAAGGGGCTAGTCTTGATGGCTGTTGCGGCTGGACATGTTAAGCTGAAGTGTTCACAGTGTTACTTGATGGATATTATGTTAAATTGTTTTCTTTTATTTGTCAATAAAGTTATCTTGTCTTGTCTTATCTTGCTTACTGAACATTTGTCTATTCTTGATGAAGTATTCAGCGCTTTAAAAGCAGGAGGTTTGACTATTAATTTTGGCAAGTGTGAGTTTTGTAAGCCACAGTTGCGATATTTAGGTTATGTGATTGGTTCACAGGGTTTACAAACTGATGAAAAGAAGCTTGAGTGTGTTAGCAATTTTCCTACTCCTACCACAGCCAGACAGCTTCGTGCTTTTATTGGATTGTACTCGTATTATCGCAGATTCGTCAAGAACTTCTCTACTATAGTCGCTCCAATGACAGCCTTGTTAGGTAAAAAGAAGGGTAAGGAAGCGATAGCTTGGTGCGAGGAAGCTGAGAATGCGTTCTTAGCTCTAAAAGATGCTCTCACTCAGGCTCCAGTGCTTGCGTGCCCAGACTTTTCTCTACCATTCCAAATCCAAACTGATGCTTCATCAGTAGGTATTGGGAGCGTACTGACTCAAGAGATTGACGGCATTGAGCACCCTATTGCATTTCACTCTCGACTTCTGTCTAAGACCGAACGCAACTACAGCACTACTGAGCGAGAGCTGTTGGCTGTGGTCGATTCTGTGAATCATTTTCGTCCCTATGTTGAGGGAAGTCACTTCATTTTAGTTACAGATCATATGTGTCTTAAATGGTTGAAAACTTTGAACAACCCTTCTGGTCGTTTAGCCAGATGGGCGATGCAGTTAGCATGTTATGATTTTGAGATCCGACACAGGAAGGGTAGTTTACATGTAGTTCCTGATGTACTGTCGAGGGTAGAACTCAAAGTCGTGTCATTCACAGGTGGTAGTACATCTAACGATGACTGGTATAACCAACTGTTTAAGAATGTAGAGTCGAATCCTTCCTTTCATAAAAATTATATAATTAAAGATAATGTTTTATTTAGATTCTGCAAACCTTCATCGAAATTACATGAAGATATCTCATGGAAAATTGTCATTCCACACGATCTGGTACAGGATTGTATTAAGGAAAATCATGAAGTCAATTCCATACATCCTGGTACATTTAAAACGTTGACCAGAATTAAGACTAATTATTTTTGGAAAAACATGTATGCTGATATTAAGAACTATGTAGCCAGTTGTGAGAAATGCAAAGCCCATAAGCATTCTAATAACATACCACACGGCCACATGACAAACCAAAAAAAGGTTGATCGTCCCATGCATACATTATCTATTGATACGATTGGTCCATTTGCTAAATCTTATTCTGGTCATGTTTATATTTTATCTATAGTAGATGTTTTTACTAAGTTTTGTTGGTTACACCCACTTCGTACTGCTATCACAAAAACAGTTACATCATTCATAGAGTCAGAAATATTATTAAAAGAAGGCACACCTTGTGTAATTATTTGTGACAATGTAACCATATTTCAAAGTAAGGAATTTAAATCATTTTGTGCAAAACATTCCATTCCCAAAATTTTTTACCACGCTTATTATGCGCCTCAATCCAATACGGTAGAGCGCTATAATCAAACTGTGCAAACCTGTCTGTCTTTATTGGTTGAGGATGATCTACGCAATTGGTCTAAGCATTTACCTCAAATCCAACTATTTTTGAATACTTCTGTTAACATTGCATTATACACCATAGTTTTTAGCTAAAGGTAGAGAGATAGTCACGGATGGTGCACTGCATACGCTAAGTGGCAGTACACCAAATACCAGCGACAATCTCCAGCTTACAGATAGGGGTATTAAAGCTGAAGCCCTGAATGAACTTGCAGATATTTTTCAACGAGTCAGTACTGCTTTGACCAAGGCGTACAAACAGAATGCCCACCGATATAACCTGCGTCGTCGAGAACTCCGGTTGCGCGTTGGCGATATTGTGTGGAGGCGTAATTTTGTACAGTCAAATGCAGCTAAGTTCTTCTCAGCTAAACTGACACCACGGTTTGTCAAGTGCAAAGTTATTGGTAAACCATCTGATGTCGTTTATGAATTGGAGGATCTTAGTACTGGGTCTAAAGGGAAATATCATGTCAAGGACATAATAAAAACGCTAGGAGGTGTATAACATTGGTGTGTACTTGTACAGGTGCTGTTGCTTTTCACACCTATACATATTTTTAGTGTACAGAGGTCTCCTTGCAAATTAACTTTATTTTCAGTTCCTGCATAGGTACAGGTACACATTCGCAATGTATTTTGGTTTGACTATCTTCAATTTTATTTTACAATAATTGAAATTAAGTTTTGAAGATAGGATTTTTTTTTCAATCTTGAAAATTTTTAGTTTTCATGTTTGTTACACCATGGCACAATAGGACAACTGCTGACACACCAAATCCACCAGTGTAGCAATATTATTACTTTATTGCATCAGCCAACATGAGTGGTTGCATCACCCGACATGGACACAAGGCCTGGCCGCAAAATGCTGACACAACGTGACGAACATCCGACAACCGAAATTACGCAAAACGAAGAAACATGCGCCCACTTCTGATCAATCGCTGATCGCGGTCGTTAGGTCTAGAATTAATTCTAATTAATTGTAAAATCTTAAATAAATTTTTAATAAGTAAATTGGTTTTTTTTTAAGTCATCCGTCTGCGGATTCTATAATTGGCGCAGTCGGTAGGATTTCTCGAAGCAGTGCGCGGTGCTTCCATTAGTCTCTCACATCGAACTAGCAGGCTCCGCATAGCCGCTGCGCGTGCTCTCAAGCCCTTGTCGAGAATCCTGAACCATAGAAGCTGCGGCGGTGCATCCAGACATTGATGCTGACTAAGAAGAACCAAGATATGAAACTGTGAGTACACTTGAATCGCTCTTGTGTTGCTTTCCTATGTGTTATTTCCCATTCCAGTCCTAAAGAAATCCGTCAAGATTTTTCATCCTAGGCAATCAGGTACCCCTAGGGCTGGGAAGGATAAGTTTGATTTAGGTAGAAATTTAAGCATAGAATACCCAAGCGCAATGGCTTCACAAGACCCTATTGACGCTATTTTCAAAGCACTTAGGTTAGTCCCGGAATTTGACGGGAACCCTAACGTGCTTACCAGATTTATTGGTCTATGTGACGAACTAATTAAGAGATTTTTAAGTGTAGAACCGGGGCACGAATTAGAGAACCAATCCTTGCTTAATGGCATACTAAACAAAGTCACAGGTAATGCTGCCCGCCTTATAAACTCTAACGGTATCCCGACTGACTGGAATGGCATTCGTACCGCATTAATTAATAACTTTGCAGACCAACGCGACGAAACTGCTCTTTACAATGATCTGTCGCTTTTATCTCAAGGCCAAGGCACGCCACAAGAGTTTTATGAACGTTGCCAAAACTTATTTAGTATAATCATGACATACGTCACCTTACATGATCCTCTGCCTACCACCGTAGAGGCAAAGCGTGCACTTTATAAAAAATTAACACTACAATCGTATATGCGTGGTCTAAAAGACCCATTAGGTTCGCGTATCAGGTGTATGCGTCCTGTATCTATAGAGCAGGCGCTAGAATTTGTGCAGGAAGAAACCAATACATTATACCTGCAACAAAGGAACAATAACTTCCTCGATAAGCCTATGCGACAGCATGCTAATAGTAACATAACTACCCAATTTAGAATGCCAAATAACCAACAGATTACGCCGACACTGTCTAACCCAATAAATTATCCTATGCCGTCACCCGGCCCTTCACGCCAACAACCAGTACAGTATCAGCAGCCGTGGAGGCCCAATAACCCTAATTTTTATCAACCCATACGTGGCCCCTCGCGTACGCAACAAATGTTTCGTGCATTGCCTCCCAATTATAGTCAAAATAATAACGCAAGTGGAATGCCCCCACGTAATGTACCAGGCCCTAGTGGGGCCCCGATGAACCCTGGACCCCAAAGGCCTACCCCAATGAGTGGTGTAAGCCACTACGTAAGCAAGCCCTTGCCTTTTAGGGGACATAATTGGTCCAGATTCGGCAATCCACCCCCAACCAATTACCTTAAGGCACGAGAATTAAATTTAAATGAATGCCCAGACTATGAATACGTGCCTTGTTACGAACAAGACACCGTCTCTTATTACATTGAGCCGGAGTATTATTCTGAACCATGCACTTATTCTGATAGTACTTATTACGCCTACCATTATCCTACGGATATGCCTGCGAATATTGTCGAACCACCTGCGGAAGGTTCCGCGGAGAATTTTCACCAGGACCCACCGTCCGAAAAACCAAAATAGAAATCAACGTTCAATCACAGAGACAATTACCCTATATCCAAATTACTAACCCGCCATTAAAGTTATTAATAGATACGGGCGCTAATCAGTCCTTTATTAATCCCGAAGCCGTAACCAGATTTTTCCCCTCAGTACCATTAAATTATGAACCGTTCGAGGTAATAAATGTCCATGCCAAAAGACAGTCCGACAATACTATCATATTGCCATGCTTCCCGGAATTTCGCGAACCTGAGAATATTAAATTATTTGTTTACAAATTTCATGACTACTTCGACGGGTTAATCGGTTCTGACTTATTAAGAAAATGGGAATCGAACATAGACTATAAAAATATGTACCTAAAAACCAGATACGCCAGTAATCCGATAAAGGTTTATAAGTCAGGCGCTGTCAATCTATACGAAGATATGATACCTGCTGGGTCTTCAACATTAATTAACTTACCAATTAACGTATCAGATGGGGATGCTTTCATCCCGGAGCAAACTATTTCTAATTGTATTATAGGTCCGTGTCTCACTACGGTGACTAATAACCGAGGGTTGGTAGAGGTTACGAACCCTGCCCAAAGCGATGTAATCTTCTCTGTCGATCGTCACATTACTGCCGAAACATATACGATAGAACGCAAACGCCCCCAGCAGCTATCCCAACGAGCTAGCGATGTCATTTCAAAGCTACGTACCAGTCACTTGAATCCAGAGGAACGTGCCAACCTAGAGTCATTATGTGCACAATATGCAGACGTCTTTTATATAGAAGGGGAAGCACTAACATTTACTAATCAAATTAAGCACTCAATTAAAACTACCGATGAACTGCCTGTCTACACAAAGAGTTACCGATACCCATACGTACACCGCGAAGAAGTCAGTTGCCAAATAGAGAAAATGCTAGAACAAGGTATTATTAGGCCATCACAGTCAGCGTGGAGTTCACCAATTTGGGTTGTACCTAAGAAAGCAGATGCTTCGGGTAAAACCAAATGGAGACTCATCGTCGACTTTAGGAAACTAAACGAAAAAACCATCGACGATAAATATCCGATTCCGAACATTGCCGATATCTTAGACAAACTAGGTAACTGCCAGTACTTCACCACCCTAGATCTAGCTAGCGGATTCTATCAGGTGGAAATGGACCCTCACGATATTCCGAAAACTGCTTTCAACGTCGAGCACGGCCATTTTGAATTCTTGAGAATGCCCATGGGGTTGAAAAACTCACCCTCCACATTCCAAAGGGTTATGGATAACGTGCTTCGAGGTTTACAAAACGTTATATGTCTGGTCTACCTGGACGACGTAGTTATTTTCAGCACATCGCTCCAGGAGCATATAATTAACCTAGAAAAGGTATTTCAGAGATTACGGGAATCTAACTTTAAAATTCAATTAGACAAATCTGAGTTCCTAAAGTTGGAAACCGCATATCTTGGCCATGTAATCAGCAAAGACGGTATAAAGCCCAATCCAGACAAAATAACCGCTATACAAAATTACCCAATACCCAAATCACCGACAGAAATTAAACGATTTTTAGGTTTACTTGGATATTACCGTAAGTTCATTCCAGATTTTGCACGAATAACGAAACCCCTAACACAGTGTTTAAAGAAAGGATCAAAGATAACTTTTAGCACAGACTACGTTAACTGTTTTGAAAAATGTAAAACTCTTTTAACCAATGACCCAATCCTTCAATATCCCGATTTCACCAAGGAATTCATACTTACTACAGACGCCTCAAATTTGGCCATTGGAGCTGTTCTCTCCCAAGGAACAGTAGGGAGCGACAAACCCATAGCTTACGCATCACGCACTCTGAACACCAGCGAGATTAACTACAGTACCATAGAGAAGGAGTTGCTTGCGATTGTATGGGCAACCAAGTACTTTCGTCCGTACTTATTCGGTCGCAAATTTAAGATTATAACAGACCACAAGCCTTTACAGTGGGTTATGAGTCTAAAAGAGCCAAATTCTAGATTAACACGTTGGCGACTAAGACTTAGCGAATATAACTTCACCGTAATTTACAAGCAAGGCAAGTCCAACACTAATGCCGATGCCTTGTCAAGAATAGAACTTCTTAACGAAGAAGCTAGTTCAGTAATAGTTAACCCTTCTATTAACCAGCCCTCTCTAGATGAATCTAGAACTCTGACAGTACATACAGATGCCGAAAACCCAATTTTAGAAGTACCTTTTACCGACGACCCCCTAAATAAATTTAATAGACAAATACATTTTACGGTTGTAGATAACTTTAAAGGCAGGACCTCGGTCACAAAACCATTCGAGACGCATACCCGAACATCCATTCAGTTAACTAGGAATAACCTAGAATCGGACATCGTAAACGCGATCAAAGAATATGTTAACCCCAAAGTTAGAACAGGAATATTAATTACACCAGCTTTAGAAATGTACTCAATAATTCCAATTATACAAAATCACTTCAAAAGTTCGTCAATGAATTTAGTATTATCTAAAAGAGAGCTTGTCAATGTTAAAGAATATCTACGCCAACAGGAAATGATTCAGAAGTACCACGAGGGTAAAACAAATCATCGTGGTATAGATGAATGTTATCTCGCATTATCCCGACAGTATTATTGGCCCAAAATGAAAGATCAAATAGCGAAATACATAAATGAGTGTACCATATGTGGTCAAGGCAAATATGAACGTCATCCGATTAAACAACAACTCAACTTAGTTCCTCCGCCAACCAAGCCTTTTGAAGTAATACATCTTGATTTATTCACTGTGGAAACCGAAAAGTTTTTAACTATAATAGATTCCTTTTCTAAGTATGCTCAAGCATACCACCTAAGGGACGCTACAGCTGTAAGTGTCATTCAGGCTTTGTTAATATTTTGTACCCATCACGGTCTACCATTAACATTAGTGACTGATCGTGGCACCGAATTTACTAACCAGTTATTTTCAGAATTTACTAGACTACATGGCATACAACATCATAAGATACTAGCTCATTCACCTAATGAAAATGGTATGGTCGAACGCCTACATTCTACACTATTGGAGCATCTAAGAATATTAAAATTAACACATCGTAACGATTCCGCTATAAACTTAATGCCCTATGCAATTTTAGCGTATAATAGTAGCATCCATAGCCTCACCAAATGCAGACCCCTAGAAATCATTAGCGGTCACTTTGATCCCCGAGATCCATTAAATATTAATATTACTGAACACCTGGTGCAACAGTATATTCAAAACCACCGTTCTAAAATGAACAAGATGTACGAACTTATAAGCGAAAATTCGCTAAATCGTAGAATAGATATTATAGAGAATTTGAACAAAACCCGCGAACCTGAACAGTCTTATACACCTGAGCAACAAATATTCATTAAGAACCCTTTAGCTAGTCGTCAAAAACTGGCGCCACGTTTTACATCCGACACCGTACTCGCAGACTTACCGATACATATTTACACTAAGAAAAAACGTGGTCCTGTGGCCAAATCCCGACTAAAAAGGGTCCCTAAAAGTGCAAAATTGTTACAGGATGGCCCTGATGCTGTTCCTGCAAACGATAACCGCACAAGAGGTAATACTTGAAAGCCTGGACAATGGACCAGGACTTCTCCCTTTTAAATTAGGTCCTACTAAAATTGTTTCCCATTACCACTCCTTTTTGCAACCTATTGACTTAACTAATATAGCATCCAAAGTATCTGCTGTGAAAGCTCAATTAAACCAAATCAGGGGGCCTACCACAACCGTTTACAAAACAGTCTTATTGCAGGAGAGTTTTGTGTCAAGCTTAAAGAAATCTTGCTTATATTCGTACCACAACCGTACATTGTGCATGTCATGTATTCCTGCTTAGTGCTTTTGTGACGTCAAATTAATTTTAGTTCATTCAATTCGTACCATGACGAGATTTTAGAGCAGTATTGTATTTAACATTATTGTTTTTATGTCAAATTTAGCCGTTTTAAAAAAGTTGCTAGGTAGCAACTTTTTTATTATTGTTTTGCAAAATACTGCTCAAAAAATCATTTTCGTAACCCAAAAAGCAAGTAAACCGTATTTATATACATTAACTTAAACAAGAAATGGTCAAGCTGACTATTATAACGCTTTAAAAGTACTTTTTATTGTGTTCCACGGATACCTCCCTGTTTGGCCAACACGGCCATTATATCTAACTCAAACCGACTAAAAACGCACGCAGTTTCAATTAGGTGGATCAATAAGGCATTTTTGTCACCCACGCTCAGTCTTCTCCGGTTTTTAGCTAGCATGGTGCCCAGTGAGAAGACTCGCATCCCGGGAAACGCCTATAATTACAAGTATAAATTGTATAGAAGAATGCATAGAAATTGCTTAGATATTAAGCAAACAAATACAATTCTAAAAATTACAAGTATTTTACTTCAAAGTAAAAACTTCTTTTTAAAAATCCTTTTTGAATAAAAGAACTCTATGGTCTCTAAAAAAGAAATCACTGACATTAGGCGTAGGGCTTGACTCCAGGGAAGATTTCAGTATCCGGTGATTTTTCTCTAGGTTTAATAAATCTTCGAAAAGCCTCCGGACATTCTTCGATTACGCGGAAGTATATTTAGTCAGTTTCGTAATTTTTTTAAGTACCTACCCATTTGAGACATTGTATTACTATTATTATCATAATCCTCTTATTAAAACATTATGAAAACGTCCAATTTGTAGACTAATGAAATCAACTTATTACCGAATTTGTGACCGGAATACGGCAATAGGTGGACCGACCGAATGCAATCATTGATGAAATGTGGGTGTTGATGTTAATTCGCTTCTGCCAAAACACTCTGGGGATATAGGCGTGATTATATGTATATATTACCTACTTTTTAATAAATGCACGAACATCTATACATCATATACTTCGATAAAATCGTATCGCTATGGAATCTAATCATATAATCAAAAATATATAGTAAAATAGTGTTCATGAAAAAAGGCGAATATTTAACTCTATATAAAATCTCCGGAGATTTTGAGAAAGATAACCGGTTGTTCACAAAAATCTCCAGAGGTGCTCCGGTCTTTTTGTCTCCGGAGTACAGCCCTAATGCGAATGAATTATTGCCCGTTGTACCGTATGCACCATTGACCTGCACCATCAATGGTGCAGATGAGACTAATTAGTTTCATTTGCACCATCAATGGTGCAAACGAAACCATCGATTAGGTATGGTCTCATCTGCACCATTGAGATGACACTATAAGGTGCTATCAATGCGGTTGACCCTAGTGTTTTAGTTATAACATTTTTAATTTTACGAAACATTAAATACACAACTGTGTGTGGACAGAGGACTTTTTTACAAGTTTTTTTAAATGTAGTGTCATTATTTCATTTTCCGGATAGTCTGTTTTACCTACGTTCATTAATTTTTTTTTTTTTCAGTTTTCTACCCCTTCATTTCCCTAATGATTTCGAACTAGTTTTTTAAGTTTTCGAATAATCCTTTACATGTTGCTGCATACCATACAGCATGCATACATGTTTCAAGATATTCATTTGTTTTTCAAGGCGATGTTCACATGTTTTGCGACGTTCATTGGTTTTTTATTTAAATTAAATAATAATGGTGCAAACATGTGCAAACGAAACTAATTAGTCTCACCGGTGCATACGGTACGATGGACGGGGACAAGGAAAGTATGGTGAGGTAGTTGTATCAATATTAATGGTGCAAATGGAACTAATTAGTCTCATCTGCACCATTGATGGTGCAGGTCAATGGTGCATACGGTACGACGGGAATTATTGCAAGGAATACATAACTCTTTCTAAATAGTTCATTCATTTCCATCAATAAGTAGGAATAAAATAAAACATTATTGTACGCTCATGGTACGAATTTGAGTAAGGTTATTTTTGTGCCTGCAACAAGCCTGCAAACAAGGAAAAGAGAGATCGCTGTACGTTCTGTCATACTGTGTAGCGCCATCTCTTTCTCACACAAAACGGAACAACATTCACGTAATTTGTAAAACGTTTTTGATATAAATACTCTTTTATGTAACTGGCAGGATATTGAAAGAAAAAAAAAGAAAACTATCTGTCATCTGACATTAAAATAATTTTATTATGGCATTTTATTTTACACCTACACCGCAAATAATATGTAAAGCCTTGTAAAGCCATTAATAATTTTATAGTTTAAATTGCCTGGGCATTTTGATCAAATCATGCAAATATTATCTATTTATATTTTATATGTACTATTTAAAGTGGTAGTAGAGCGGGGCTGTAACTTGTAAGCTGGGAGTCCGAAGCAACGAGCATCTACTATGTTAACTGCTTATGCTGAATGAAGAATATAATTATTATTATGTCGCTATCCGAAGCTGAGAAAGAGCTCTCCGTCTAAGGCTACTGCTGAAAGACGCCAGTGTTCGATGAATGTGAATGATTTTCAGTGATAACCAAGTGGCATTGAAGCTATGTGAAAATGATCTATCCTAAGTAGCAAATTAAAACACATCGACCTAAGAAAGCATTTCTTTGTTATACAACGTGGAATAATTAGTGTGCGATACAAAGAATCTTCAAATGCCTCAACATCTAAACCTAAGTAAACGCAGTAGGAGTGTTGTTTTGAACCCTCTTTGTGACAAGCATGCAAAGTTAAGAACAAAATACAATTCATTCATATTCAATGTCTTCATAACAATCGTGAATTTTGTATTGTAGGAACCTACTTATGTAAAATTTTATTTTCTACCGCAAATATAAAGCCGTAATAATTTTATATGTTTTAATTGTCTGGGCATTCATGATCACATCATACAATTATAACAGGTGCAAGGGGTGCGAGGCAACGGGTCCTAGGGTCAAGTTTTATTTCAGCACATCGATAGCACCGTTTCGAGTGCGATACGTATGACGGAGTGGCACCCGAATTAAGAATACTGCTTGAACTTGACGACATTCAAGGCTCTCGAGTCCCAAGGTTAGATAGAGCTTTTTAGTGCATTCCACAATGGGACAGATTTTCATTATCTACCCATTTATTTTGGTTATACCTATTCAGTAGGTTCTAAAAGTATATAGGTAATTCATAGCACCGGGGCGAAGCCAAGGCGTGCAGCTATGTTGTTATTATGTTAGGATCGTTGCTGTGAGAACCGAACCGATGTCACTTGATAACATTAAAATGGACACGCGCACTGATGCTCTGTCACAACAAAGTGCCCAAAGGCGCAAAGTGCCCTCCCCGTATCCGGGGCTAGATGGGGACACTAGGGTCCCCACAACTCGAAGGCGGCCATCTCGAAAGAAGGATAAATGGTCCTGGGTCTGCCGGGGTGCGAGAGATATGCTTTTGGCAATCTCACCTCCGGCAATCAAGGACCCAAGACGGCGTGCGTTTTGGTCGGTTCGAGTCCGACATAACCGGCTCCACCGGCTCCGTGGGAGTGGAATCCGTGGGGATTTTCTACACTATAAAAAAAGGCTTTGTCACAACAAAGAGTACATTTTTGTAAAATGCACACTGCACATCCTTTTGTCTTTTAGTTGGCTTCTATTATCTAGATCTCCGCGCCACCCGCTCTAATAGCTCAAATTCTAATTAAATAATGCTTGATACTCGCAGCTTGATAGATATTTACACTTAACGGTCATTACCTCATCGACATCATTACAATCGACTCTCGCTCCGGATCGTTTTTGGTGCTGAGGCTGGCCATCGCAATCCAGCTTGGAAACGCGGCAAATGTGATGGTGGAAGCAAGCGTACAAAGATGGTTATTCGATTAATATAGACACCATATTATTTATTTAGTAGGTATTACATGGAATAATTTATAAAAGCAATTATATTTGTAAAATAGTTATTATTATAACTGGATCTTAATGCGGCCTTTCGAGCAACCGTTGAACTCTTGAAATAGCCATCATGCATGTTATTATTTGTGCGTGGTTGTTCACTCAGCTTATGCTATGGCTCTCGCATCAGTTGCCTATAAAATGGTAATGCAATGAACACCTAGAAAAAAACAACTATGTTAAGAACATGACATATTTACGAAACTAATAGTGGTCAATCACACATTACAATACATTAGCGTGTACTTAATTCAATATAAATATAGGCTTACCTTAGTCTTTACAGAGAACTCTGTAGATAGGGATTTTCAACAGTGTGGACTCTATTCATCACTCTGTGGGAGTCTCTTTCGCTTATTGAACCAATTTCATATAGGTAAAGGAAAGGGTCTCATTTTAATCGCGACTGCATTCGATGACGATTTCGTGAATAAGCAATATTAGCATAGCTTTTAGAAGCTGATAAACTCCTCGAATATTGTTTTTTCAATCGTTGTTTGTAACTATTGACTTTATTAAGGATGTCATATTTGACGCTGAACGAACAAAAAGAACGAAAACTATGGGTGACGTCCCAAAACTGCTAATTTAAACAACATTATTGTAATATTGCTTTAAGAGGTGATGGTACCAAAACACGAAGTAAGATTGAAATAATACTGCTTTAAGAGGTTGTGGTTGGCCCCCAGACCTCTAATTAACAATAGCACTCAGTCTATATATGAACCTCATATCGGATACCTTGATAGTAAGTTAGATGAAATCTCAGAGCAATTACAAACGTTTACTTCAACTCGTGTCAAAAGAGGACTTATAGATGGTCTAGGATCAGTCATAAAGAGCATATCTGGTAATTTAGATTATACCGACGCAATAAAATATGACAATGCCATTAAAGTACTCGAGGATGACCAACAAGAGTTAGCATTGCAATTTAACCACCATATAACTTTAAACAAGGAATGGATATCAGAAAATTCAAAAGTATTAGATAGTATTATTGAAAATCAAAGTAAAATTACCGAAAAGGTCAATGAAATTGCTAATACCACAAGTAAAGCTCGTACAGACTTTACGCACTTCGCCCATCTGGCCCAATTATTCTTAATACTGGGGGACAATATAGAGGAACTATCTGACGAACTGATACGAATTGAAAACCTATTGGCTTTTATTCATACTAATAGCCCAAATCATTCTATGTTGAACTTAGAAGCTCTAAGGGCTATGTTAACTAAAATTCGCAGCTTATATAATAGGGAAGAAACGTTAGACATAAGTGTAAGGGATTACTTTGATATTATTAAGTTGGGGTCTTATTATAGTGTTGATAGTATAGTTATAGTATTTAAGATACCAATCTTCTTGCCTAGTACCTATGACCTGTACAAACTGTCCATAATTCCTAACAAGAACCAAGAAATCCTTATACCACCCTCTCCTTATATAGTGATGCATGAGTCAGATTTCATGTACATAGAGACAGAATGTCCGAAAGCGAATACTTGGTACATCTGCGAGAAGAAATACAGCCTAAGTCAACGAGCTCAAGCGGACTGCATTCAACAGCTGATAGCGACGCAGAAAATCGACGCCACATGCAAATTTACACCGGTCGTACTCAACAAAGAAGCAGTAGAACAGTTGGACGAAAAACACTACACTATTTCGTTCCCAAAAGCTACCAAGGTCCAAACGTCGTGTGCGAGAAATGTCTATGAGACCTTACGAGGAAGCTTTTTGGTTGTATTACCTATGGGATGTTACCTACGTACAGCTGAACTTACCATCGCAAACTCCAATGACCATACAAGAGGACACGTCCTGAAAATCATAGATACACCATTACCGGATTCCGAAGATCTTGACTCCCTAGAGCCAGTGCTAACTCTAAACTCGATTAGCTTGGAAAACCTACACTCTAGCAATGCCAAAGTTGCGATTCAACCTCGTGCAAGTCTAAAGAAAACTCAAGATGCAACACTGTACCATACTACAATACCCATGTACACCATGATGTTGGGAGCAACGTCACTTATCGGATATATTCTCACACGAAGATATTTGGCAAAAACTAAAGAGAGCAAAAATGAACATAACCAAAACGGTACTCCGGAGATAGCCACCACAGAATCCACTACAACAGATCACTACTCAGCATTATTTTCGACCAAAGTACTCAAATAAGTGCTGATCTACGGCGGGAGGTGTTACACCATGGCACAATAGGACAACTGCTGACACACCAAATCCACCAGTGTAGCAATATTATTACTTTATTGCATCAGCCAACATGAGTGGTTGCATCACCCGACATGGACACAAGGCCTGGCCGCAAAATGCTGACACAACGTGACGAACATCCGACAACCGAAATTACGCAAAACGAAGAAACATGCGCCCACTTCTGATCAATCGCTGATCGCGGTCGTTAGGTCTAGAATTAATTCTAATTAATTGTAAAATCTTAAATAAATTTTTAATAAGTAAATTGGTTTTTTTTAAGTCATCCGTCTGCGGATTCTATAATTTGTTTGACATTTTTGTTTTGGCGCTTGTAATTACACATGTCATAGATTCTAATTCTGTTTTTTTGACCAAATTTGATTAATTATTTTGGTCAAAACAATTGAAATTAAGTTTTCAGTTGATTCATGATATCACACTTGTTATTCATTAACAATTTTTTTGGAATACTGATGACTAGTCAGAAAATACTTGTTTTCCAGTTTTTCTACCATTTGCGGTATCAAACCAATCGAAAATAAGTTTTTCTTTAAACAAATAAAAAAAATCTTTGAACTTTTTCCTTCAGGATCTGTTTTTTAAATTATTAATTTTGTCTTTCATAATAGAGAGACTCTATCTCTAATAGGATGTTCTTACGAAGTAGCTACTTACTTCTAGTTTCCACTGTTTGTCATACCGGATGAGAGAGGATTGAACATAATCCTTATTCCACATCTGTTATGATGCACAGAATATCGCATCACACAGTATTGGCCATGCTGTTGATGTGCTTATCACAATAAGATAGTTTCTAAGTTCATTAGGATACTTATATATTTGCATATATTTTTTTCTCTTGTTAGCTATAGCTTAAGTTAGATGGGAACCATTGTGTTTCGTTGTTATGTTAGTTCATATTGTGTCCATAGATCTGATCAATCTATGAAACTGTTTATAATCCAGAAAATATAAATCCAAAAATCCAAAAATTTTGAATTCCAACCTAGTAAGTATTACTTTACTGTCGCATCCCTTTCATTATTTTAAATTCATTCATAAAAACTGTTTGGAAGGCAGGGACGTCGGCTGACCTCCCGAACCCGACAAACAGTCTTTTTTTTATTCTTTTTTTTTTATACGCGACAAGTTACAGCAATTTAGGAGGGGCCTGCACCATGCTCAAGCCAGACATTTTTGTCTTTAGGGTAATCATCTGTCCTATAGTATGCTTTTTTACATAAGGTGGTCTTTAAAGTCGTTAAAGTCTTAAAAGTGTTTAATTCCATAGCAACAATTAGGAACCAAGTCGCGTCTTCTACATTTTGGTCCTTCGACAGTTTAACAAGGACTTCGCCGTGGGTATTTAGTTTTTCGGGACTAACGACTAGTGAAGTGAACTTGTACAGTACCAGTGACACTTTGAATTGCAGTGATCGTCAGCTTAGCAGTGACTGTAGTGGTTACCTTAGCAGCTTAACTTTAGCGGTGACTTTAGCAACAGGGAGTTGAGTGTTGGTGCTCAATTTCTCTTAGCAAAACCAGCAGATCTCTGACTGGGGGAGCAACCCTCGTTGAGCCAGCAGCAGTGAGTGTACAGCTCACCCTAGCAATCTACTGACTTGGGGAGCAACCCTCGTCGGTTTAGCAGCAGCAAAGGTGTTTTGCAAGTAAGTTCGTTCAATTTTACTTTATACTCCAGCAAGATGGAGATTCTGTATTTTGCTGAAACTGAGATTGCAGAGAGCACTAAGAAACTCCTCATCAATTTTAAAAAGGATAGCGTAGAGCGTAAACCTCTTGATTACTGTAAGCGTAAGCTTGATATACATGAGAAGTACTGGGAGGACTTCCAAGTAAATCATGAAAATATTCTTCCTTTCGAAAAAATTAGCCATATGTATTTTTTTAACTCGGAGTTTGGGCATACAAAAGAACGTTACTTGGCAGTAAAAGGACTTATTAGTCAGCGTCAGAACGAGTTGATTCAGCGAGGTCAGCAGTCAGTGTATCCTCATCTAGCACAGCAATATGCAGCCGGACCATCAGCCAGTCAGTCGGGACGGTCAGCAACAGCAGCAAAAACTCTAACCTATGAGTCAAAAGGACCCAACAGCAAACTTGACGATATGCTGCATGAACAGTTGGTCAATTTTAAAGCGTTTCTTAGAGCAGTCGAGAACATTGACATTGAAGCAATTGTCGATAAATGGGAGTTCGAGAACGCCTTTCGTATTCTTCAAAATCATTGGACGACTATTGATAACCTTCACTGGGATATCGTTGGCGAATCAGGAGAGAAAGCTATAAACTCCAAGATGCGGTCAACGTCCTATCGGGCAAAATCTGCTCCTCAAATGGAGATTCCTGTGTTTTCAGGCAATTGCCTACAGTGAATGTCCGTCAAGAATTTATTTAGTGAAGCGATTCGAAGCGAACACAGCATTAACAAACGCTCAAAAAAATGCAATTTCTTAAAAGCAAGGTGAAAGGTGAAGCCGAGCTTTGGAACATGGAATCCAGTGATAAAAAACATGCAGCTTCGCTTTTCTGCGCAGTTTGCTTACAGAATAGGGACACTGTGAGTGTGGTATGTGACGGTACATGGCGAAAACGAAATATCAAGAATGTGCGGGTAGATGAAGAACCTACTACCTCACGGACTCGAAGACGGCGGGCGTGCACTACGGAGCCAGTCAACCTGTGACCACGGCCGGTGTGACCTGGTCGATACGTCAGGCAAATCAAAGGTACGTTATGTACCTATACCATCGCTCGTTCGAAAAGCCTTCGTGGTCGCATTTGGAGCATATTAATTTAGCAGGTCCCGAGTTCTATAAAAGTCGTCCAGTTGAGTTGTTGGTCGAAGCAGATGCCTATGCTCTTATCATGTTAGATAGTTTGAGAAGGAGCCCTGAGTCGTCTTCGCTTTTAACTTAGCAAACCCAGCTAGGATGGCTCATCATCCACATAAAGACGTTAGTCCTGATTGCATCCGAGGCCACGGTGCCCTCGGAGCTCAGGGTCCGCCTTCCGGCTCTTCCTCCTCCACTTCGCACGATCTTGGGTGTCCAAGGTAGTGAGACCGTTTTCACGCATGTCACCCTCCACGACGCCAAGCCAGCACTTCTTGGGCCTACCCCTTCTACCTGGACCGGGTGGGGGCGCCATTGCCAGGCATTTGTTACCCACGTAGCTGGGCGGTTTCCGCAAGACGTGGCCGCACCAGCGGAGGCGGCTCTCTTGCATTTTATCTGCGATGTCACGGACATGAAGGCTGCCGCGGATGCGTGAGTTCCTCACGCGATCTTTACGCGTGACTCCACACATCCACCGCAGCATTTTCATCTCCGTGACACGCAGCATCTGCTTGTGCCGCTCCAACAGCGGCCACGCCTCACAGCCGTGTAAGAGGACAGGTCTAATGATCGTTTTATAGACCTGCCCCTTCAGCCTGACTGGCATTTTAGAGTCGCAAGTGACGCCAGTCATTTCCCGCCACTTAGCCCACGCGGCGGCAATACGTGCCTTGACGTCGTAGTCGATGTCACCAGAAGCGTGAAGTACAGATCCCAGGTACTTAACCTGATCCGTGCGCTCGACCAAGTCATCGCCTATGCGAACGGGTGTGGGATCTGTTGAGTTTAACGCCAAGTACTCTGTCTTCGCCACATTTAGCTTCAGACCGCCGTTCTCAAGCGCCTCCTTCCACACTTTCACACGTCGCACCAATCTGTTCCTGTCTGCGTCCATCAGCGCAATGTCATCAGCATACATAAGCAACCATGGAGGCTGCTCATGTGAGTCTCTGATACTGTCCGACAAAACGTCTAACACTAAGCTGAACAGGTAGGGACTGAGTACGGATCCTTGGTGTACCCCGACGGTGATGGGGAAGGTTTACGTGTCGCTAACAGCGGTCCGAACCACGGAACCGGAATCTTGGTACATGTCTCGGATGATGTCGATGTAAGCCTCTGGGACTCCTTTGGACCGCAGTGCCCACCAGATCATCACGCGAGGCACACAGTCGAAGGCCTTCTGCATGTCTAGGAATAGACAGTACAGGGGCGTGTTCCTCGCCCTGTATCTCTCCGCGACGATCCTTAGGGCGAACGCCGGATCCATAGTCCCGTGCCCGGGGCGGAACCCATACTGACACTCCGAGAGGGTACTCTCCTGTCGGATCCGGGAATCGATTATCCGCTCGTAAAGCTTCATGGTGTGGGACATTATCTTTATACCTCGGTAACTACCACACTCCTGCACCGATCCCTTGCCCTTGAAGACTGGCGTAATAACACTCAGCCTCCACTGGTTTGGGATTTTACCGGTGAGGAGGATACGGTTATAAAGATTTGCGAGGATGCCCACCCCACGGGCACCCATTGCCTTCCAAGCCTCGATGGGGACTTCGTCGGGTCCGACAGCTTTCCGGTTCTTCATGCGACGAATGGCAGTCTGAACTTCAGCAGGCGTTATCGGTGGCACTAGTCCTAGATTTGGAGGGAGATCTGGTGGCTGCACCTCTTTATGCTGCTTATTCAGCAGATCGTGGAAGTATGAGCGCCATCTCTTCTTCACCGTGACTTCGTCGTACAACAGGTTTCCTCCAGGGTCTTTGATGCAGCGGCACTTGGTTATAGCCTGCACCGCTTTGGCCCTGGAGCGCGCCAACTTGTAGATGAGCTTGGCTAAAATGTGGAACTATAAGGCTACAGTTTCATTGTAACGTCATCTTAAATAACACAGCGGATATTCATAAATTTTGGAAAATTGAGGATATTCACGAGCAAAATGAGAAGTCAGCAGAACGACGAAACGTCTGGAAAGCGGTCGTTATGAAGTTAGGTTACCGATAAAGCAGCAAGCGAGTGAAAAGCTAGCATCACCTAAGGAGATGGCATTAGCGCAATTTATAAATCTAAAGAAAAAGTTTAGCAAGCAAGAATATTTAGCAAAGCAATATTAAGCAATTTTTAAGCGAATATGAAGGGTTGGGGCATATGAACTTGTAACAGCAATGGAATTGAAAGTTACGTACCTCGCCATGCGGTTCAGCGAGCTGAGTCCTCCACTACGAAGTTACGTGTTGTGTTTAATGCGCCCGCAAAGACTTCTTCGGGATTTAGTCTAACCGATGTCATGTAAGCCTAACTAGCAACAAGACACTGTTACTCAAGTGGAGACAATATCAATACGTATTCACTGCTGATATTGAAAGTATCGGCAGATATTGGTAAACGAAGCAGATCGAAAATTACAGCAAATAATTTGGCGAGCTCAAGCAGATGAGCATGGAATCCCATTTTTTCTCAAAATGGTTTTTGTCCTAATTTAAATTGTCATAATAAGTTAGGCATAATTTTCTTTGTCATAATAATAGTGTGTCATAATTGGTTTTTAGTATACTTTGTTATTAAGCATAAATATTGTATTCCTAATGTTTTTATTCATAACTTTGATATGCTTAAAGTTGTAAAGCATATTGTTTATTTGTCTAATAGTTATTTTAACACCCCGACTAAGTGCAATCCGACTCGGATAGGTTAGGTTAGAAGACTACGCCTTAGTCTTCGTGGGTTTTTTTTAAAACCACCCAGAATGAGGAGCTCCGCGAAGCGGGGCTCTGTCAAGCTTAGTTAGTAGACGCCATTGTATGCTTAAAATAGTTATGGTTACGCGTCGTTATGCTTAAGTAAACTTATGCTTTGGGATAGTATGCTTATAAAATAGTATGCTTATAGTAAATAGGATTAAAAAAATTATGAACCTAGACAAAACCAATTATATGGTATTTAAAAACAAAAATTCAAATCACAAAACTGTGTCAATAGAATGTAATGGTGAATTAATTAAAGAAGTTCAGTCTACAAAATTCTTAGGCATATACATTGACTCCGATTTGAGCTGGAAAACCCAGGTCAATCAAATCTGTAATAGGTTAAATTCTTTCTCATATGCCCTTTATATGCTTAAGAAAGTAGCAAGTGAAGCTACACTACTAACAGCGTACCATGCTAATGTCGGTTCTGTCCTCACTTATGGTATTCTATTTTGGGGAAACTCAGTTTACAAGGAGGATGCCTTTAGAGCCCAAAAAAGTGCATCAGAAGTATATGCGGACTAAAAAAGATTGAATCTTGCAAACCATCGTTCGCTAGACTAGGGATTCTCACCTTGCCTGCACTATTTATCTATGAAGCTGCAATTATAGTCAGGAAGGATCCTAAAAACTATGCAACACTTTTATAAGTGCAAGACATAAGACCACTCTTTGTATTAAAAAATGTAGGACTACAAAATTTCGTAATAGTGTTTTTGGCATGAGCACAAAGATATATAATAAACTACCGGACAATATTAAGAGTTCTGAGTCTATTAATGTTTTTAAAAAAAGGCTTCGAGAGTTCTTGGTCACTAAAGTATACTACTCAATCAGTGAGTTTATGCATGATGAAAACATTGTGAGTTGACATAATACATAATATGATAATAATAATAATAATATAATAATGTATATAATACATACTAATTTAATTTTTTAATTTACATCTTTGACATACCTATTTATTTTATCGCATATTGATTTGACGACTGTGTAAATTATATTATAAGAAACATTGTTGACATTAATTTATAATTGTATTATATAATTAGTTTAATGATAATTATAATTTAATAGCTTAAATAATGACTTGTTCAAATAAGTGCGTTCTCAATTTAATTCTAAGTCTGTGATTGATTGTACGTCTTACCAGACATATCACAGTGATACCTACTTAATTTATGTAAATGACAACATCTACTAAAACCTGTGATAAACAATAAAATTGATTTGATTTGATTTGATATGATTAAAAGTTATGGCAAATGAGTATTATGCGTAAATAATGTTAGGACAAGTAACATTTTGCAAGGTTAAATTATGACATAAAATCGTTGAATAAAAATAGAGAACCGATGAGCATATTAGAGCATATTATCAATTAACTACGATTACATACAGCATGAATTCAGCTCCCTTTTTGGCGATGATGACACTTCGAAAACTAGCGCCCGACGAGCAGCATAACTTTCCTATAGCAGTTTATTTTTTCAATTTTTAATTTAATAATTTATTAAATCATTGGACTACCGTAGGGATCATGAATACACATCATACGAGAATTCACTTGACCGTCACTCTTTAACTACACTCGCTGAACGACGGATAATATTTGAACCAGGTATTCCTATTTAGAATCTTAAATCACCACATTGGGCGTCAATGTGGTGATTTAAGATTCTAAATACATTCTAGAAAAAACTATTGCTGAACATATTATTTTGTTCAGCAATAGTTTGGCTGCTTACAAAATTAAGTTGTGCAAACAGCTTCTTAAAAATTTACTCTTCTTCTTCTTCTATCGTGGCGATGGCGCCTCGACCCTCAAATTATCTTCTCCCAGTGTGCTGCCACCTGTATGGCGTTCTCGGAGGCGCACATAAGGTCCTGCGGTGTACATGTGTATGGGCATTTAGCACATATCAACAGATGGGCCATTGTCTGTGGAGTAACACCACATTCACATCGCAGGTCTGCCCCCTCCGAGAACCCCCATCTGGCCCGGCATTCCTTGCTTCGGCCAACCCGAGTCCGGAGTCTGTTTAAAGACTTCCATCTGTTCCAGGGCAGATCATGTACAGGCGGGAGTTCCTCTGAAAGCGGGACGAAAGGGGTTGGTAGTGGACCCTGTGCTCTCCAGTGTTCGGTTCTGGCTTGAGAGGGGTCACCGACAATTGGGCCAACGCACGCCCAGAAACTTCTGCGGCTTTTCAGCCTTAGTGGCACGTGAGGGTGACCGCTAAGGGGGTGTCGCCGGTCCGACTCCAGCCACTTAGGCTTCAGTGCGTTGCTCTCGTAGTAGGAGCTTAGCTCTTCGAGTGCGCCGTTCAAGTTTGCCTCCACCTCCTCAAAAGATCCCTGTGACGTGAGGGCCAAATCATCGGCATAAAGGAAGCGGTTCGTACGTGGGCTCCTGGGTTGGTCGTTGGTATAGATGTTGAACAGTAGGGGTGCCAGGACACTGCCCTGAGGTATGCCATTTTTCTGCGTTCTCCAGCGACTCTTATCGGAACACAGGTGTACCTGGAAGCGGCGATTCCGCAGGAGTTCACCCAGTACTTCTGCGAGTTTGTAGTCTCCTGTGATACTCTCAGTCTTCCAGAGCAGGCGTTTTATGTTGACCGTGTCGTAAGCTGCGGATAAGTCAACAAAGACGGCACCGGTCACTTTGTGTGTCTCAAAACCATCCTCAATGTATTGAGTCAGGTTGAGGATCTGGCTACAGCAAGATTTTCCTGGCCGGAAGCCGGCCTGCTCTGGAATCAGCCTGGGGTCTACGACGCTATTTAGGCGATTGAGAAGCATCCTTTCGAGAAGTTTCAGTGTGTGGCACAAAAGGGAGATTGGTCTGAAGTTCCTGAGATCGTCAGTGGGTTTGCCTGGTTTCGGGATTGCAATGACTTTGGCCTTCCTCCAGACACGGGGGATCCTAACAGAGGCCATGCAGGTGTTAAATAGTGTTAGGAGCCACGACACTGCTCCACTGAGATGTTGTCCATTCCGGAGGCTTTCCCCGGTTTCAGGTCCTTTATTCCGGCGATTATGTCAGGCAGGTCAAAAGGCCTACAGACAGAAGAGTCACTCGCCGTCTCCGGGAGCACCTGCTTCGGGACTCTACCAGGTCAGTGCGTGGGTTTGCCGTTCGCAAGAAGCTGATGAGCCACCTGATTTGCCGTCACCTGGCTTGGTGGCTTGGCTGACGGAGCGTCGCTAGTGAGCCTCCGAACGGTGCTCCATGCCTTCCTGCTGTTGTGAGTCAGGTTTATTCCACTAATGGAGTCCATCCACCTGCCGCGACGGCTTTCGCTCACCTCCGAAAGTAGCCTCTCACCAGCCTCTATGGTGTCAGCCGAGAATGGGTCGCTATTGTACAGCTCCTGGTACTCGTTCAGGGGCCGGACGGAGTCCGTGGAGAGACCCGGGACGTAGTGCGTCCGACAGCCTCTTGGAATGCATCTACGGGACGTGCGGGCGACGGCATCAGTGAACTCGTCATAGTTTTGGGGTGTTGGAGGTATTTCCAGGAGGGCATCGTCTATTTCCGCTGCAAACCTTTCCCAGTTTGCTTTCCTATAGTTGAAGCGGCGCCTGAAAGGTACGGCTATAGGCCGTACAATCGGCTCGACGCTGCACATCACTGGTCTGTGCTGGGTCCGAGGGATTGGCTGGCACATCGTTTTCTTGCACTGCCTGCTGATATTTGCGCTGACGAAAACCAAATCTGGATTATAACCACGTCGCCAGCGTCGGCTGCTGAAAGATGGTGGGTCTTTTGGACTGTGGATTAAAGTCAGGTCGTTTGCCTCCGCCCATTCCTCTACCGCATGATCATCTGCATTCGTGTCCCCGTAACCCCAGTTTATGCTGTGGCTGTTGAAGTCACCAATGACCACCTTGCTCTGTTGGTTGTTTGCGTTTTCAGGGGCATTGAACCAAAAAGTCGAGCCCGGAGGCTTGTACACTGAGCTCACCGTACAGGAGCCAGTGTCCACGGTGATTATTTCTACGTCGTGAACAGATGTGCACTGGGCCGTTGATATGCTTACGCCCGGAGCAACAAACACTGCGTTACCGTGTTTCGGATGACAGATCTCGGCGATAAGCGACAGTCCAGGAATGTATGGTCTGCTCTGGCAAACATCCCTGTGAGTTTCTTGCACGCAAAGGATGTCACAACGGGTGTTCCGTCAGAGACTAGAGAGTATCTCCGCCTTGTCCTGAGAGAACCCTTTTATGTTTATGGAGATGATGCGCAGAGCTGACTTTAGGTGTGGACTATCAGAGTGGCAGGATTGGTTTTGAGGTGCCATCGTGGTGTAATAATTAGTTTCACGGCGTCGCCGCTACTCACGGAGAGGGCCCGAGCATAGGTTTTGCTCTTCGGGAAGCCTTATTACGTCCATTTATGTAAATTTACTTACTATGTGTATTATATTGTTATGAATATTTATAGTTTGTAATATGTTATGGAACTAAGTATCTATATATATAAAATATATAAGTATCTATTGATCTACTAAATAAATGAAAATAAAAAAGCAGCAAAAATATTACAAGAAATTTTTTATACGGATGATTTAGTATTGGGGCCCATACCTATCGATGAAGGAAAAAGCAGCATAGCAGAATTAAATTTATGCCTAAGCAGCGGCGGATTTTTGTTGAGAAAGTGGTCAGCAAATGACAAGACAAGAAGCTATTGGAAAATATAAATTTATCTCAGCAGAATAATCAACGCCATCGTTTATTTTATTAGAACTGAGAATACAGCTAAAACTTTAGGATTAAGATGGAATCCAATCACAGATGTATTCAGTTTCCAATACACATCAGAAGCAAATACTACAAAAGCTAACAAAACGATTGCTTCTGTCTAAAATGTCTAGGTTATTTGACACCTTAGGTTGGCTAGCACCGCTTACTACAAAATTCAAACTATTGTTTCAAAAAGTTTGGTTAGATGAAATTCAATGGAGCGATTAAGTTTCAGTTGAGATTAAAAATGAGTGGATCAAATTAACTGAAGATATGGGTCGTATTAGCGAATTTATTTTCCTAGATGGATAAATGGGTTTACATGGGTTTTGTGATGTATCTCTCAAAGCATACGCTTGTGTCTTGTATGCCAGTGTGGTACTAATCGCAGCAAAGACAAGATTGGTACCAAGCAGTAAAACAGTATCACTGCCGGGATTGGAACTTTGTGCAGCGGAACTACTGTTTAAACTTTTATCCAAAGTCATCTCAAGCATAGGTAGCATAGATCACCAAATCTATGCTTGGAGTGACTCCAAAGTTACCCTTAGCTGGATCCAAGGCAATCCTGATAGAAGAAGCCTTTTGTAGCAAATAGAGTAAAGTGAATCATTAGCATAATATCACCTGAATCTTGGCATTACGTGTCAACTAAAGATAATCAAGCTGATTCAGCAAGCAGAGGACTATCAATTACACAGTTGATAGAGCATCCGTTGTGGTGGCAAGGTCCAACCTGATGGTTGATACCCGAATTTACACGACAGGAAAAGCAAGCAGAGTATAAGACGGAAGAAGAGATCCAGAAGCAAGTTACAACAGTTTAAAATACCGTTCCTAAAACAACATAATTGAAGATTAATTAAATCGACACAGTTCCTTCGTAAACATAAATAGTATTGTAGCATGGTTATTACGTGCACTGCTTGCCGGAAAGGAAACAAAGGCCGTCGTAGCTCACATTACTAGAGCTAAGGAAAGAAAAGTCGATTCTAATATTTTAAATGCGAAAGTAACTCTATCTGTCTTTATGTCTGTCTGTCTGTCTGTCTGTATGTTACGCTTTCACGCCTAAGGGTCGGTTTTTTGATTCGTAGTTTGACCATTTGTTATGTTGACCATTTGTTAAGCATTAACCAATTGTTGAAACAAGATACCGTTTTTTCAACACAATTTGACTAATTGTAATTGTGACAAAATGGTTAACTATGTTGCCATTATAATGAACACAGAGATACGCGATTTCAGTGGGGAGTATTTTTTTTTCTGTCAACACTTTAGATTTATCAAACATTGGCTGTCAATATGTTACTTTTGTCGATGGCGCTTTTGACTTCGGGGTTTTAAAATTCTGACGTTCATATGTACCTAAACTGAATAAATGAAATTGATTCTTTGATTCTTTGATCACGAATACATTGCAGAAGGAGATTGACGTAACGTCTATTCAGCAAGAATTTACATTAGCTGCATTAGCGACCGTCAATATGATTCAGAATTTAAAGCGAATTCAGGATACTTTCCTGGATACAATGACTGAAATCTATCACGGTCAGATCAATCTGCATCTCTTAACACCACAACAGCTCCGTGGAGAGATACAGATACAGTTACCCGTAGATGATATTCAGTTCCATTTGTACGAGATCGACAAATTGTTAAAAGTCAAAGCGAGGATGACTGAGAAATATTTCATATTTGAAATTACCTTACCTTTAATCAGTAGAGATACGTTCCAGCTATATTAATTGATACCAGTACCGGTCTAAATTAATAAAAGTATGATCAGCATCTGAGGAGAGATGCATATTTATCAGCAAGCGCCAGCGATCTTCGAAGTTGCGAATATCAAGCGGAACTTTTGTCGCCTACCTTTGTCGGCTTGTCCAGAGTTTAAGTCCTGATGAAAAATTCTGTGAAAAGGAGAAGCTATCTAGTTGCAGGATTATAAAATTTGGCTGTGAAAACAAATCCGTTACATGACATTTCTACTTACTTGTATTTCTGCTGCGACTCATACTCTTTAAGAGTTATATGCGACGACGACCTACAAGCGCGCGAAGTCAGCAAGGCTGGACTTATTCAACTTGCTAAGCAATGCATTGTAAAGGGTCGTGATGTAACACTTTTTTCGTATTAGCAATTAGAGAATAATCTCAATCTTAAGCCAAATATACTCGAAACAAAATTAACACCGATCTATAATTTTTCAGCACATTTACTCTTTTTTAAAGGGTTTGACTAAAATAAAAGATTTAAGGTAAGGTCAATGGACTTGAGTATATTTTCAATGACGCCGTTTCCGTCGCGATACGTTTGGATACATCATCTACATTATGCCGGAGAAGGGACTAGATCATCAACCTTCTTCACGATGATCATACGTATCGTGGGCGATTGGGTGAAATGCCAATACAAAACATGGATTGTTGTTTTACACATTTACTCTTGTTTCACAACTTTAGCAAACACTCTAAGTTTTAAACATATTAGAACAAAGATGACGAAACTAAACATAATATATCGATGGCTGCGGGGAATATTGCTGCAATAGCCATAGCAGCACTTTTCCGATTAAGCCATTTTCGTAATCTACGAACCCTATTACACCTTGTGAATTTTTTTCAGAATTTTATCTTGAAAACTGGCCAAGTTAGCAAAGGTGCATTGGGTAAAACCCCATTATTCCTCGAATATAATCACTGAATATTTTGCCGGGATAATCGTGCAATGTGCAATAATAATAAAAAAGAAACAACTTTGCACAAGCAGCGGCCATTGTAGCTTTGTTCCCCGAAAAATCTTTGATTTCCGATTCACAATAAACATTGCTATACAAAATAATTTAAACTGACACTATTAATAGTAAATACTTGTATTCTACCAGGAAATAAAAGTGTGTCGACTAAATATTCAAGAAATAATGCTGTAAAATATGACCTATTTAATCCTACCAGAAAACTTAGTATTTTATTTCAAACAAAAACAAACCTTTAGATAAAAGAAAAATCTGATATTTTAATTATGTAAGTATGTAGATAGGTCAGTACATTTTTTTTATCATCATCATCATAACAGCCACACACAGTCCACTGCTGAACAGGCCTCTCCCATAGACCTCCAGAATGACCGATCTAAAGCAGCCATCCAACGCTTCCCGGCGACCTTGATTAGGTCGTCCTTCCACCTGGCCGTTGGGTGTCCTACAGTACGCTTGCCCGTACGCGGTCGCCATTCCAGAACTTTTTGCTCCATCGGCCATCTGTTGCCTGTTGCCTGCCACTTCAACGAGCTAATCCGCTGGGCTATGTTGGTTACTTTTGTTCTCCTACGGATATCATCATTTCTGACGCGATCACGTAGGGAAAAACCGAGCATAGCCCTTTCCATAGTTCGTTGAGCGACTTTGAGCTTTTGTAGGAGACCTATAGTTAGGGACCACGTTTCAGATCCGTAAGTCATCATTGGTAACACACATTGGTTAAAGACTTTCGTCTTTAGGCACTGAGATATGTCGGACTAGAAGACATCTCCTAGTTTCCCGAACGCTGCCCAGCCGAGTCGGCCCATATTTCGATCGAATTGAAGGGTTTCTCATAGTCCACGAATCCTAAGCAGATTGGCCAGTTATAGTCTATAGTCTTCTGTATAACCTGTCGCAGCGTGTGGATGTGGTCTATGGTACTGTTGCCTTTCTGGAATCAGGCTTGTTCGGGAGGTTGAAAGTCATCGAGCCTGTTGGCGAGACGGTTCGTAATAACCCTTGAGAACAGCTTGTAAATGTGACTCAGGAGCGTGATGGGCCTATAATTCTTCAACAAAGTATTATTGCTTTTCTTGAAGAAAAGTACCACCACCCCGTTCCACGCTTCCGGCGCTATGCCTTCGTGTAGGACGGAATTAAAAAGCCCCTGAAGGACCTTTAGTACCGGCGTTCCGCCCGCTTTCAGAAGCTCTGCTGTAATTCCGTCCTCACCCGCCGCTATGTTATTTTTTTAGCTGTTTGAGAGCCATCCTAATCTCGTACAGGCTGATGTCCGGGATGTCTTCTGTATAATGTCGGGTAAACTTGGCTCTTGGATCTTTAACCATGCCCGCGGGCTGTTTAACTGACGTATATAGCTGCCCATATGAATGGCAAAGTTAGTGACTAGAAATACAATGTCATCGAGATGGAACTATCTGACTTTTTAGACATTAAATTACTTCTCGAGGGCCAAAATTAGACCCAAGATTCGGTGGGAAAAAACAAAACTTTAGAGGTGGCAACAGTTTGAACTCCACTCAGGGTCGAATCTGTTTACAAAATACAGATTCAACCCTGAATGGAGTTCAAACTGTTTATAGCACTACTAGTCAAAATAACATTGTGTATTAATTACATTTTCTTCTTAGTATAAAACAAATGTAATACTTAGTAATTTTCTTGTTGATTGCAGTGATTTTGCACATAATGATATTATTAAGTTACTCAATAAAAGATATTATTAAGACTTTCTACAATAAATAAGGTCAAATTATTTTGAGATATTTACGTAATAATCTAAATAGTCTCTGTATTCATTATAATACAACTATATTCGTTCAATGTTCCTACACAGCAATAACGAATACGTTTTTCAAATCGAACATTGAAATAACGTAATAACAATGCAAAATGCTATTACTGCAGTGCCACACATGCTTAAGGTCAGCGAACAACGACGCAATAGACTATTGCTGTTTGATTGTTTTTGCAGTTTTTACCGGAATAAAACGATAATGGACTCATATGTCCAAAACTTTCAATGTATAAAACAGCATTCTGCTTTTTTTCATTTTTTAATTATTTCCTGTGCATTTTTCATTTTTACGTACATTTATGTGACTCCAGAAAAAAATAACTCATCGTTTGACATAGTAAACGTTTTGATGCACCTTGTAGTTTAGAAATTATTCAAGATTTTCACAAAATCTTTTTTCCTCTAAAATTGAGATTTGTCGATTGTGGCTTTATTCCCCGCAGCCATCGATATGATACCTATCTTGAGCAGTTAGTTCGCGCACTCCACAAGAATTACCACTACCACTCATCACTACTCGAACTTATCCATCTTCGAGCACCCATCTCACCGATCTAACCTTCATGCGCACGTCTCACGCGCGTCCTCCAATGTGGCGTGCGGACCACACTCTGGGCTCGGCTCAATATACGTGTTCTAATTTTGATAAACAATGTTTTGATGTGATGTTCAAACGATGAATGAATTCAAAGTGAATAATGATTTTACAATACCTTTTAATGACAAATTAGCTGTTAATAGATAATGTCTTTCACAAAGTACTTTCATGACTGTGTTAGAATCATGTTAAAATATGGAGTGGCCAGCGATCAGGTGAGGTGTAGCTTGATGTATTATAGTGTATTTATATTACTGTAAAGAATATTTTAAAGGATTTGTAAATAAGAAACTACTTTATACAATATTGAATAACACACTTGTACACACGACAATGCCTATAAGTATGCAGGCCACACTAGTAACACGTATGTGTGTGTAAATCTAACGAGTGTATTATATTACGTTTCTATGTGTGCGTGTTGTTATTAACTTGTTTTGAGACTCTAAAGTAAAATTGTCAGTCAAAACAATTAACATTATTGAAATTAATCCTACCCACATTAAATAACAACTACTGTGCTCATCACCCGTGCGCGATTAAGTTAGCTTATTTTACTTCTTTCACATAAGTTCTCGTAGCAAAGTGTCTAAGACGGCGGATATAAATCTGCATCGTATTCGAGTGTCGCGAGATCGAATCCTTGCGCGACGAGCGACGCGACGTGCAGAACTCTTTTTGCCGTTTTTGTAATATATTTTTTTAGTAATAAGTAAATTTTATATTACATATTATAATAAGTATAAAGAAATTGTTTTATTTTCCTTCTTTGTTATTTTATATTAGATAGTAATACTATATAATCTATAATATTATATAATATTAAATCATATATATAATATTTTTTTTAGTAATATTACCATACTCATTACTAAAAAAATATATTACAAAAACGGCAAAAAGAGTTCTGCACGTCGCGTCGCTCGTCGCGCAAGGATTCGATCTCGCGACACTCGAATACGATGCAGATTGATATCCGCCGTCTTAGACACTTTGCTACGAGAACTTATGTGACAGAAGTAAAATAAGCTAACTTAATCGCGCACGGGTGATGAGTTCCATTCGGCTTAGCCGAGCTTAGACGAAAACGCCCGAACAGGACATGATGCCCTATATTGTAAAAGGTAAAAGTATACGATGCTGGTACGAGCGTGTAAGTCACGCACATAGAAACGTAATATTATAATACACTCGTTAGATTTACACACACATGCATGTTACTAGTGTGGCCTGCATACTTTTAGGCATTGCCGAGTGTACTTTTCCACTAATTTTACTTTATACAATATTTTTATAAGTGGGTAGGTGAAAATCATTCGATGCAATGCGACGTCTCAAATGTTATAAAAAGACGATGTCAAGTGTCGTCGGGACAGTTGATCCCGAGCCGTTGAAGTGTGAGGTACGATATACCTCTGTTATATTTATAATGTTATAACAATATGTACTTATAGTGTTATAACAGTGAATGTAGTAATAACTACTGTTATAGTGAATAATACGAGTATAATTAGTGGATTGGTATTTAATAAGTAATTGAATTAGCAATTATAATTAAATACCCTCTTTGGGTGTTCCAAATATTGTGTAACTAAAATATACTTGTAAAGTAGCCGAATCAAAGTATTACTTGATGTATTTGCGATAATAGGGGATAATAAACTATCATAGTAATAATGGCTGTAAAAGTATGGCTATACCAATGATTATAAGGGCTGATTCGATACCAGTGTGGTATCTAAGTTTTATGTACTACCTATGTATCATAGTGTCGGCTATTAGTCTGTTTAACTGATTTACCAGATGATACAATATCACTATAGCGTATTAGTGACTGTGCAAGTATTGTCATACTAATAAATATGAGAACTGGTTCGACTCCAATGTGGTTCCTATGTGATGATTATATTATCTGTGTTATAGTTTTGACTATTATACTGTTGTAACTGGTCTGACACCAGGGTCGTCTTATATTGTAATGTTTGGCTACGAGCCTGGTGTAAGATGAAATGAAATAATAATTATGTTGTGGTTATAAGGCAGACAGGTTTTCTTGTCAGTTCTTTCCTGTCTACAACAGCTTTTGGAACTGACATAGTATATCAGAATAAAAGAGTGATAAAACAGAATTGTATTTATTGTTTAATTTCCTTGGTTCAAATACATACTTACAAATGGCATCCTGTTTATGGGTATATATAGTAATTTATAGGCTTATATATATGGTTACCCAAAATTTTACCCCCCCCCCCCACAAATTAACAATAGATTAATTGCATTCGACATTATCATTCGACATTATTACTTTCATTTGACATTTATAATTTTTTCTTGACATTATCATTCAAATGCAATTTATATACTATATTAATCATTTAAAAATTGTGAGGCCAAACTTATAATTGTTTCCCACGTTTTGGGAAAAGAATCTCACTGGTATACCGAATTTTAAAACTGCCCACACATGAAAAAATGCAAATATTGTAGTGTTTGGGAATTAGAATATTTAAAAATATCAATATAAACCTTTGAAAACGCCGTAAGGCTATACCGGTCAGGTTCAGAATAAAAATAAACTCAGTGGAAAAGTACAAGTGTGATAATCAATATGTGTAGCAGATTCCACCAAGTGCCATCAATCTCCAGTATAAACAGATAAGTTTCCTTGTACAAACAAATTGCCTTTTTAAGATAATCATTAGGAACCTTGCATTGGGACTAGAAACATTTTATGAAATCATATTAGATTACATTATGATCTAAAGGTCTTCAAGTCCGTAGTTTCGTCTCATCAACAGACATGCGGCGCACACCAACCTATTATATTTAAATGAACCCGTATTTCCCTTGGTCACGAGATGGCACCTGAACGGCTGGACCGAATTCTCTAATCCTTTTTTGTTGTGTTCGTTATTGTTAGGACAAGGTTCTTATGAAAGAAAAAATTAAGAAAATTGCTCAGAAAATTAGACAATTTAAGAATACTTAACCACCAAATAAAATAGCTGACCTGACAGACGCCATGTCATTATTTTGAATTTGGAATTCGAATTCAAAAAAATGTGTTTATTATTCTAATAATTCTCTATTATATTTTTCCTTAGAGGAAGAATACATACTATAGAGAAATGGACGGCGTGGCCGAATGAGATAGAAGATTATTACCTAAGGTCAATAGCCAAAGATTGCAGTGTTGCCATAAAATAAGATTTTCCCCAAAGACTCGGGAGGATTCAATGCTTAGGTACTAATTCAGTCTACACAGTAACAGTGCGCGTCTGAAGACGTCGCGCGTTCTAGTAGTTCCTGCGCTCTTTTTATAAGTGTCTTCCCATGTGTTTCCATAAAAGTTCAGAGTAGTATCATCAGCGTAAGAACTCACTTGATAGTTCTTTATGTTCAGTTGACAAAGGTCATTTGGTAAGGTCATTTGCGTAACAAAGAAAAAGAGTAGGCCCCAAGGCCTGTGGAATTCCAATTATGTTTATGGTTTTCGTTACTCAAAGTGTCACCAATTCGAACCGACTGGAATCGGTCTTGTAGATAACTTCGGAATAATTGCAGCTGCATATTTCTGATACTTGGAAAGCTTCGTCAGGTATTCTCGTCGCCCATCCCACAATGTCTTAAGACAAAAGTCTATAACCAGTGCGTTCTACCTGTAATGACATACGGAGCCGAGACATGGACACTTACGGTACGGTTGGTCCACCAATTCAAGGTCGCTCAGCGTGCTATGGAAAGAGCTATGCTCGGTATATCTCTGAGGGATCGAATCCGGAACGAAGTAATTCGGCAGAGAATTAAAGTTATCGACATAGCTCAACGAATTAGCAAGCTGAAGTGGCAGTGGGCTGGCCATATCTGCCGTAGGACCGATAACCGTTGGGGTAAACGAGTCCTTGAGTGGAGACCGCGAACCGGCAAACGTAGTGTGGGGCACCCTGCGATTAGATGGAGCGATGATATACGCAGAGTGGCTGGTGGAGAGTGGAGGAGGACAGCCGAAGACCGGGCTAAGTGGCGTGTCATGGGAGAGGCCCATGTCCAGCAGTGGACTGCCGCGGGCTGATGATGATTTCTGATACTCATCTTTTCAAGCATAGAGATTAACTTTTGCGGACAGACGGTATCGAATGCCTTTTGGAGGCCAAAATATTTCAATCTTCTGTCCAATTTATCCACAGTAAAATAAGTAATTAATTGTACATACAGTCGGTTGTAGATCTGCCCTTTCTAAAACCATACTGCTTAATTGAGAGGTTTTTATCTTCCAAAAATTTACGAGTCTGTTATTTAGGATTTTTTTCCAATAATTTGGAAATGGTGGGAAGCAATTTCAAAGATAGGGACTACAACAATTTTTTTCAGAGGTTCTAAGCATCGGTTAAAGATATAAGTGAGAGGTAGGAAGAACCTACAATATATAATTTTTCAATACCATAACGCGCAATCACAATGATTTTAAGAAATACAGGAAAGATGACAGATGTCAAAATCAGAAGAACGAAAATTTACCTAGATATTTATGAAGAACAATAATTAGGTATGTTGACACGGGCGAAGGCCAAACAAACTACGCACAACCTACACCCTCGGACTTGTCGTGCAGCTCCGCTTCGCAGCCTCTGGAATCCACATCTCCGAGGCCCGATACTGTTGAGGCGTCGAGCTCCGACAGGTATTTCTCCCCACCGACGTCGCCAACACCTGTGTTCGAATGCTTCCTCTGTTCCAGGTGCTTGAGCCAGATATCAACGTTTCGGCGCAACGGTTATCGGACCAAGTGCGTGTCATCCAGCGTAATCAGCTGTTGGATGGAGACGCACTTGAGAGACTACGCTTAGAATGTCTGCATAGTTACCATGGAGAAGGAAATGATAGCGGAGTTGTTGCAAGGCAATCGAGTCGCGTGCCATCCAAACGTCAAATGGACTCATTCGGTAGGAACGTTATACCTATGACGAGTACCTACCTATAACCGTAGACACCGAGTGCAATGAGGAGGTAAAGCTAGCTTTGGAATCAATGTGCAATGCGCGAATATCGGTCCATGCCCATTAATATTTGACCACGTCTCCCTCGGCTACCCATGCATAGGGAAAATTTAATGCTGATGAGTGCTCTTGACCCACTATTACCTGTTTATTTTGATAGTAGTGAGTCCCTCAGTGATACTCATTAAATCCTGTACTGCGCTGCGGTGGCGGCATGTCGTTTAGCAGAGTAAAATTTTCAGCTCAAGCCTCTGCTCCACGACAAAAGCCTACTGTGCCAGGATGGCAGCGCAGGATTGAGGGACGTATCGCTGAGGCAAGAGTACTCATTGGCAAGTTATCGTGTTTCAGATCAGGTAATGCACGACCTAGATCAGCCCTCCAGAGTATATGGCTCGGGTCACGGAACGCATTTACCTCTTGAAACAGAAAAACTATGCATGGGCAAACCGAGTGCGTAGATACAAAAAGCGAGTGGATCGATTTAGCGTAAATCGTACATTCCAAAGGGACCAGAGGTGGGTCTATAGAAGTTGGGATCGGCCTAACAAAGATGTGAGTAACGGGTGCCTACCGAGTGCTGACGAAACTAATATGTTTTGGCGCAGCATCTGGTCGGCGCCCGTTGCTCATGTCGAAGGCGACTGGACCCGTGATATCGAGCAAGCATGTGCAGGAATTCCAGACATGGAATGTGTCAATATAGACGATTCAGACGTGGCCAGTGCACTCCGTCCACTTTCTAATTGGAAATCTCCAGGGCCGGACGGACTACACAATTTCTGGATTAAGTGGCTAAGTAGTATTTTTGGCATCTCAGTTTCAGGCTGCTATCGAGTCAGGGTCGTTGCCAATTTTTATGACCACTGGTGTTACACACCTGCTCCATAAGACAGGAAGTATCTCGAACCCCAGTAACTATTGACCGATCACGTGTTTACCATCGGTCTATAAACTTCTTACATCAAAATAACAAAGCACATTTCTACAAACACTGTTATGAGTGCCTCTCAGAATGGATGTAGGAGTGGGGCCCGTGGTACTAAGGAGCTCCTCCTCATTGATATGGCCATTAGTCAACAAGTTCGCCGTAGCCGTAAGATTCTATCGACATGCTGGATAGACTATAAGAAAGCGTTCGACTCTGTGCCCCATACATGGCTCCTGAGGGTGCTAGAGTTGTATAAAGTAGATACAACTCTGTGCATCTTCTTGGCGTCATGTATGAGGCAATGGCGAATAGTTCTTAGCTATCCAGGATGTCGAGGGGTGTGCAGTAACGGCGAACCAATAAATATTGAGAGAGGCATTTTCCAAGGTGACAGTTTGAGTCCCCTTTGGTTCTGCTTAGCACTGAATCCTCTCAGTACCTTACTGAGGAATTGAGGGCTAGGCTACAGGTTACGAGGAGGAGGTCAGATAATATCGCACTTGCTTTACATGGATGACTTAAAATTGTTTGCCACATCAAGCTCACAATTGGTGGATTTACTAAAGATAACCAAAAGCTTTAGTGATTCCATCAAAATGGAGTTTGGTGTGGACAAACGTGCAGTCATGCATATGAATGGAGGGCGGACAGTGGAATCAGAAGGCATTCAACTGTCTGATTCCATTCATCTGAAATCACTCCTCGCAACCGACACCTATAAGTACTGGGCATCAATGAGGCTGACATAAAACAGTCATTGCGGGAACGTTTCTTTGGTCGCCTGAAAAAGGTATTAAACAGCCTTTTATCGGGCAACAACAAGGTGCGCGTCTACAATGGCTGGGTCATGCCGCTTCTGATATATTCCTTCGGCATACTCAAGTGGACTCAAACTGAATTGGATGCCATAGACAGAAGAGTTCGTACACTGTTAACAGCATATCGAATGCACCATCCTCGTTCATCGGTGATGAGGTTGTACATCCCGCGGAAATGTGGAGGCCGAGGCTTTTTAAATGCTAAGAATCTTCACAACCGCGAGGTGTACAACCTTAGAGAATATATATATCATGAGTGGCAAAAAATTAAAAACGATATTATCCACATAACGAACATTCAAATACCACGTTGGTTAAGCTGCGACGACACGAATAAGCTCGAATTACACGGCTATTGCGATGCATCACAAAGAGCGTACGCGTGCGTCGTTTATAGCAAAATAATAAAATCAGGTTAAGCGGAAATAAAACTTATTGCTGGCAAATCAAGACTCGTACCCTGTAATAAGGCGGTTTCCTTACCTCGTTTGGAGCTGAGCGGTGCCCTCCTTCTCTCAAAGGTTATAATGAAAATCAAACAAGCGATATCACCAGACGTTGAGATCAAGATCTACGGGTGGGTTGACTCCATGGCAGTGCTGGGGTGGCTGCAAGGAAATCCCGAGCGCTGGAAGCCGTTCGTATCCAATAGAGTACGTCAAATTATGTGTCTGGCTGTTAGCATACATAACATAACATAACATAAACTCACGCCTGTGTTCCCCGAAGGGGTAGGCAGAGGTGCTAGCACCCACATTTCGCCAGTTTATGTTTATGTAGGTCCCAATGTAATAGGTGGCGAGCCTATTGCCATTAACCGGGCACTTATAAACCTGCGGTAAATACACACATAATTTCGAAAAGCATCGAAATCATTGGTGTGTGCCATGGTAAACCTGGGATCGAACCCGAGACCTCGTCTCAGCAGTCCATTACCCATACCACTAGGCTACCGCAGACAGGCTGTTAGCAGTATATTAAATCTTCAGAAAATCCTGCAGATTGTGCTAGCCGTGGCTTGATAATGAGCCAACTAATACAACATACACTATGGTGGCAAGGTCCGTCTTGGCTATCCTTTCCTGAAAATATAGTGCAAGAGAAATGTACATATACGACCAATGAAGAAGTAAAAATTTTAAAGCAAGTTCATGTCATCATGCAAGCCGATGACACTAATATTATCAAGAAAATGATAGAAAATACAGCTCATTATCAAAACTTATCAGAGTACTTGCCTGGGTATACAGAATTTTATTTTTCCTGACCAAAAAACAGGATAGGAAGCTCACATCGTGGCTGACTGTACCCGAGTTAAGAGAAACACGAAAAAAGATAATAAAACAAGTTCAAGGAGAAGTATTTGGAGAAGAAATATGCACCCTGAAACAAAATAAATGTATTTCAAAGAAAAGCAAAATTATAAATTTAAACCCTTTTTTGGATAATGAAGATATTCTTCGCGTTGGAGGCAGGCTACGGAACGCCTGTATCAGTCCTGACAAGAAAAACCTTATTATATTACCTCAAAGTCATCGCTTCACAGAATTAGTCATAAACAATGCCCACGAGCACACATTACACGGCGGAGCCCGAGTAACTCTAGCGTTTACGAGACAAATGTATTGGATACTTAGTGGAACAAGAACAACTAAGAAATACATACGCCAGTATGTATTATGCAAGAAACAAAAACCAAGCATGCAAGAGCAAATAATGGGGGACTTACCTGAAGCCAGAGTTCGTCCTTCTCGTCCGTTCAAACATACGGGCGTAGATTTCACGGGGCATATGCTTTTGAAAGCCAGCAAGGGTCGTGGAATCAAAACCACAAAAGGATATGTCGCCGTCTTTGTATGTATGGCAACCAAGGCCGTACACTTAGAGCTGGTCTCCGACTTGACCACTACAGCATTTCTCGCGGCTCTACGTAGGATGGCCGCCCGAAGAGGTACACCAAGCGATATTTATTGTGACAATGGTCGCAATATTATTGGAGCCTTAGAGTTTTACAAGTAGATTATCAAGAAATTGTGCAAACTTTCAACGACGAGCTACAGCAAGAGTTAGCTAACATGGAAATTACATTCCATTTCATAGCCCCCGGGAATCCATCGGCGGGAGGGCTCTGGGAATCGGCAGTCAAAAGCTTTAAATTCCATCTGAAGAGGGTGATAGGAGAACAGAAGCTCACCTACGAGGAGTTCAACACATTGCTGACCCAGATAGAGGCCTGCTTAAATTCTAGACCGCTGTGTCCCTTAACTGACGATCCCGCAGACTTAGAATATCTGACGCCATCTCACTTTCTAGCAAGTGGTCCATTATTGACACTTATACCTACCGAGAGAGATTTAAGAACGCGGTGGTCTCTTATACAGAACATAATGCAAGATATTTGGAAAAGATGCAATGCTGAATATCTGACACAATAATTGACAACAAGGTCTAAGTGGAAAAGAAGGAAAATGTCCAGTTAAATGACGTGATTCTCATTCACGAAGAAAACTTACCCCCCGGCAAGTGGGTCATGGGACGAGTGACAGAACTTCACCCAGGAAAAAACGGGTTTGTTCGCGTTGTCTCCCTGAAAACCAAGACTGGCCAGTGGCCATATCAAAAGACCGATTATCAAGTTATCGAAATTGATTAGTCACGAAGAAGCGGTCCAAGATTCGTATGAATCAATCAATCAAACGCAAGCATACAGTACACGACAGTTGAAAAAACCCAAACGAAGTTTATTATCGTCAATGCTAGTGACATTTCTATTCCTTTTTACATTTTTATCTACTTCTACGGCCCGTGTTAACATTACACAGTTTCGAGAAATCCAAGGCTTATACACGTACTTAGAAAAATTATCTAACATGTTACTTATCAAGGATGAATGGAAACTTGTTATTTATTACGAAATAGCTGTTACCCGCGACTTCGTCCGCGTTTAGTTCGGAATAGCTCTAACTCAATATTATACATGGTGGAAGATTTTCATCCCAACTGGAACGGAAGTACTCGAAATACTGGAAATAGTGATGGTAGGACGTGTAAATAGTCCTGACCATGTGGTGTGTTTGCACACAAAGCGTAAAGAACCTAATATGACCTGGCGTTTGGTTGTAAGAAAGGAAATACTCATGTAATCGCTTCTATGAATGAAAACGTAAGAAAATCGGCACTGACCTGTGTTCCACCTCGTGAGGATTCAGCTGCAGACAGGCGTGGTTCCTGGCACGTGTTGGTGGGTAGGTATATTTCGACCGGCCGGTGACTTTCTTGAATTTGTCGTTTTCTTCCGATACACTTCACTTATACTGACTTGAGAATGTGGCCAAAGGAACTTATAGAATTACACAGAAAGAAACGAGGAGTTGAATTAATCAAACTTCCGTTTTTTGCGTTAGCGGAGTCAAAAAAGGACGCCTTTCGGCGCTGGGTGCGGGTTACTGACTGATTAAAAAATGCGAGCGGGTAGATGATCCGCCGTGGTGCTTGAGAGTCCCGCTCATAGAAACTTCGTTCTCAAAATATAGTTCGAACAGATCCATTCACAGCGCCATTCATTGGCCTCCTCCAACACTAAGTGGTCAACAAATGAGCGCCAATATTCAAACATTATTCGATACATAGAAGCGGTTTCTTAAATTACAAATTGAAACACAATTAAATTATGTGGGAAATAATTAAGAAAATACATAAGCGCTCCACCATGCACCCGGCTTTGGAACGTCGCAAGACGTTACGAAACAAACAAGCGAACACTGGCTGATTAGAGCCCATAGTGAATTTGTATAACATAATAATACACATAGCGAAAATAACAACTTAGACTAACAATATTCTATCTAAAGTATGTTTAAAGTTTGAGTTAAAAATTAAAGTTTAAGATTCTATTTAGCGTTATAAGTTATTGCGTTGGGATAGGATACAATTTGGTTACAGCGCGTTTGTAAGTACCAGTACGCGTTTTATATATTATGATAGACATGAGGAGTCCAGGTCCAGTATGACAATTGACAACGTGAAAATACTGAATTATTAGATCAACAACGTGATCGCGTTTAGGGAGAAGGACAGGATGTAATCCTGATACAGAATGAGGTTCGATCTTAAATTTAAATCGTGCGAATTTTAAAACGTATGTAATGATACGTAGTAGTTTCTGCCAAGAAGAAACACGTTGTGCTAATGTACATAACAATGGCGACTCTGTGTGTTTTGATGTCACACTCAACACATTTGCCTCATGCTCAGGTAAGTCAGAACAGTTGGCGGGAGAGAATGACTTAATAGGCCATTCATCAGGGGGGCCGCGGATCCATGCTGGACCGTTCCACCACAAATCATAAGCCAAAAGTTGCGAGGGGAGCATACCGCGTGATAGACAATCACTCGGATTAATGTCTCCGGCGACGTGATAAAAATGTTTAGCGTTCAAGTTTTCTTGACACTGAGCGACCCGGTTACTAACAAAAATCGACCACCGATGTGGTGACGAGTGAACCCATGATAAGGCAATCGTGGAATCAGAAAAGGCGTAAATGTCAGTAATGGGAATGCGTAATGCATAAGAATCACGTACAGTTCTTATTAACTTTGACATAAGCAAAATAGCACATAACTCTAAGCGAGCAAGCGTAGTAATCTTTGTCGGAGTGACCTTTGATTTCGCACACAAAATGCGAGTTTGAATGACAGATGGGTAGGTACAATGTGCATAAATAACACATCCCATGCCATTCAGGCTGGCATCACAAAATGCGACAAGACGTAATTCGCAATCAACTTCGACACCTATATGTGGCGGAATTTTTAAAGTGTCAAGCAATTTTAATTCTTGAACGAGAGCGGAAAAGCGTGAGCGTATATGGTCTGGAGCAGGGTCATCCCAATCACTCTTACTAAGCCAAAGTTCCTTAATTAACAACTTGGCGTAGAGTATCACAGGTGTCACCAACCCGAGCACGTCAAATAGTCGTGCAACTATAGGGAGTATATTTCTCTTAGTGCACTTCTCATCTACCAAGGTGGATGTGAAATAAAAATTATCTCCACACGGCTCCCACGAGAGACCTAAAACCTTTGCGACATGACTGCCAACATCAAACTCAAGCGATTTGCGGTGAGTATTTATGTCAGCGTTCATTGCCATAGGAAATAGCCTAAAATTTAATAATAATAAAAACAGGTCTGCCTGTAAATTGGGACCAATATGTAAAATATCATTGAGCGAACGACAAGTGTGGGTTTTAGCGCTCGCGTCTAACACAATACGCGGCATCGGTTTGTCATGTCGAACTACTGCGTGGTGTGGTATGTAATAACCATCCATTGATAACTTAGAGTCATCAACAAGACCAAGACAACCGTTATCCAAACAATCCCGAATAACCTTATTATAATTTTCGCGTACGGTTGGTGATTGACGAAGTTTACGCTCGAGCGACAAAAACCGGGGGTGAGCGACGCCGCGCGAGTTCCCTAGTTCAGAGGGATCCTTGCAGGACGGCAGCGCAACGGTATAACGACCTACGTCATCGCGAGTCACAGTAGATGTGAAAATATTCTCGCACTTGGTTTCTTCTGGAGACAATAGGCGTTTCACAGGAACTTCCTCAAGTTCCCAAAAATTTTGCACTAAATCATTTAGTGCTAGCGCAGAAAAGGATGCGGTTGTAGGCACAACAACTTTACGTGGGTAATCACCCATAAGTACATACCCAAACGCGGTTGATAGTACACAAGGGGCACTGGGACCACACTCGACTCTATTTCCTAAGTAAATATACGGGAAGAGCTGTGCACCTAATACTATATCAATGTTTCCTGGAATGTTCCAGCTTAAGTCAGCAAGCGGTAAATCGCGAAGATTTAACTCGCGATCACACTTAATTAATTGCGAGGGCAATTGATCCGTAAGGCTATTCATAACTAACGCATGTATAGTATACTTATGATCTGCATAAATACGAGATTCAATGTCCAAATACACATAGCCTATTATCGTGTGCGAAGTGGAGCCAACACCTTTGACAACAGAATTACTCATTGGTATTATTGGTAAATTTAATAAACGACAACAGGACAATGTTATTAAGTTATTCTGTGAGCCATTATCAATTAGACATCTGACTACAGATTTATTTCCAGTGCTACCTTTAGGGCGAGCATACACCTGAGCGGTTGCCAAGAGAATATCACCCTTATGGCTAGAGGCATACGAATGCACAGTGCTTGAAGCGAGCGGTGACTCAGGAATGGGACTAATATTGTCGCACTGGGGCGGCGAGAAAGGGACAGCACTCGTCGCATGCGAGTGCGAATTATTAACATTATCAAAATGCAATAATTTATGATGTTTTTTCTGACAGAAACAAACTGACGTACTTTTACATCGCGGGAGATTATGTAATGTGCTTAGACAATTCACGCAACCACGCTTAGATTTAATAAACTCATATCTAGCCTTTGCATTTTGCATATTTTTAAACTGAGCGCAGTTATACAGGTGTCGGTGGTCGCCGCCGCCACATAAACAACAGAGCGCGTTACCTGCGGCGGGCGCATTCGACTTATTATTAATCGGCACACTGACAACAAACGACTTAGAATTACGCTGTACACGCCTATCATTAGACTGTGGCGTCCCAGCAGTGGACGACTTCGCATATGACGAAGACCGCGGGTTTGACCGTTCAATCATCTTAGCATAATCTTGTACAAAGTCGATCAGCTGTTGCGTCGTAGGTATATCGACACCTCGAACAGAAAGTTCGAAGGCTTGGATGGTTAGCGTGTCCATTTTCCTCAAGGCACATTGTAGAAACATGAAGTCGGTTAAATCATTTATACCTAACTCTTTAAGCGCGGCGATAGAGGAGGAATATATACCTATAAATGAATCAAGTGAGTTCACACTAGGTGAACAATTCTTTAAGTCTAATATATTATTAAGATAATATGAACCTAATGAGCGTTTATCTTGGTATTTCTTGACCAAGGCGTCCCACACTATACTGTAGGTCTCACTTGACGGAACAATACCGGCAGTGAACTTTAATGCGTCTTTGGTTAATTTTGAGAATAGGTATTGCACACGTTGCGAATCAGACAATTGTGTGTTCGAATGAATATTGGCCTTAAAGGACTGATAAAATGTATTCCAGTTTTCAGGGCGTCCGTCAAAACTCGGAATAACAAGCATTTCCAATTTCACTACAGACGCGCTTGAATTACTCGGCCCGTGTGATGCGACCTCCTTGACCTTGAGCGTAGATAATTTATTTCTAATGCGTTTTATTCTCGAATACAATTCATCGAATGAGTCAAGGCAAGAATAGTCGGGCTCCACAGGGGGTTCTAATGATAAATTTAAGCTATTTATTTGATCCACAATCGACTCGAATTTATCGCGAACGTCATCGATGGTCTCGGTCTCAGCCAGAAAATCTTCATTCGCTCGCGTCGTTATGTCAAAACACACAACTGATTTCGACGATTTATACCAACGATTAATGCGTGCAAACAATAATTCCTTCTTTTGATTCAACAGAATAAGCTTCGATTCGAGATCTGACGACATGTTTGCAAATTAACGATAGGTAAGACCTACCTATTGAAATATAACAAGAAGATTATCTGTAAGGTACCTACTATAATATAATAGTAATTCAACACAAACAGTTTAGATATACCTACTTTTTATTGAAAATTGTACTACGGCTTATTATATAATAGCGCAAGTAGCACAGCGGAGCGGGAATGTAACTAACTACGTACCTAGATAGGTAGGTACAAAGTTACGCGTATGCGAATAGAATGATGATTATTTACCAATTAATACGTAAATCACCAACTATTATAAATATCTACCAATTATTACGTAGATTTAGCGTTTTAAATGCAGAATTTACCAAATATTTTACGTAAATCTGTTAGCGAAAGAAAGTAATGAAACTAAGATGGCGGAAAGAATTCACCAAAATTACGTGAATCTTTTAATTAAATGAATAGGAAAGAAATATTATTCACCAATAATTACGTGAATATGTTATTTACTGGCCTATCCGACTCGTAAGGACCATAAATTATGGTGGTAGGACGTGTATATAGTCCTACCGAGTGGTGTGTTTGCACACAAAGCGTAAAGAACCTAATATGACCTGGCGTTTGGTTGTAAGAAAGGAAATACTCATGTAATCGCTTCTATGAATGAAAACGTAAGAAAATCGGCACTGACCTGTGTTCCACCTCGTGAGGATTCAGCTGCAGACAGGCGTGGTTCCTGGCACGTGTTGGTGGGTAGGTATATTTCGACCGGCCGGTGACTTTCTTGAATTTGTCGTTTTCTTCCGATACACTTCACTTATACTGACTTGAGAATGTGGCCAAAGGAACTTATAGAATTACACAGAAAGAAACGAGGAGTTGAATTAATCAAACTTCCGTTTTTTGCGTTAGCGGAGTCAAAAAAGGACGCCTTTCGGCGCTGGGTGCGGGTTACTGACTGATTAAAAAATGCGAGCGGGTAGATGATCCGCCGTGGTGCTTGAGAGTCCCGCTCATAGAAACTTCGTTCTCAAAATATAGTTCGAACAGATCCATTCACAGCGCCATTCATTGGCCTCCTCCAACACTAAGTGGTCAACAAATGAGCGCCAATATTCAAACATTATTCGATACATAGAAGCGGTTTCTTAAATTACAAATTGAAACACAATTAAATTATGTGGGAAATAATTAAGAAAATACATAAGCGCTCCACCAAGTGAATTTTACGCAAAGGAAAAGGAAGTGCACGCAATGAACCTAGAAATACAAAACGAATGGTTAACACTAGGTGAATTTTGTATTCCCATAGCCTTAAAATGGCGCACCTTAATATACGACTGGTCACCGGCTCTCCTTAAATTCTATCTCAATGCATTCCAGTTGACCCTCCCCGACCAAAGCAATCTTGTCAGATGGGGAAAAGCCACAGATAAAACATGTAACTTATGTGGTGAAGCAATTGGTACTGCTAGGCACCTACTGGTGGGTTGTAGGACGCTATTAGACCGGGGTCATTACTCGCGCCGACATGATAAGGTATTAGAAATCGTACGTGAGGCGGTAAGTTTGGCGGTAGCTATAGCGAAAAAGGGTTTAACCACAAACCAAAGAAATGACGTCGCGTTTGTAAAGGAAGGCTGCTCAAAAAAGACAAATCAAAAGCCGTACTCAATTTTGATAGCAGCCGCTGATTGGACATTACTCGCAGATTCGTATAAGAAACACTATAAAATACCGGAGGATGTTTGTGCCTCGTCATCCAGACCCGATATATTCCTATTTTCAAAACAGCAAAAGCGTGCAGTACTAGTAGAACTCACAGTACCGTGGGAAACTAACATACCTAAAGACCACGCTATAAAAATAAACAAATACTTTGACCTGACCAACGAGTTAACCAAAAATGGCTATGTGGTTAAACTATACGCCGTGGAAGTAGGAGCAAGGGGAATTCCAGCTAAATCCCTGTATAACTTATTTAAAGACCTCGGATTGCCAAGAGCTTCAGTAAGCTCTTTACTCAAACGAATATCTAAAACGGCGTTGATAGGATCTTACCAAATTTGGATAGGTATAGGGGGGAACACGACTGACGGTGGAGGTGAGCGCTGATGCATCACAAGGTGGCCACCCTAAACCTACACCTGAGTCGCAAGTCCCAGGCGCCGTCACAGTGTTCCTCTCTGTACCACGCCATGGACCCGGCGACCGCACGGTGAATCCATGGAATGCTAAGAAGCGGATCTCTAAAAAAGAAAAAAAATACTGTATTCAAATCATTTCCAAAACTCGCTTGACATCTTCCACCTTGTATTTTTAAATTAAATATTATGAAGACAGTCTTTTGAGTGACTGACTTATAAATACATGGCTAAACTACTGAAAACTACGAAAATTGACAGACTTCTTCTATGGGCTTGGAGAATATTGTGGAAGGCATATAATTTAAAATTACAATTTAAGCAAATAACACGATTTACTAGTAAGACTTGCTTAGACAACATAGCCCATAATGTCAAATCATGTAAAGGCTTTATTAGGGAACTATCATTATCAGATCACAATGCGCAAATTATTGAGGTCCCAGTCAAGAAAACTTGCTCTTTAAAATATTGGTATGTGGAAAAACGTAATTATTCTAAAAGTAATAGAATGATATTTATTAAATACTTACAACAGCTTACAAATAATGATGTATATAGCTGTATGGATGCAAATAGTGCCTATAACCAATTTCATGAAAATTTTCTAATGCTATATAACTTATGCTTTCCTTTGAAAAAAATTCGGATTTATACAGAATCAAGACCAAGATGGATCTCACGTGGTATAAAAATTTGCAGCAAACGCAAGTCGCAACTTCTGTGGCAATACAGAAATAATAAAAGCCAAACTAACAGAAAAATATTTAAAACTTATGCAAAGAGGTACAAATCTATAATTAGATTGACAAAAAAAGCACAAAACGACTACTACATCAAGTCTGCACCTAACAAAAGCAAAGCTACCTGGAAAGTGATAAATGAGATGAAATATAAATACCCGACCGAAAGCATAAGCCAAATAATAAGTAATGACATAATAATTGATAATCCTAAAGACATTTCCAAATCATTTAACGACTTTTTCCTTGACATTAATACACATAACAAACACACTGCATCTAACAGTTCCTCAAACAAGATATCATACATTTCTAATTCAGTTTTTATGACACCGACTATTGCAGATGACATATATAAAATAATAATAAATTTGAAGAACACAAACAGTACTGGCTTTGATGGCATTCTGACAAACATAATTAAAGATGCTGCATATATTATATCTGAACCTTTAAGTCATATTATTAACCTGTGCATAGAAGAAGGTACTTTTCCAGATCAACTAAAAATATCAGTTATAAAACCAATATTTAAAAAAGGCGACAGAACTAATATGAGCAACTATAGGCCTATAGCGTTGATACCTATCTTCGCTAAAATATTCGAAAAGGTTATACACAAAGCCCTGTATACCTTTTTTGAAAAACATAACATTTTTACGCCTTGCCAGTATGGGTATAGAAATTCCAAATCAATAAATGTAGCAATTTATAACTTTTTAAGTAAGGTAATGACCAATTTGGACAAGGGATTACCAGCTGTGGCATTATATATGGATATGTCAAAGGCTTTTGACCGTGTTGACCATAATATTCTGCTGAGAAAAATACACGCATATGGCGTTAGAGGCAATGTGTACAACCTGATAAAATCGTACCTCTCTTGTAGACAACAATTTACAGAAGTAAGATGGATCAACCCCATAACAAAAATTGAAGAAGTAAGCATTTCTGATACTGGTACTGCTAAATTCGGTATTCCACAAGGAAGCATCTTGGGCCCTCTACTCTTCCTTATATATATTAATGACATGCCTTCGGCTACACAACATGACATTACATTGTTCGCTGATGACAGCACAGTACTTTTTACGAATGAAGACACAGTGAATTTAGAATCAGACATCAATCAATCCTTAGTACGAATTATAGACTGGCTTAAAACAAATAATTTAACAATTAACCTCGAGAAAACTAAAATTATGAACTTTAAACTAAGAGTTAGTCGCACAGCTGATCTAAAAATTCGTTATCTGGACAGCGACGTCGAAGAAGTAGAGGATACAAAATTTCTTGGGTTACATATTGACAACAAAATCAACTGGAAACTACACATTGAGTCTGTGTGCAAACGACTTGCCCAGTTTTCATATGCACTCCAGAAATTGAATAAGGTAGCAAACACATGCACTTTGTTGACAGCCTACCATGGCTACGTCAGCTCAACCCTCGGCTACGGTGTGATATTCTGGGGCAACAGTACTGACCAAGAACGTGTGTTTATCGCACAAAAACGTTGTATCAGGGCTATGTTTAAATTTTATGCACCTGAATCGTGCACACCATATTTTAAGAAAAATGATTTATTGACATTTCCTTGTATCTACATACTTGAAGTAGCAGTGTTTGTGAAGAATAATACTGAATTATTCGATTATCGTACACGTGCACGACATCAGACCAAATTGCACATAGTAGCCAGTAAGACACAACTGATGCATGAGAGTATCTTTTGTTTGGCTCCGCGGATTTTCAATACTGTTCCGGAGTCTATCAGAACCATAACTGATTCAAAAGAATTTAAAAAACTACTCCGTCGTTTGTTAGTTAATAAATGCTACTATACAATAAAAGAGTTTTTGTCTGATGACTCATTACGACAGTATAAGCCGCCTTAGCTGTGATGTGTTCAGTTTGCATCGGGTACTAGAAATGATAAACGAGTGGTAATGGAAACTTATTTTGAGTTAAATTAATGATGCTTTGACATTTAATAATATTATGATTATGACTGCCATCTAAATTGACATTGTGACTCAACATTATGTACAATATTGACATTGATATATAACTAACACAAATAAGACATATACATTATGAAGTTGTTTTTAATTCTAGTAAAATGAAACCATGACAATTTGATTGTATGTATGTGATTAGATATAATTATTTTGTATTAATGATTAAGTATGTAATGTTATGATAAAATAATTAACACTATGAAAGATTTCTAGAAGTACATAAGATTATATAAATTTACCGTATCAAATTTTTTGCTCCTGATTTAGCTAAGAGAATTGCATGCCTATTATGGTAGAATATGGCGAGACTTGTTTACCTATAACACCCTATGTAACCCATATTTGCAAGAAATAAAATGATTTATGATTTATGATTTATGATTTAAGGATTTTGAAAAATTCAACATTTTGCTGAAGAAATCATTATCAAGTATGTGATGAACATTTTTATATGTGGACTTGGCAATGATCGTCAGTTTTAATGGTTTAAATATTCTTCCTTCCTCCAAAATTCTTAAAACATGCTGCCACCACTTACGAACTGAACAAATTAAAATAAGTACATCAAGTATCACACAAAATAGTTTCAAGAAAACCCGGTGCCTTGCACGCCCCGAGCTGTGAGCAGTGGTTCTCTTTTGCCGAGCCAATGGTGGGTAGTTCCAGTTTTATGATAAATTCGAACGACCACAGTCTCATCGTTGTTTACAAATTCATTGCTTTACAAACAGGTAGAGAAGAGGGGCGCAGTGGGCAAGAGAGCAAATACAGCATTGACTGGGATGGGGTCATATAGCCTCATTTTGCTATGTATTCCTTGTATTGGTAAGCTTGTGTCCAGCAGATGATGTAGATACTTCCAAATTGATACTGGAGTTGATGTCCACGTGGCGGATTTTTTTGGTCTGATGAAATTTACCGGAACTGAGTGTTTCTCTGCCCACATTCAGTTTCTTTTACATAATAGGAGCAGCGGTATCTTTTATATACTTAATACGTAGGTTGGCTTCTCCTGGCGTACTGTTATCATTTCTGGGATAGATTTACGTATTTACTATTAGATTACATCTTATTAGGACGGAATCGATAAGATCGCAGCGGCGTGCATTGGTAGTCATCAGGTTACTAACATTGTATAATGTCTGCAGTTGCATAACCGCACCACGGCGAGTGAAAGAGCCTATTAGGAGTCTTTCAACTAATCTCTCCTTCCTTCCGTCAGTCACATACGGTAGAAATAATGCCCCCTCGAACCAAGCTGTTCGGAACTTCATTTCTTTATCAGGCGGTTAAAAACTGTATTGCTCTGCCTACACATGTGTTTTCTTCTTTTTAATATCCGGAGTTTTTTATATAGGACACGTTAATTTAACTTCACCTCGACTGATGTTAAGCTAAAGGCAAAGACTCGGAAATAGGGTCACCATTATAAACGTGTACCATCTTAACAATGGTGGCACTCAACTTGATGGGATCATCAGAAGCATTTTCACGCCCCCCTTTAAGGACCCGGGACTGTAGCAAGAAGTAAACCGTGAGCTGGCAGGGATTTCAGGTCCTAATGGTGAAACATAGGAATGGGTCACCAAACTGCTTGGTTCTTGTTGGAATATTCTGATCCGTATGTGGATGACATCTGAGTCTTGCATGCGTTGTCTTGTGTAGGAAAGGAGAGGGTGGAACTAATTGGAAGAGCTCATCAGAACATTCTCCATGGTAGAGACGGTATTACGATAGGGACAACTATCTCCCAGAATACGTAATGTGCTTCAGAGACGGTGCAACGATTTACTTCCTCCATGAGCGCGGCTTTGATAGTGATAGCTTAGGCTACCCATCACCCTAGCCGAAGCAATCCCTGCTTTTCACGTTGAGACCGCCTATTTATGATAGGTAACCAAGGCAGGTATACTGGGGTACCTAACCCCAGAATACCCCCCAATGCCCCATTCCTCTGTTAAATTTTAATCGGTTTTATTCCAATATTGCGCTTGCCCCGATGTGGTGGAATCGGTATCAATGGGGGATACCAGTTTCAGTTGTATGACTTCTCAGGCGGGTGGGACCACTTTTTTATTCTTCGAAATGAAGAATTTTGTATAGATCTAAGAATATTAGATAATAAGTTCTACTATTACTGTCACACAGCCTAGTTTTATGTACTACCTATAGAATACTAAGCATAGAATTTATATTTTACTTCAAATAAAACTATAAATACAATAAAATAAAACAAATACACAATAAAATAAAAAAATTAAACGAAAGTAAATAAAAAACCATAAAAAAGGAAAATTACATTTTAGATGGATTCGAACGCGACTCAGTTAAGTTATAAGTCCACCACAGACGTAATGAGCCACAGTTACCATGAAATCATAGTGTGAAATAGACGTTCACATATTATGTCATAAAAACATTCTGTCCTATTCCTTATTATAATAGCGTGATGATATTAATTATGAAAGCCAGGAGTCTTTTTACCGAACCAGCTGCTTACTAATTTGTTGGATTTGAGAGAAAATCATTCGAGAACAATGTGAATTCTATCTAGACACTTGCTGTGCCGAAGATTCTGCAGTAACCTGACCTGACTTGGCTGAGATGTAGAACTCTGGCCTCTCGAAGTTCTTCAGATTCCTATGACCGAAATAATATCTTCTTGTAAGCATTGTTGCTTCTTTATTGGTTCGATCTATTCACACAATCACAAATTGTTAGCCGTGATATGCTATTATTGACATAACTTTTTTATTTATGAACCGATTTCAATAAAACAAACACTAAATGTTAAGTGAAGCCTACTAAAATATATTAGTGAAAACCGCAACCAAATCCGTTTAGCCGATTCTGAGATTAGCGTGCACAAACTCACAGACAAACAGAGAAACAGATAAACAGACAAACAGACAAAAATTCCAAAAAACGTTGATTTGGCTTCTATTACGTTTATAAAGTCCCCCTATAACATTTTTTCTCATTTCCTTTCCATGTACAGACATCGATCGTTTACAGATTTATTATATGTATAGATAGATGGGCCCGTTTATACAAGGAACTAAGTCACTCGATTCGTACATACAAACACTTGACAAAACATGTCAATCAATGCGAGAACAAGCTCGATGTAATGCAATAGTACTCCAACTTCGTCACGGGTACGAAGAACTACAATACTACGATCAGCTGTTGGAAAGTCAGCAATTCGATGCGTCACCGACGCTAGCCACGCAGCAACGTAACAGACGAGGCTTGATCAATGGAATCCAAACAATTTGTTAGCGAGATATCCATCGCTAACAAATTGTTTGGAGTATTAGATAACCGATTCGCCGAACAGTACCAACAGGACATCGCGTTATTGCATCAAAATCAAAATCACATAATCAATCTCTGGAAGAATCAAACGACTATCATAGAAGCCGAAAATAATTTATTAAAACGCTCTGAGAACATTATGAATCATCAACATAAAATTATAAATCAACATATGATTGCGTTAGACAAAGCCGTAGACACCTTAAAGAACACGATTCAAGAAAATAACGCCCTTAGTGATTTTACTATAGGGTCTATGATAGCCACAAACATGCTGAACAACTTAAAAACCCTACAAAACACAATAATGGATTCATTACTGGATGTTTATCAAGGCCGCTTCAACTTACACTTAGTTTCATCTAATCAACTGATTACCGAGTTGAATACTATTTCAAGCAAACTGCCAAAGGATGTGACCTTGCCAATAGACAACGTCCACTCAGAAATACGCAAGATATATAATTTTTTGAATGTCAAGGCCAGATTATTGAAACAGTACCTTCTGTTTGAAATAAGGATACCGTTAATCAGTAGAGAGTCCTACGAAATATTCAAATTGATACCAGTTCCTAAATATCATGGAGAAAGCATTATTCTCATATCCCCGGTAGCGGATTACGTTGCCTTGAACATAAGAAAGGGTACCTACATACCTATGAGCGAAGCTGACATTAAGGATTGACCCGTTCAAGAAGCATATGTTTCTCATAGCCAGAAGCCTGAATACCTGATGAAGAGTGACAAAATCGTTGTCAACAAGAAAATCAAGAATGTTTAACCCAAAATATATTATGTGAAAATACATGGCAAGATAGTTACATTATGAACACATATATCTATGTTTGTTGCGACCGATGCAAGGTACGAACAATGTGCGACGATCAGATTACCGCACATCAGCTGACCGGTGCCGGACTATTGAGTGTAGGTCACGGCTGTTTAATCAAGACGGAAGAGTTTACGATATATCCACACAAACCTCGTACAAGTGAGTAACGAATGTCGCCGGACTTATACACACCCATAATTGCACCGATAAATCATATCATTAACATCAGCATCCCCATGTACGAAATATCAAACAAATCGCATTTGCAGTTTCAAGAGGGAAACGAAAACATGCAGATGAAAATACGACAATTAAAGGACAACGAAGCCGTTCGTGAGACTATACTTTCGTCACGTTAGAATGCAACGCAGAGGATATAAAGGCACAGTTAGCCGAACGTTCAGAATTTGAGTTGTTATATTTTAAATCCCTGTCTAAGGCAAAGACTTTATTTAATAATTACAATAAAGATACTCAATCTGTAAGCAGTGGTAAAGCTACGACGCCAAGTAGGCAACACAAGCCGGTTAAGTTTCCTACCATACACCTACCAAAATTTAATGGTTCGTACAGTAATTGGTTAGAATTCCATGGAACCTTTACTAGCCTTATTCATTCAAATGAGGATATTGACGAAGTGAACAAGTTTCACTATTTACGGGCGTCCCTGGAAGGACCTGCTGCCGTGATAATTCAATCAATTAATTTCTGAGCTAGCAACTATACTGTAGCGTGGAGTTTGTTATGCGAACGTTTTAATAACAAGGACTTGTTGATTCAAAATCATGTGTCGCAATTATTTGCTATAGACCGTATCGTTAAGGAATCTTCTACTATGTTAAAGGGCTTAATAGACCAGCTGCAACGAAGCTTACGAGCCCTCGAATTGTTAGGTGAGCCAGTTAATAGTTGGGGCACACTTTTAATTCATGTAGTTGTTCGTAGGCTTGATCAGAAAACATCTCAGGAGTGGGAGGAGTTTAAAACTCGGTTAGACCGAGATAGCGTCAAAACATTTGACCAGTTCATTGCATTCCTCCGAGCCCGCGCTGATTTACTCGAATCATTAGAACTGCGACGTACTCAGCCTGAGATGGTCGTTAGCTCGCGTCCGAAGATTAAGTCTATGGTGACGACACACGCTCCTCACAGTCCCATTGCAGCGGTCACAACTCAAGTATGTCCGAAGTGTAAAGGTGACCACGCGTTAATTCGCCCTCCCCGGCGAATAATATGGTAATGTGCTATTACCACAGTTTAGGTTTTATTGCATTTTCGGTTCTTAGAGCATCGAATACACATTGTAATTTTTTTTTGTAGTTTTTCAGTGGATATTTTTGAAAATACAATAATTCCCATAGGTCCATAACGAACACTTTTGTTCAGTTAAATTAGAAATACAATTTGTACACGAATAATACCGTAAACGACAATGCAAAGTTATTTTTTTCCGTTAGTATCGGTAATGCCTTTTTACAATAAATTACAGATTTTAATAAAAACGGTAATGTTTCTTACCGTATCATATAGATAAAATTCTAAAAGTAACGGGTTTTACATTGAAATATTGCAATTATGTTGGAACGTAATGCAATAACACACTACTATTTTCGGTAGTATTAGCGGAGCAAAAGCGCTCACATATATTGTTTCCTTATTTATGAAAGGTATAGTAAAAAAAAGGAATACCATAGAAGGCAGAAAAAAATAGGAGTATCAGGAATTGGTCTTTCTATTCAGATGGGTGTTTAGGGCAAAATAAAAATCAGTATATTTTTGCTTTATACCTCCATGCAATAAAAGCCCATAATATGGAAACTATAATACATAGGTTCTTCGAAATTGGACATAGCCAAAACGAAGGCTATAGCATGCATTCATGCATAGAAAGAGCTTTAAAAAATAAAGTCCTTTATACTCCAGACCAGAATATATGGACTAATTTTAAATGCGAGATCTCAAGAAGCACCTAGCTCAAGACAGCGACATGACCCTATTGAATCAGCCAGAAGAACCAAGAAATTATGTGGTATCAACGAAAATAATTTCGGTACAGCTACCACAGTCTCGACCGGCTCCGCGACACAATGCGCGACAAAAGCAATTACCATCCCGACAATCATCGCCTCACAAAAACTCTCCAAAGATCGACATACGATTGGGAGACTAGGTACAAAAAAAGGCAAATCGAACACTTCATCTTCAAAAAGAAGAGGAATAAGAATAATAGAAGTATGTATGATTACGAAAATACGGATCGTGGCCATTGATGCACGTGATAGATATATTAATAATAATGTATAGATTATGTGACTAATTTATAGATAATTATATTACGATGAAATGTAATTCAATAATTTTAGAACCATTTTATAAACTATTTTTATAAGTGGGTAGGTGAAAATCATTCGATGCAATGTGACGTATCAAATGATATAAAAAGGAGACACCGAATGAAATCGGGACAGTTTATCCCGAGGCGTCGAAGTGTAAGGTACGATATAATTCTGATATGTTTATACTGTTTACTGTGTAATATTATTATGCTGTGCTGTAACTGGGGTGCGGGTTGGGTAACCTCCACGTTGGCCTTTCCGTTTCTTCCCCCTTTGGACTGCGGTCCTGGGGAGCGGAAGCGGAGGGGCTGGTGCATCCTGGACAACGGCTAACAGACTCCCACCTTGGGAGTTCTGTTGGCCGTTGACGAATAATCCAACGGCCGACCTCATTGTACGAGGAGGTCGTGGGATGTAGGATCCGTAGGATCCCTTCTATCCAAATAGCCCTTTTGAGGGCTAGCTGACCCAGAGGGGGTCGTGGGATGGCGGGCCTGCAAGGCCCGCGGGAAGGGATCCGTAGGATTCCTTCCATTCAAACAGCCCTTTTCAGGGCTAGCTGACCCAGAGGGGGTCGTGGTATGGCGGGCCTGCAAGGCCCGCGGAGAGAGATCCGGTTCCCGCTAGTCGCTCCCAATATCCCTCTGCTCTCAGAGGGGACAGGGGAGAGGCAAGGGTTCCGTGAGATCTAGGGACGGGTTGGCCCACTGCTCGCGCAGGGGCTGACAGGCACTCGTGCCACCGTCGGTGTTGGGAGAGTTGGCTGCTCCCCCGCGTCGCGTAACCTCCTAGATATCGACAACGATCTGAGTGCTAGCCACACTCGGTACGCCGGTATCCTGAAGGCCGCGGGGCTTGCCTTAATTGGCCGGCCCGCGACAAGGAAAAGTCTTTAAAACCCGACAGCGAAGTCGTTTAAAACCTGTGGACACCAGGGGACCTCCACAGTATGTACCCCGCTTCTCGGAAAGAGCGTCACCCGGGAAGTGTAACCTTTCGTCTCATGCTCGTGGGAACCTTATGACATCTGCTTACTTTCATAAAAACTCCCCCCTACCAAGCGAAACAGACTGCGCGGAGGTCGCGCAGCGCCACGACGCGGAGGTCGCGTCACCAACTGCGGCGGTGTCGGAAAACTTCGACACCGCCACCGAGAAGAGCAGGGCGAACAGCCCGGTGGGTCTGCAGACCCGAAAATCTGCACGGAGGAGGAACGGCGGCAAGAAGGCTGCTCCTCCTCCACGGAGGACTGAGTCGGACGCAGCCGTTAGGTTAACAGAACGCTTAGTTAGGTTAACAACCATATAAACAAGATAAAATAGGGTCATCACTATAAATTATATAAACTATAGGTATTTAATAAGGCATGCATATAAAACAAAGTTAATATAATATAATACTGGCAACATTTTAAGAACCAGGCTGGCCGTTAAAATACAGGTCGGCCATCAACCGCCTGATCGTGATTGGCCTGGTATTAAACACGTCAAGTGACTGGTCATTAAGGAGCAATGAATTAAACTCTGCGCTAGCTCGGCAAATGAACGAGGTTTGGCGATAATTGGTATTGCAAGCGGGGACATGAAAAGGCAGATATCGCCGAGGATGATGATTAGGTGGAACACAGAATTTGATCTCATTTAATAGCTGAATAGCTGAGGACAGTCCACATAATTATTAATGATTTTACTTAGGTATACAATGTCGGCTATAATTCGACGATTTTTTAGAGGAAGAAAGTGAAACTTTTTGCATCTGGCGTCGTAATCATGAAGAAAGGTGTTTGACTTGAACTGTAAGTATTTTAAAAAACGCCTCTGAATTGTCTCTATTTTATTAATATACACGTCGTACCTTGGATTCCACACTTCAGAAGCATATTCAAGGATACTACGTACAAAGGAACAGTAAATAATCTTAATAGGCTTTAAATTTTTTAATTTTGCTGACGATCTAATCACAAAACCTAGTGCTTTCGATGCTCTGTCTACAATATTGTTCACATGTTCATCAAAAATTATTTTTGAGTCAATTATAACTCCAAGGTCTCTCATCCTATTAGTTTTACTTAATGACTAATTTTGAAGAGTATAGTCATAATGTATTACATTAGTTTTACGAGTAATAGACATGACACAACACTTCAATACATTCAAATCCAATCTATTTAACTGGCAATAGCTCTGAAATCTCTCAAGATCAGCTTGCAGATGGAGATTATCATCAATAGATTCTATTTGTTTGAATATTTTGGTATCATCAGCATATAATAGAAATGACGAGAATATAAAACATGACGTTATGTCATTAAGAAATACAGCAAAGAGAAGGGGACCGAGCAAGGAACCCTGGGGCACGCCAGATGGTACTGCGTTCCAACCAGATACATAACCGTTCAGGGCTATGGCTTGGGAGCGGTTGTCTATATACGAAGAGAACCAACGATAAAGACTCCCATGGATGCCCGCAGAGTACAACTTATGCAGCAAGATGGAATGATCAATACGATCAAACGCTTTGCTGAAATCGGTGAAGACCATATCCACTTGAGCACCCGAGTCCATTACAGACGTGACAAAGTTATTTGAAAGCACCAGATTTGACACTGTCGATCGCGCCTTCAGAAAACCATGCTGCTCCGGAATGAACCACGATGATAAAGCCGCATAAACCTGCTTATGCACTATCTTTTCAAAAATTTTGCCAAATATACACAGCTTAGATATTGGTCTGTAATTTTTAATTTCATTCTTATTGCCGCCCTTATGAATGGGTGTTATAAATGCAGATTTCCAAATTGTAGGCATGTACCCCTCATCTAGAGATAGTCTAAAGAGAATACAGAGAGGAACAACTAAACTTCTCGCACACTTTGAAATTAACAAAGGGGATATGTTATCAGGCCCAGCACTTTTAGTCAGGCAAACAGTTTTGAGTAACTTCAGGACCTCCGCCTCACTAATGTAAATATCTCCAATACTGATCAGATTCTGTCTGATAGCATTAGAGTTAACGTCTTTATTATTAGCATCAGGTATCTGAAAGTTTGACTGAAAATACTCGGCAAACAAAGCGCAGACCTTTTCCCCCGTATCTGCTGTTATATTCTGATATTTCATTGTCAAAGGAAACTTACCAGACGATTTACTAGAATACTTAATGTACGACCAAAATGATTTAGGGTTCTTGGTAATACCCTCTTCAATTTTTTTAATGTATTCCTCATAACAGCATTTTTCCAAACATTTGGCTTTTTTTCTGAGAAAAGAAAAGGTTAAATAGTCTTCACGATTGCCATAAACTTTATACTTGCGTAAAAATTAAAATTTTTCTTTTAAAACCTTTTTGAGGGCGGAGTTAAACCAAGGAGGAAATGAGCCAGTGGACACCAATTTATGGGGTATGTAAGTGTCGCGCCTTTCATAAAGGGCATCATAAAAAAGCTTAATACTATCTTCATAAGAACTTTGGTTTAAATTTTGGTACCAATCTACTTTATCTAATGACGAACATAAGGCACCGAAGTCACCAGAGTTGTAGTAATATTTAATAATTTTATTTACTTCAAGAGACTTAATGGGAGTAAAAGATACCTCAATAATCATGGACTTATGGTGAGGTTTATCCTCAGGCACTAACGAGTCCGCGCTGTGATCAATTTTTAAAATATTATTTTAAAAAACCAAATCTAACTGCCTATTATTTTGATTGCAAATATGACTACGCTGATATAAATTACACTGTGTCATGGTGTCAAAAAAGTCCTGTTGATTCCTATCAATCGTTCCAGCTGGTACAAGGTGATCATCTTGAGGATGCCATTCTACAAAAGGGAAGTTAAAATCCCCCATTATAATAAACATGTCCTCCGGAGCTAACATTTTCAAATAATTTATTAGAATAATTTTCTAATTGGGAACTTCGCGAATTACCTTCCCCTTCGTCGCAGAGGTAAATGGTACACAGGTGAATCTTAGATGTATGTCTATTATTTCCTGACATCAAACTGACAGTAACCCAAAGGTCCTCCGCAGAAGAATGCCACTCTGGGCGTTCTATGGCCGCTATGTCCCGACGTACTGCCAGTAGCACCCCGCCCCCATAGATCTGATTCGTCGCGCTATAATCTCGGTCTCTTCTCCAGACAATGTATCGATCATCAAAAATTTCCTGATCGCGTATCCCCTCCAACAGCCAGGTCTCTGTAATCGAGACTATATCATAACAATTAAGACATAGGTTCCGTTTAAAAGTACTTGTCTTAGTGCGCAGCCCCCGAGCATTTTGGTAGTATATATTCAGATTAGACGCCATTGGATCGAGAAAAAGTATAATAGCAAAATTGCATCAAAATGTTCATAAATTTTAAACCTACCGCAGAGTTCATCAACATAGTCTGTTGAACCGAGTCGAGCTTAATTGGTAAACAAACAAATATACTATTATGCATACAAACATTCTTGCATGAAATATGAAATTTCGTATATATTTTTATTGTGTCGGTGTCAAAACAATAAAGTTTCATGTACCGTGTATATAAAAGTATGAACACTTTCAACGGCGCGGAATATCTTTTATCGGGTCATTCATCAACTCGCGGGCAATAAACTTGCGGGAAACCGCGGGTTGGCATTTTTGAATTTTATTTTATTTTGCTGTCGTCAACTCGCGTGAATATTAAAGTACAGTCAGAAAAATGGATCGAAACCAAAAATTTAATATAAAACCAACTTTTATACTCGCGTATTTATATACCCGCATTGGTTAAAGTAACTGTTTACTTTTTTATATTAATTTATCTTAGATTTCGATATAGACGTGCAAAATGAGGTGTGGGGAGACGGTCAATGATGCATAAAACATGCTATTTGTTATGGTTTTGACAACGATTTCATATGAATGAAACGTCGTAGGAATATCGTCTTTTTCTTGTGGTGATTAAATTGTATTGTGGGATAAGACAAAGTACATTTTAAGCTAATGAAAAATAAGCTTAAATATTGGTAAGACCAAAATAGGATAACACTAGAGGTAAAAAGTAATAGTGCAGTTAAATTTTTATTCATTTAAGATTTCGTCTAGTAAAAACGTGGAAGGTTTTTTTGTGTTTTTTTTTGTATTGTGGAGATAAGTTTATATTTTTTATATCACAGTGGCAGGCAAGCACAGGGCCTTTTTTTATCGTGCGAAAAATCCCCACGGAGCCGGTGGAGGCGGTTATGTCGGACTCGAACCGACCAAAACGCACGCCGTCTTGGGTCCTTGTTAACCGGAGGTGAGATTGCCGAAAGCATATCTGTCGCACCCCGCCAGACCTAAGACCATCTTTTTTTTTATACCACTTAGGTGGCAGACAAGCACACGGCCCACCTGATGGAAAGTGGTTACCGCGGCCTATGGGCGTATGCAACACCAGGGGCGTTACACTCGCGTTGCCTACCCTGAAGAAACCTTCTAATGCCCCTCTTGAAGAACCCCATATTGTAGTCGCTTGGGAAAACCAAGGCATTAGAGATGGCCCTCTTCGGGTTGTGGGGACCTTAGTGTCTCCGTTAATCACCTGCGCCAGCCGGTACGAGAAGCTGCCGTGTGGTCATTCCTCTATGATGGGTCTTATCGCCGATATTTCGGCCCCCTCATGTTGGGCAGCAGCCGCCCCAAAGCGGCAGCTGTGTTATTCAATTTGGGGGCCAGTCGTCGGAAATTCTCCCCGAAGTTCCAGCGGCCGTCGAGCACGAGCCCCAGTAATTTCATCTGGGGCTTGAAGCCGATGGGAATGTCTCCTACTATGAGGCTGGCATCCTCCGGTGGCATGCTCCAAAGCCCATGAAAGAACATGGCCTCGGTTTTATTCAGAGCCACCTCAAGACCCAGCCACCGGATCCGCTCCACGACTTGGGCAACCGCGGTCGTGGCCTTCAGGGTCACTTCCCGGTATGAAGCCCCGCACGCCGTCACCAGCGTGTCGTCCGCATAACACGTGACGGCGGCACCGTTCGCGAGTTAACCACGAAGCACCCGGGCGTAACCGATGTTCCACAGTAGCGGTCCCAGGACCGATCCCTGCGGTACACCGCACGACATCTCTCGCCGACCGAGCCCGGTCGAAGCGCAGGGCCAACCTAATAGAACACGTTTATAATTATTTTACATTTTGCTTAGTTATAATACCTATACAAATAAATAAAATTGGAGTGTCTGTTTATGACGTTAAAATAATAGCTTTTTAACTGGAAGTGTAAAGCCGACAGACGGATAGACAGAGTTACTTTCGGATTTATAATACCTATAAATCACTACGGATACAAGATACTATAAAAAATAGCTTTTTTGGAAATTTTGTCAATCTGTCGGTTTGATATTATATTTGTTTGCTATGTAAAGTGACTTAGTCGATTTTGAGAGGATTTTTATTGTTATTAGTTGAAAGGTAATTCTCGTAACTAATCCCGATCGAATCTCCCAAATGTCTGCAATAAGTATTCTCGTTACACACTTTTCAAGATCGAACGTTGACTGTATTGTTATTATATTGAACTAAAATTTGAAAATGTGCAAATCGATCCAAAAATGGTACCTACTCTGCAAAACTTTGTAACTGATCTATTAATTATTCTAATCGATTACATAATAATTAAAGATGGATTTTTCTGATTCGAACGTGCGGGGTGAGGAAATGAAATCCGCGCGGGGGTGTGAGCTTCAATTCTGTACGCTAATACTATTACCTATTCTGTGATATTACTTTGATCCTTTTTCGTAGTATGTCCATACCACGACAGTCACCCGCTTTTCTTTTTTCATTCCTTGAAACCACTTACAAACTTCTTCTATTATACTATATTCTATAACATAGCCTAAAATATCGTATAAAGTACCTACATTGTAAATAGGTACCAAACTATATTAAATTTATTACAAAGTTTTTGTAACTGACTGTACACAAATACGTCAATTTTGACAATCGCGCGAGTTGACGACAGGAAAATAATCAAAAATTGAAAGTTGCCAACTCGCGGTTTCCCGCAAGTTTATTGCCCGCGAGTTGATGAATGACTCCTTTTATCGACCACTAAACCAAATGTAAACAAAGTGCCGCTGCCGCTCGGTTCAGCTCCACATAGTATTAAAATATCGCCAGTCAGTAACGAACCAAATTCTGATGAAAAATAACAGTAACAGTTGTGTACAATAATACCCTCAACATAACTAATATTAACATAACAATAATATAATAGTAGCAGTAACAAATAAGCCCCGCCCGTGATAAATAATGATTTAAATTTAATTGCAAGAAGTGAGTAAAAATACAACTTTTGTGTAAACACCGTAAATAAAGATTTCGATATCTTGCATTCATGCCATTGTAAAATGTATCTAATTAACAAAGCAATGCACAACAGAATTGCATAATACCGCATACAAGCAGGCCCAAACCGGTTTCTCAGTCGATGTAAATACAAAGCGTCGACGACGACGGGCAATAAACAGCCAGGGGCGACCAACTTGGGGTCGCCTATAAGCAAATCATACGTAATAAGAAAATAGAATATAAAATTAAAAACAAATGATGGATACTTATTATAACGACAATTTAAATTATCTTTTGTAAATCCGCTTCTGACCTTATAACAAACGGCTTCGTAGTCGGAGATTTTCTGGCCAATATCTTGCAGTGCTTCACCCATATAAATTGAAAATTTCTTTCTTTCGCTAAAGATTTAGCACTTGCTAATAATTTCTTATTGAATACAGTAAGGTGATCATTAACATACATCAGGCCGTCCTCACTATATCCCAAGTTCAAGTCCTTTAGGAATAATTGTTTACGCTCACGGTCCGCTGCAACGAAGTCCTCCTTCTTATATCTGTTGTTCAACGACACAATGATAGGTTTAGGCGTTTTAGATTGTTGAGAAGGAACTCTAGCAATAAAATTAATGTCCTCTTTTTTGATAGGACAAGCAGTTACTTCACTGATTTTCAGAACAATATTGTAAAGGTTTTCATTATTCCGCAGTGGAACGCCCCTTATTTCAACATTATTAGCGCGGGACCATTGTTCTCTGTCATGTAGTTCCTGCTGAATCCTAGAAAGGTCCGCCTGGAGATCAGGGATGGCGGTAGTTCGTGCTTCCACTTCTTTCACCCTCGATTCCAAAGAGCTCATGGCTTCAGCGTAATTCTTTATTGATTCATGGGCAAATTCGATAGATTTTTGCAAACTCACCATTTCGTTCTTTATAGACCTTACATCTTCAATGGCGCCAACTGCTCCATAATACTTTTTAGAGAGGTCTGCATATTGTGCCAGTGCATTGGGGAGACCGGTTCCTGTGTTACTTTTGATGATGATGACCCAGATCCGCTCTTACATTCCGGACAGCGCCATGTATTTTTCCTGTCACCGAGTTTGCGATATCCGGCTTCGGTTATACCCGCACACGCGAAATCAAACTGACGTTTGCAAAGGGTACAGTTCACGCCGTCGGAGCTATCAACGTTACAACTAGCGCAAGTAAACATTGTTTATTTTTATTTATTTTTTAAATAGGAAAGCGGGCCGGAGTTGGTAAAACCTTACGAACCACACAAAGCGTCTAACTTAACGAGGACAACAACCAGAGCAGCGAGGATTCCCCCCCGCCCAAGGTCACGATGGTCGGCCGGGGGAAGACGCGGGGTGGCAAGAGGCCCATCCCCCAAACGCCCTCCTCTCGGGCCCCGGCCCTGAGAGATGCTGTGGCGCCGCCGAGTCCCTCCACCTCGGTGGCGCCTACGCCCATGCCCCGTACCGACCCGACTTCTAGGGAGGTACTGCAGGCCCTGGAGGAAGTGATAGGGACCCGTGCTGGGTCTATGGGGCCGGAGGAAGTCCGGCTGCGACGAGCGACGACGCGCCCTATCGAGGAGTTCGGCCTGCTCAGAGCGGAGCTAGTTGGGTCGCGGAACGAGCGGGCTCAGCTAGGCAGACGACAGGTCGAGCTAATCGATGCCTCGGAGCGGCAGGCGGCAGAGTACCGCAAAGAGATGGCCAAAATGGCGGCCGAGTTTGCGGACTTGCAAAAGGTCGTCGCCGGGCTGCCGGAGGGGCGCGTCACGCGGTTGGCGCGGCGGAAGCCGGTCGCGCAGCCGGCAGAGCCGAAGTCGTCGGACCGGCCGGCTTCGCCGGTGCGGTCGCCGGTGCGGTCGCCCGTGCGGTCGAGGTCGCCGCTGCGGCTGGAGGCACCGTTGCGGCTGGAGGCACCGTTACCGTTGCGCTGGAGGCGGCGCAGGCAGCGCAGGAGGCGCGGCAGGCAGCGCACGAGGAGCGGACAAAGCGTGGATTGGAGTCCATCATGGACTCCATACGCCGCCCGCCCCTGGCGTCGCCTACAGGGTATGCTGGAGCAGTAAAAAGGGGTCGCCCAGCAATGACGGGGACCCCGCAGGAGCCGGCCAGCAGCCCATCCGCTGTGCCATCCGCTCCGGCCGCTGCCGTTGCCGCTGCTGCGCAGGGCGCTCAGCCCAAGGGCAAGGGAAAGGGGAAGGGCAAGGGGAAGACGTCCTCTGCCCCAGCCCCAGCCCTGGCTCCAGCCTCTACCTCGGTTCCGGCCCCGACCGCCTCCACAAGCTCCGCACCGGCAGGGGGCTGGGAGGTGGCTGGTGAGACGAGAAGAAAGCGGAACGCCAAGAGAAAGGCAGCCAAAAAGGCCAGGAAGGCTGAGGCTGCTGCGAAGGGAGCGCCGGTGAGGTTGCGCGTCCCCCGCACAACGGCCGTCGTCCTGACTATGACGCCGGAGGCTGCGGAGAGGGGCGTGCAATACCCGGATCTGGTGAGGCGGGCCAGAGGCCTCATAGATATGAGGTCTCTTAAACTGGCGAAGCCCCTCCGAGTCACGGAGACTCGGACGGGTGCCCGCCTCATCCAGGTCCCTGGCGCTTCCAGCGGTCCCCAGGCTGATGCCAAAGCGGCTCAGCTAAGGGAGACGCTGGATGCAGCCGACGTCCGGGTGTCCAGGCCCACCAAGTGCGCAGAACTGCGTATTTCGGGCTTGGACGACTCCATCACGGCCGAAGAGATTCGGGCCACCGTGGCAGAGGCCGGGGGCTGCCCCCTGGAGGCGGTTAAGGTCGGAGCGATTCGCTACCGCCGTCGCGGACAGGGGGCGGCAGTTGTCGGCTGCCCCATCGCAGCAGCTCAAAAGGCTGCCGATCGGCGGGTCCTCGTGGTGGACGGCGTTGTTGGGGTGCGGGCTCAGCTCCTGCAGGCTCGACCGGCCAGGTGCTTTAGGTGCCTGGCGGTCGGGCACGTGGGGGTGCAGTGCACGGCGGAGGTGACGGTCGGCGACCGGTGCTTCCGCTGTGGCCAACCCGGTCATAGGGCCGGTGGTTGCGAGGCTCCGCTGCACTGTTTTAGGTGTGCAGCGGGGGGCAAACCGGCCGACCATCGGGTTGGCAGCAAGGCCTGCACCGGAGGGGAGCCGAAGCCACGAGGCGGGCGTTCCGCAAACTGTTCGCAGCGGGATGCGGAGATGGTTCCATAATGGATCCCCAGCTCCGCATCCTGCAGGCGAACGTGGGCCACGGTGTCGATGCTCAGGCACTTCTGCTCCAGAGCATGGCACGGTGGTCCATACACGTCGCCGCTGTCGCCGATCCATACACCCACCGCCCCCCCGGGCCTGCCTGGATGGTCGACCTGGATGGGTCGGCGGCACTGGTGCGTAACGCCGCTGCGTGTGCCCCTCCCTTTGTGGTGATCGCAAGGGAGCATGGCATCGTAGCAGCGCGTGTGGGGGAGATTGCGGTCGTGGCTGTCTATTTCACGCCAGCATCACACCGACGCATAGGGCAGTATCGGCGGTCGCTGGAGCGGCTGACCGACGTCGTCAATGCCTGTCACCCTCGCCCGGTTCTTGTGCTTGGGGACTTCAATGCCTGGTCTGAGGCTTGGGGGTCCCGGCACACGAACCCGCGAGGCAGGGCTCTGGAGAGCTGGGCCGCTACTCTCGGTCTGGTTCTCCTGAATCGCGGGGCCGAAGCCACGTTCTGGGTGGCGGAGCGCGAAGCGAGTTCGATCGTAGATCTCTCGTTCGCGGGCGCTTCGCTGTCGCAACGTGTGCGGGACTGGCGTGTCGTCGTGGAGGTGGAGACACTAGCGGATCACCGATACGTTCGGTTTGATGTCTCCCCTCCCGAGAGTGATGCGCCGGTCACACCGGCCCCACGCGAGCCGCGCTGCGTGCTTAGGGGACTGAATAGGGATGCTCTCCTGGAAGCCGTCTCCGTGCAGGCCTGGGCCATGGTGCCGGACAGGCCTGACGACATCGATGACGAGGCGGCGTGGTTCCGGGAGGCCATGATTGTTGTTTGCGATGCGGGTATGTCTAGGGCTCCAGCCTATAGTCCGAGGCGCCGGGTCTACTGGTGGACTGCGGAGATCGCGAGGCTGTGTCAAGCCTGCGTGATCGCGCACCGCCGGTGGGCCAGGCTCCGTAGGAGGCGTAGCCGCCCCGCAGACACAGATCCCCTAGTGGCGGAGTTGCAAGAGGGATACAGGGAAGCCAGGAATGCCCTCCGAGCAGAAATCAAGCGGTCCAAGGCAGCTTCCTATAGGGAGCTGCTGGAGACACTGGAGCGGGACCCATGGGGGCGGCCTTACCGCTTGGTAAGAGGAAAGCTGCGCCCCCGGGTCCCTCCCCTGACCCAGGTTCTCGAGCCGGCTCTGCTTGGAGGAGTGGTGGAATCCCTGTTCCCGGCGCGGGCGGAACACGTTCCGCCGCAGATGACTCCGCCACCTCGGTCGCCTGATGCGCCCGGCGTGGTTATTGACGACGACGTGCCCGAGGTCACTTGGGTAGAACTAGAGCTGGCGGTGCGACGGCTTAGAGCCAAGAAGAACACCGCCCCGGGACCCGACGGCATCCCAGGCCGTGCGTGGGTCCTAGCTCTAGGAGAAGACGGTCTCGAACCCCGACTGCGAGGGTTCCTCAGGGCATGCTTGGAGCGGGGCCAGTTTCCGAAGATTTGGAAGACGGGGAAACTGGTCCTCATCCGCAAGGACGGACACCCGGCGGACGAGCCGTCCGGGTACCGGCCCATAGTGTTGCTCGACGAGGTGGGCAAGCTCTTCGAAAGAGTGATTGCCAAGCGCCTCGTCGAGCACCTCTCTAGAGTGGGGCCGGACCTAGCGGACACGCAGTACGGCTTCCGCCGGTGGCGTTCCACTGTGGATGCCATCATGCGCGTGAGGACTCTGGCGGAGGATGCGGTTGCCCGGGGCGAGGTGATGTTGGCGGTGTCCTTAGACATCTCCAACGCGTTCAACACCTTGCCCTGGAGTTGCATCAGGGAGGCGCTCGTGTAACACGATGTGCCTCTCTACCTCCGCCGCATAGTCGAGGCGTACCTGACGGAGAGAGCCGTCATCTACCCAAGTGCGACCGGCGTCGGTAGGCGTGAGATGTCGTGCGGTGTCCCACAGGGATCGGTCCTGGGGCCGCTCCTGTGGAACATCAGATACGACTGGGTGCTTCGCGGTGAGCTCGCGTTCGGTGCCACCGTCACGTGCTACGCGGACGACACGCTAGTGACGGTGAGTGGCGCTACACACCGCGAGGCGACCCAGAGGGCCACGACCGCTGTTGCTCAAGTCGTGGATCGGATCCGGCGGCTGGATCTCGAGGTGGCTCTGCACAAATCCGAGGCCTTGTTCTTTCATGGTCCTCGGCGCAGGCCACCCCCGGGATCCAGCTTGACAGTAGGAGGTACTCCCATCGACATCAAGCCCCGGTTTAAATACCTGGGGCTCGTACTCGACGGTCGGTGGGACTTCGGAGAGCACTTCCGAAGTCTGCGCCCCAAACTGTTGGTGTCAGCTAACGCGCTGATGCGGCTGCTGCCCAACTTGAGGGGCCCAGAGGACTCCTGCAGGAGACTCTACGCGGGTGTCGTGCGGTCCATGGCCCTGTACGGGTGCCCCGTGTGGGCGGACGCCCTGCAGGCCAGGTTCGTGCAACTGCTGCATGCGCCGCAGCAGACGATGGCCTGCAGGGCCATTAGGGGGTACCGCACGATATCCTTTGAAGCGGCGAGTCTCCTAGCCGGATCGCCACCGTGGATCCTGGAAGCGAGATCCCTTGCGGCACTGTATCGGTTCCGTAAGGAGGCGCGGGAGCGGGGATACGATCCCGAGCCCGAAGACATTCGGGCCGAGAGGTCCCGGCTCCACGGGATCATGGTGGCGGAGTGGGAGCGACGACTTGAGCAACGACGCGCAGGGCATGCCGTCATAGAGGCGGTAAGGCCCATCATGGGGGAATGGCTCGAGAGGCCACATGGCAGCCTCTCGTATCGACTGACGCAGATTATCACCGGGCACGGGTGCTTCGGGAGATATCTGTGTCGGATCGAAAAGGAGCCAACGTCCGAGTGCCATCACTGCGACGCGAGCGAGGACACGGGGCTGCACACGCTCACCGAATGCCCGGCATGGGCCGGACCGAGGCGGGAGCTAGTGGCGGCCCTGGGAGTGAGAGTTCTCACCCTCGCCACCCTGCTCACAGCAATGGTCTGCTGCGCGGACGCGTGGGCGGCCGGCGTCTCCTTCAGCGAGCAGGTAATGGTCGTGAAGGAGATGGCGGAGCGGGAGAGGCGGCGCGAGCGAGAAAGACTCGCGGATCGCGCCGCCCGCGCGCGCAGGCAACTCGGGCGTCGGAGGGCACTGACTGACCTCCGTCCCCCATGAGCGCGGGCCTGGGGGTGACGGGTGGAGCCGCCTGTCACCCCAGCAGAAGCAGGCCACGGCGGCGGCGCGCTGAATAGTGCGCCTCCCCATTCCGGGGGCGAATTGGGGACACCGTTGTCCCCCCTCCTGAGGAGGGCCAGACCGTCAGCCGTCAGCCGTCAGCCGGGGTGCGAGGGATATGTCTTTGACAACCTCACCTCCGGCCTAGCACCAAGACCCACAGTCGGCGTGCGGTTTTAGTCGGTTCGAGTCCGACATAACCTCCCCTTCCGGCTCCGGCAGGGGGGGGTATCCGCGGGGACATCCGCACGAAAAAAAAAAAAAAAAAAAGCTGTGCTGTAACTATTTGACCATATCGTGTTGGCTATGTAAGATGTACTTACTTGATCTATAATTGTTGTTATAATTTGGTAAATGGTAATATCTGCAGATAGATATATTATCTGTCTAGTAGATGCAAATATGGATTACTGGATTATACTGCTGCCGTAGCAACTGGCGAGGCTACGTAGTGTTCACACCGTGTCCACCAAAGCGATCGCCTTTCGCTTCCTACCTCAGGAATATCAAGGATTGCGGTGATATAAGAAAATGTGCAAAAAGACGGTATTGTGACTTTTTTACCAAATGGTAATGTTGTGATAAATGTGATAATTATGATGATAACCAACTATATTTTGTTTATTGGTGTAAAGAGAAAGATTTAGAAAGTCCTTTTTAACAATTGTATAAACTGAAAGGAGGCATCGTCGTCTCAGTCTTTTAGTGTTGTCAGACAAGTTCGTTAATAATGATTTTAGTGGATTTTCACTTTAGGTAGGTACACAGTATTTTATCTGATCAGTTTATAAAATGCACTTGCTGTCCAACGAAACCACTAGCTAAATTTTTTTTTGGGGTGAATAAGATTATGAATCTAAATAGGGTAAAATTCAGTCTAGACTGTAACCCCTGACATTAGTATTTACATTTTCAAGTTCGGGTGATAAGTATCTTTCCATAATTCCGATAATAACTTCCATTCTTGAATGTTAATGTGGTTTGCTTTCAACCTCTTACAAAATTTATAGTGGGTACTGTAGGTACCATCACAAGTAAACAATATTCAAAAAGATCTCCAATTCAGTCGTATAAAAAACGGTCAGATCGTCAAAGAGTACATTCCGTTCGTTCCTAAAAGTAATGATAAATTTTAATTATACAATTTATAACAAGTAATTTTTTCGGCCGGCGTCTCCTTCAGCGAGCAGGTAATGGTCGTGAAGGAGATGGCGGAGCGGGAGAGGCGGCGCGAGCGAGAAAGACTCGCGGATCGCGCCGCCCGCGCGCGCAGGCAACTCGGGCGTCGGAGGGCACTGACTGACCTCCGTCCCCCATGAGCGCGGGCCTGGGGGTGACGGGTGGAGCCGCCTGTCACCCCAGCAGAAGCAGGCCACGGCGGCGGCACGCTGAATAGTGCGCCTCCCCATTCCGGGGGCGAATTGGGGACACCGTTGTCCCCCCTCCTGAGGAGGGCCAGACCGTCAGCCGTCAGCCGTCAGCCGGGGTGCGAGGGATATGTCTTTGACAACCTCACCTCCGGCCTAGCACCAAGACCCACAGTCGGCGTGCGGTTTTAGTCGGTTCGAGTCCGACATAACCTCCCCTTCCGGCTCCGGCAGGGGGGGTATCCGCGGGGATTTCCGCACGAAAAAAAAAAAAAAAAAAAAGCTGTGCTGTAACTATTTGACCATATCGTGTTGGCTATGTAAGATGTACTTACTTGATCTATAATTGTTGTTATAATTTGGTAAATGGTAATATCTGCAGATAGATATATTATCTGTCTAGTAGATGCAAATATGGATTACTGGATTATACTGCTGCCGTAGCAACTGGCGAGGCTACGTAGTGTTCACACCGTGTCCACCAAAGCGATCGCCTTTCGCTTCCTACCTCAGGAATATCAAGGATTGCGGTGATATAAGAAAATGTGCAAAAAGACGGTATTGTGACTTTTTTACCAAATGGTAATGTTGTGATAAATGTGATAATTATGATGATAACCAACTATATTTTGTTTATTGGTGTAAAGAGAAAGATTTAGAAAGTCCTTTTTAACAATTGTATAAACTGAAAGGAGGCATCGTCGTCTCAGTCTTTTAGTGTTGTCAGACAAGTTCGTTAATAATGATTTTAGTGGATTTTCACTTTAGGTAGGTACACAGTATTTTATCTGATCAGTTTATAAAATGCACTTGCTGTCCAACGAAACCACTAGCTAAATTTTTTTTTGGGGTGAATAAGATTATGAATCTAAATAGGGTAAAATTCAGTCTAGACTGTAACCCCTGACATTAGTATTTACATTTTCAAGTTCGGGTGATAAGTATCTTTCCATAATTCCGATAATAACTTCCATTCTTGAATGTTAATGTGGTTTGCTTTCAACCTCTTACAAAATTTATAGTGGGTACTGTAGGTACCATCACAAGTAAACAATATTCAAAAAGATCTCCAATTCAGTCGTATAAAAAACGGTCAGATCGTCAAAGAGTACATTCCGTTCGTTCCTAAAAGTAATGATAAATTTTAATTATAAAATTTATAACAAGTAATTTTTCCCCACAATATACAAAAAAGGGGGTGTCTATATGCCAAGGAGATGTGGCAAACGCTCATGTCATACCACCTGTGGCAACTAATTATTATTGTTTAGTTCCTCGAATGCATCATAGATGGCGTTGTATCCTTATAGACCTTTTCTAGAAGGCGGTGTTAAGATTCTCCGCAAGTAGTTTATAAGCTCATAGTTGTTATTAGTTTTGTTTAGTTCCTCGAATGCATCATAGATGGCGTTGTATCCTTATAGACCTTTTCTAGAAGGCGGTGTTAAGATTCTCCGCAAGTAGTTTATAAGCTCATATTTGTAATATTTGTGTTACCTATTAAACAGACTTGGGGTGACGTCTCCAAGTGGGAAACCTGTTTATTTTTGTTTGATTTCCATTCCCAGTTGTTTCCCGGGGTTAAACATGGTCCTTCGAGCCGGATTATTGGTAAAATAGGCAACGGTAGTAGTCGAACTCAGATCCAACAAATCGAGTGTTACTTTTCATCTGTCGAATTAGTCGTAAAGGCTTATGTTCTTAAATCTATAACATCCATCTTACCAGCTAGGGAAGCGGTTTGTCTGGAGGAATTAATTGTAAGCGACCTTCAATTAGCCGATCCCAGATATCATATACCGAATAAAGTAGATATGTTGTTGGGAGCCGAAATATTTCCGCAAGTGATACAAGAAGGGTTGAAAAAATATTGTGGTGGTCAATTTATGGCGCAGTGTACTACATTGGGTTGGATTTTATCTGGTACGCTAAAATCGGCTTCTAATGATTCCTCGAGTCTTTCGGTCTTGCACATACACCTGGAACCTGAGGAAATGCTGAAAAGATTCTGGGAATTAGAAAAAGAACCAAAGGAAACTAAAAAGCTATTTACGGAAGAAGAAGCCAAGTGTGAGAAAATATTTAAGACTACTACTACCAGAGATAAGAATGGACATTATGTGGTTGACTTACCCTTCCGAACTGATGATCCTAATTGTAAATATGGAGGTTCTAGGAACCTAGCAGTTAAACGGCTTTTAGGATTAGAAAAGAAGCTATCTCGAAGCTCTGAATTGAAGGCCCAGTACTCACAAGTTATCAATGAATACCTGTCGTTAGGCCATATGAAACCAATATCAGAAGCTGAGAAGCAAAATAATTACGCAGTGTACTTACCTCATCACGCTGTCATCCGGAATGACAAGGACACCACACGAGTTCGAGTAGTATTTGACGCCTCCAGTAAGGGTAATAACGGAGCATCACTTAACGATGACTTGTTGATAGGACCTAAATTACAACCGGACTTGCGCCACTTGCTTCTTCGTTGGAGAGTTCATCCGATTTGTCTTATTGCAGACATAGTAAAAATGTATCGCCAGGTTCGCGTAAACGAACAACACACCGATTTTCAACGCATTGTGTGGAGAGAAGACAAGGAATCTGAAATTGAAGATTATAAATTGCTTACTGTAACCTTTGGAACGGCTAGCGCACCATTCTTGGCGGTTCGAACAATGCAGCAGGTAGCGTACGACGAAGGCAAGGATTATCCAATGGCTGCAGAAAGAGTACTAAAGGATTATTACATGGATGATCTTATGACAGGATGTGAAACAATACAAAAGGGTTTCGAAATCTATAGTCAAATGAACCAGTTACTAAACAAAGGAGGGTTTGAGTTGCAAAAGTGGGCAAGTAATAGTAATGAGCTACTGGAGAAATTATTAGAAGGAAAGAAAAATGATAGTAATAGCGAAGAGAAGGGGATTAGTATAAAGCAAGACGAAGTAGTTAAAATACTGGGACTTACCTGGAACAGACGCAGAGATATGTTCCAATATTCTGTTCAATTGGAACCTATATTGGAACCTATAACAAAACGAAAATTATTATCGGACATATCTAGATTGTTCGATCCATTGGGATGGGTGGCTCCTGTGGTAATTATAGCAAAAATCTTTATACAAAGGTTGTGGATTACCGGTATTGGATGGGATGAGGCCATTACCGATGATATAAAACAAGAGTGGTCTACCTACCGTGCAGAATTACCACTTTTGGCAGAATTGGCCGTACCTCGATGGTTGAACATGAAGGGCAGCGACCGACAGATTGAATTACATGGCTTCTGTGATGCGTCGAAGGCGGCGTATGCAGCAGTTATATACACACGGGTAGTCGATACTGATGGTAATATTCATGTCACTTTACTTACCGCGAAAACTAACGTTGCCCCTATTAAAACAGTCTCAATCCCTAGGTTAGAATTGTGTGGAGCAGTTCTACTGGCGAAGTTATTAGTCGAAGTGTCTGAAATCATGGGAATCAGTAGATCCAATCTACATGCTTGGACTGATTCCGAAATAGTCTTGGCGTGGCTAAACAGCCATCCCAATAGGTGGAAAACGTTTGTTGCCAACAGGGTAACAGAGATATTATCTGTTACGGAACCACAACAGTGGAGTTATATTCAATCTAAGCAAAATCCTGCTGATGGTGCGTCACGGGGTCTTTACCCCTCGGAACTGCTGAACTCTGGGTTATGGTTGAACGGTCCTGACTTTCTGCAAGAGAAAGTTATGAAAATTAAAAGGTGTAAAAATATCACTACGTCTATGGAGGAAATAAAAACTCACGTAGTTTCGAAGGTGTCGAAGGATCCGGATCATTGGATTTGGGATAAATATTCATCACTTACCAAACTTGTCAGAGTCATAGCTTATTGTCGACGTGTCTTGAACTGGAAGACACGTAAATATGAAAGGAACGCATCTTATTTAACAACTGAAGAGTTGAAGTTGGCATTGAATATCTGTATTAAGGAGTGTCAAGGACAAGGTTTTCAGGAGGAAATCATGAATCTACAACAAGGTAAATCGATAAAGAGGAAGGGGTTGAGTTCCTTAAATCCTTACCTGGATTCTTCCAATATCTTGAGGGTGGGCGGTAGATTAGAGCGCTCTGATTTAAGCTTTAATCGAAAGCATCCGATTTTATTGCCACGTAAATCATCCTTGACAAATCTTCTCATAGCAGAAGCACATCGCTTGACCCTTCACGGTGGGCCACAGTTAATGCAGAACTATTTGGGTACTAAGTATCATATATTGGGAGTAAAAGAGCGACTTAGGACTTACGTACGTCGATGCCCCACTTGCCTTCGTTATAACACAACATCTAAACACCAATTGATGGGGCAACTGCCAGCTGCGCGAGTCACACCTAATAGACCCTTTAGCAACAGTGGGGTAGATTATGCGGGTCCCATTAATTTAAGAACTTCCAAGGGTAGGGGCCATCATTCATATAAGGGGTATATCTGTTTATTTGTGTGTATGGTGACCAAGGCAGTGCATCTTGAAGTAGTTAGCGATATGACAACGGCAGGGTTTTTAGCGGCATTTAAGAGATTTGTGGCTAGACGTGGGCCCTGTAGAGATATGTGGAGCGACAACGGAACAAACTTCCAGGGAGCCTCCAAGGAGCTTCAAACTTTATTCCAAGCCGAAAAGTCGAGAATGACCAATGAGATCGCAGAAACGTTGGCTAATGAGGGCACAGCATGGCATTTTATTCCACCACATGCTCCGAATTTTGGCGGACTATGGGAGGCTGGGATCAAGTCATGCAAGCTACATCTACGCAAGGTGATAGGCTGCTCTACGCTGACTTATGAAGAAATGTCAACTTTATTAAGTCAGGTAGAAGCGTGTCTAAATTCTCGTCCTCTTTGCAGACTTCCGGACGTGGATGTAGCTGACGCTTTAACTCCAGGGCATTTCCTTGTGGGCGAACCTCTTGTTAGCGCACCAGATCAAAATTATGAAACTGCTAATATATCAACGTTGCGTAGGTGGCATCTTGTTCAAAAAATGACACAGGAATTTTGGCGTCGATGGTCGACGGAATATTTAACAACTTATCTGCACCGTTATAAGTGGGCGAAACAAGTTACTGAACCTAATGTCGGAGATATTGTTTTAGTGAAAGAGGACAATTTACCTCCTTGTAAGTGGCTGCTTGGTAAAGTGATTGAGAAACATCCTGGTCAGGATAACCTGACACGCGTAGTTACTCTTCGCGTTGGCACATCTTCGATTAAAAGACCAACATCGAAGTTGTGTGTCTTGCCTGTTGGTTAAGTTGTGCTAAAGGGTTAGCACTATGCGGTATCAAACGGTTATTTTCATTTAAGATAAGTACATTTGTTATTTGGTTATTTAGTTATTGTTGTAAAAATAATTGCATATTGGTCCATGGTATGTTTATTGCGTTATAATGATGGCATTGTTGCTTTAACACTATGCAGTCTCAAGTGGACATTATATGTTAAGATCAGTTTTTCAGTTGGTTGTTAAAATTGTTGTACCTTTACCAGTTATGTTATATTCTTGTTAATTTCTGTAATTGATATTTACACACTGCTGAATTCACTGCAATAGGTATTTTAGTTAAGAATTTTATAATGGTCAATTTTGAGTGAGCTCAATTGCGTGAAAGTTTGAACATGTATTTTATTGATTAGTTACAGTCCATTGTTTTCCTAGTTTGTTTAATTCATCTAAGGACATAATGTTCCAATATGTCCTTGGTGGGCGGAATGTCTATATGCCAAGGAGATGTGGCAAACGCTCATGTCATACCACCTGTGGCAACTAATTATTATTGTTTAGTTCCTCGAATGCATCATAGATGGCGTTGTATCCTTATAGACCTTTTCTAGAAGGCGGTGTTAAGATTCTCCGCAAGTAGTTTATAAGCTCATAGTTGTTATTAGTTTTGTTTAGTTCCTCGAATGCATCATAGATGGCGTTGTATCCTTATAGACCTTTTCTAGAAGGCGGTGTTAAGATTCTCCGCAAGTAGTTTATAAGCTCATATTTGTAATATTTGTGTTACCTATTAAACAGACTTGGGGTGACGTCTCCAAGTGGGAAACCTGTTTATTTTTGTTTGATTTCCATTCCCAGTTGTTTCCCGGGGTTAAACAGGGGGGATCAAATTAACTGGTTTAAATAGTTCGAGTGTTTTCGGAACTAAATTTGTTCTATGGTTCAGATTTGCTTATTCATTCGGATTCAAATTAAATAACAAAGTACCGTTTGGATAGTAGATAAATTTCATTACCTTATGGAGGGTACCTACTTGCATTATAATTATTTCTATTTTTCAAACTCGGAATAATGATTAAGTCGTATTAATTAATGATTCTAGATTGTGAAAACAAGTTTAATAGTCACTTAAATTGTTAATAAGTTAATAACTGAACGATGAATATTGTCTAATAATTCTGCTTTCTTTAGACGTAATTTGACAAAATGTCGCAAATTTTATAAACTTGATTTACATCATAAGAGGCGAAATAACTAATGACTAGAAACGAACTAGGACTATAAAGATACTACCTATTATAAAGTAATGAATTGTTTTGAGGTTAGAGTCCTGTGAACAGAATTATGATACTGGTGTCAGATGAGTATCAGGTTGACCGAACGGTTCTTGAATATAATTGATACAGGTGACTGAAGAGTTGGAAGTACTAAATACTTTTCGTTATTGCTTTAACATTTAACACTTAGTGTTCATTGTTGTTTCATGGGTGTTGGTTTTGAAGTGTTGATGACCCAAATAAGTAACATGCTGCGACGTAGTTTGGGTGTCTGATCCAGTTCATTAGCAGCGAGTGAACGATATGGATTGGCCCATGCGAACTTCGATCAATCGTCAGTGGTGATCATCATTTCAAAATCAGTTTTTTTTTATTTATTTTCAACTTGTTCAGTATTGTACTATTCGATGCTTCTTTTACCTTAGAGATCTACTCACTCTAACAATATGCTCGTATAATTGATATGTAAATATAGGGTGCAGAATGTGATTGCTAATATGGAAGCCAATATGTAACAGGAATATGTTAATGTCCTATCGAGAGTATGTGGCGAATATATCGGAGGCCTATGTGGCGAATATATCGGAGGCCTATGTGGCGAGTATATCGGAGGCCGTAGTGTAAGTGTGTGATTGCTGAGGTATAGTGGAAGTGCAAAGACTGTGTAGACCGCCATTTGCTTCAATGCGATTGAGCAGTTTGGGGATACATAGATATTGCCGATTTATGACAGACCTATATTTCCGCTGTTTGACCTTTTGCTCGTGCAGTCCTTGCCATTTGCAGCGGGTGGAGCGGACTAGACACGGGGTAGCAAGTTGGTAGAATATAGAAATGACGACTTTTGACTTTGGGATACCGGTAGTCACAACTTGCAACTTGTATGTAGATACTTTGAGAGAAAGTACTGATTTGAAGGTACTTCGTGAGCTAAGTATCTGTCAGTTTGGCCGTGATAGATGATATTGATATGATATATTTTGGGCATATGATATTGGCAGTCACATCTTGCAGTTAATTGTACTTCGAGAGCGAAGTACTTGGTCAGTATGGCCGTGATATATATTTATATAATATGTTGAGCATATTTACTAACTGTCACATCTTGCAGTTAATTTTACTTCGAGAGCGAAGTACTTGGTCAGTATGGCCGTGATAGATATTTATGTAATATGTTGAGCATATTTACTAACAGTCACAATTTGCAATTAATTGTACTTCGAGAGCGAAGTACTTGTGATATGTTGAACATATTTATTTTATTGACGAGTCACAATTTGCAATTAATTGAACTTCGAGAGCGAAGTTCTTATCAGTATGGTCGTGATAGATATATTAATAATAATGTATAGATTATGTGACTAATTTATAGATAATTATATTACGATGAAATGTAATTCAATAATTTTAGAACCATTTTATAAACTATTTTTATAAGTGGGTAGGTGAAAATCATTCGATGCAATGTGACGTATCAAATGATACAAAAAGGAGACACCGAATGAAATCGGGACAGTTTATCCCGAGGCGTCGAAGTGTAAGGTACTGTTACGGATCCCTAATGTTAGCGAAAGGGCTGTGTCAGCTCTCGCCCCGTCCTACTGTTCAAGTCAGCACTTTTGCTCAGTCCCAAGATCCGCCGGACTTGAGCCTCAGTCTCGTCTCAACTCTGACCGCGAACTCTTCTATTTCCTACATCTACCAGTTCTCAATAATTATTTTCTATTGTGTATTTTAAAAGTAATAAACCAGTGAAATCAATTAAATCTTTTTTTTAAAAAGCGAACTCAAAAGTCTCCCGTAACATTGGTGGCAGCGGAAAGGGATTTTATAAATCCTGGTTACCCCTCCGATATCCGTAAAACGCGCAAATTGTGAACATACTATAAGTGAGTGTATTCTCCGTATCCCGCGAGTGATCGCGTGCTGTGTGCTGTGCTGTGTCTTGCTGAGCCGTGCTGAGTACGTGTTGGCATTCCCTAAGAAGGGAATACACCGGTCCTGCAAACCCATAAGAACCCAGTAAGGTGAACATGTATTCACCCCACATCATCATCATCAGTATTCTGTAAGTGCAGATTTGATGTCTAGTGCAGTGAAGTACACCATACGCGTGTAGTCATAACATCCGCTAATTCGCCGAATCTTTGTGCGCCGCTCTTATCAGTTCCAGACGCCGGACACTCGTCGCTTACAAGTGAACTTTGTACTAACTTTGTGCGCGTCTATTTTTAGATCACTGAATCTTTTATCCGACTTCAAAAAAGAAGGAACAGTAATCTGTCTATTTGCTTATTCGTTTTTTTTATTTACCAATTGTTTTTGTGTGTTGTATTTTTGTTTTCTGTGTACTATATTTAAATTTTGTGTATTTTACCTGTGTATTCTTATCAATTTTGTTGTGTATTTTAACTAAATTAGAAAATGAGCACTAAAGAGGCAGCCGTAGCCACAGGAGCTGCGGCCACAGCTCAAACATCTGTACCTGGAGCCAGTAAATCCATACCAATACAACCACTCAACATCGACTTAAATACTTTATTTAAATTTATAAAACCATATAATGGCGATAGACAAACTTTGAACTCTTTTCTAGCAAATTGCAACAACGCCTATGAGCTCACTAACACCGAACAAAAGCCCATACTATTCCGATACATTCTAAGTCAATTGCAAGGGAAAGCTGAGATCGCTAGCTCAATTAAAGCTTTTACTCAATGGGAACAACTGAAGTTATTCCTAAAAACTCAATTTGCAGACACTAAACACTATTCACATCTTTTAGCGGAACTGCAAGAAAGCAAGCAAGCCGCTAACGAGACTGTAAGTCAATTCGGTTTTAGAATCGAGGAATGTCTTTCACAACTGCTAACAGAAATCGTTCTCACAAAAGCCAAAGAGGCACCAGGCCGTACCGCAGCCATGGAAGACCTGGCTCTCCATTACTTCCTTATTGGACTAATACCACGCATCTCAAACATTATTAGATGCAAATCTCCCCGAAATCTAAACGAAGCGATAAGTTTCGCCATCTCTGAGGAAAAAATACAAAAAATAATGTATAAAAGAAACGCTTCGAATAACCAAAATCAAAATAATACCTCAAACCCCCAACGTCGCCAAAACGTTAACAATGTAAAAACAGACCCTAAAGGCGACCCCAAAATTTGCAGATATTGCAAAAACATAGGTCACTCGATTGAAGAGTGCCGAAAGCGCGAATATAATAATAACCGCGCTAAAAACCAACAATCTCCTACCCAAAATAATAATCCTCCGGGCCAATCAAACCGGCAACAACCCCGCGTTCACAATGTGAACGAGGACTCCAACCAAAACCAAGATGATCAAGGTCATTTAAACGAATAACAGGCTCACGGCGGTGTCTCGTGAGACCTCAACAAAAGAACAACTCCTTAGACGTCAATGGCACCACTACTAAATCCACTGTCTCTACTAAATCCACTGCCTCTACTAAATCCACTGTCTCTACTAAATCCACTGCCTCTACTAAATCCACTGCCTCTACTAAATCCACTGCCTCTACTAAATCCACTGCCTCTACTAAATCCACTGCCTCTACTAAATCCACTGCCTCTACTAAATCCACTGCCTCTACTAAATCCACTGCCTCTACTAAATCCACTGCCTCTACTAAATCCACTGCCTCTACTAAATCCACTGCCTCTACTAAATCCACTGCCTCTACTAAATCCACTGCCTCTACTAAATCCACTGCCTCTACTAAATCCACTACCTCTGCCAAACCCCCTGCACCCGTTGAACATCCTGTACCTACCGAATCATCTACGACTACAAACCCTTCTATATCCACTAAATCTTACCAATCGCCAGTTCCTTCTACAACAAATCACGTGAAAAACTTAGAATCTAATTCAACGCCATTTTCATCCTCAAAACCTGAAACAAAAGACAATTATCAAAATAATATATACGAAATCACTTCCAACTCCACGAAAAGATACTTACCTTATGTAGTCCTCAACACTCAAGTGAATAGTCGTGAACTTACCTTTTTAATTGACACAGGTTCCTGCGTTAGTTTGATAAAAGAACAGTCAATCAAAAGCATGCCAATTCTTGAACCAGATATCATTCAACTTAAAGGAATTAATACCAACACAGAAACCATGCCCACTTTAGGTCACTTTCAATTGCAATTATTCTTAAACGAACCTGAGCTAACACACCGATTTCACGTAATTAAAGAAATAGATCTAAATTACGATGGTATAATTGGAACCGACCTTTTATAATAATAATAATCATTTTATTAATGGCAACTAGGCCCAATTTGTTAGTAACAATGTTTTTCTTATCTCTAATGTTAGTAATAAAGTTATGACAAGTACCTACATATTCACCTATATCATGAATGGATTCTAATACTACTACTACAATACTAACACTAACAAATCATTTTTAATAATTAGATTAAAGCATTATGTCAATATAGAAAAATATGGATTATAAATATTAATTAGGTACAATAACACAAAATAAAATAATAATTGATCAATTGAAATAAATAACAGCAATAACACTAAAATCAATCCACAATAATACTAAATTATTATTACCTACACATTGGCTATCAATCCCAGCCTACGTGCGTAACGTGTTGCTGGCAACAATGAACAATGTACGGGCAGTCCAGCCGAGCCGCGAGCGCGGCCAGCATGCTGTGTGGGCTCCCGCGCACACGCCGCACGAGCGACGCGCCTCTCTTACGCATTGTCGCGAAAAAGCAGTCAACGGCTGCTTCCGCGAACATTCCCGAAGCACTGCAAAAGCGCGGGAGCCCCATCAGCATCCTGAACGCGTTGTTGAACTGGACACGAAGGGCGCTGTACGACTTTTTGGTGTAGTTAGCCCACAGGCTGCATGTGTAGAATGTTGTACAATAAGCTCTGAATAGGGTTATTTTGACTTCAGGTGAGCATCGTGCAAACCTGCGGATCACCATATTAGCCCTAACAGCCAGCGCCCTCCGTTCCCGCTCAACATCAGCATCATCCCTCAGGTCGGGCGTAACTATATGCCCCAATTCCTCCACATACTGCAATGGAGTTCCGTAGAGCTTCACAGGTGGTATCTCATTTACTTTAGTCGACCCGCCCTGAAAGACCATACACTGACTTTTCCTGACATTATATATGAGGCCATGGCTCTTAGCATAGCCTTCACACGTAGCTACTAAATCACGTAATCCGCATACCGAGGCACTCAAAAGCACCATATCGTCCGCATAGCTTATGTTATTGAAACATACGTCATCAATAAAGCAACCGATATGCCGCCCACTGAGCGCCTCAATCAAGCCATTCACATACAGGTTGAAAATAGTAGGGGACGCTATCCCCCCCTGCCTCACCCCACATTCCAACCTGTATGAGTCGGACAACGTTCCTGCCCACTTTACATTGTTTATCTGATTGCCATACCAATATCTGAATATATCAATCAGATCACTAGGGGCTTGTAGTGCCCTCATCTTATCCCAAAGTATGTCATATACGACCAGGTCGAAGGCACGTGAGAGGTCGAGGAAGCAAGCATACACAGGCGTTTTCCTAGTAGTATAGTATTTGACAGCACTCTTCAAACACAGTATGGCTGTTTCCGTAGACAGTCCGGGACGAAACCCAAACTGGTTGTCATGTAACTTAATGTAACTATTAAGCTGTGCGTTGAGAATGCTGTCAAACACTTTTGCAATAATGGTTGCCAGAGATATAGGACGGTAATTTGTACTGTCTGACAAATCCCCAGTCTTATTTTTAACCACGGGCACAACCTGTGTTTGCATTAGATTGATAGGCAAATATGAGTGCGATATACATACATTATACAGCAAAGATAGCACTCTAGTAATGTGTGGACCCGCATGCAGCAGGTGGTCTATGCTCAATCCGTCATGGCCAGGAGATTTACCTCTAGCTATACCTCGATGCAATAATTAACTACAACGGGTCATCGCTCCAAATCCGACATATTGTGATTAAACTAAAATACAGCCAACCCATCTATAACATTCTGCCTCGTTCTGAAACAATAATAGAATGCACAGTGGATAACCCCGAGTACCGCGAAGGACTCGTTCTAGATCAACACATTTCTGACTCACTCTTAGTTGCTAACTGTGTTGTCAAAGTCAAAAGAAACAATAGAGTTAATATATCAGTATTCAACATTTCCGAAAAACAAGTCACCGTATCTTCAGATATAAAAATAAAACTACAATCTCTCGAAATCGCCTCTCTCCAGACTAGTATTTCTAGTTCACCCAAATCATCCATGGATAGAAGGGATGAAGTACTAAATATGCTGCGAATAGATCACCTCAATGAGGAAGAAAAGTCCCACCTTCTAGACATTTGTTCACGGTACTCCGACATATTCCACCTTCCCCACGACAAATTGTCAACCACTGACTTGCTACAACATGAAATAAATACATCTCCTTCGGAACCCATTAACGTAAAATCATATAGATTCCCCGAAATCCATAAAAAAGAAGTCGATACACAAATCTCAAAAATGCTTTCCCAAGACATAATCAAACCTTCCGTTTCTCCTTGGTCTTTCCCAATATGGATTGTCCCTAAGAAAATCGAGTCTTCTGGACAGAAGAAATGGAGAATCGTTATCGACTACAGAAAATTAAACGATATAACCATTGGGGAGAATTACCCGATACCTCAAATAAATGAAATATTAGATCAATTGGGACATAGTAAATATTTCTCCACTCTCGATCTTTGCTCTGGGTTTCATCAAATTGCTATCTCTGAAAGAGATGCCTCCAAGACTGCTTTCACTGTTCCCCAAGGTCATTTCCAATTCCAAAGGATGCCTTTTGGGCTTAAAAACGCTCCCGCGACATTTCAACGGCTCATGAATACAGCCCTCGCTGGTCTACAAGGTGTCCATTGCTATGTTTATCTCGACGACATAGTCATATACAGCCATGATCTTATTTCCCACTGTGACAAACTATCCAAAATCTTTGACAGACTGCGTCAACATAATCTCAAATTACAGCCTGACAAGTGCGAATTCCTACGCAAAGAAGTCTGTTATCTTGGTCACGTAATAAGTGACGAAGGACTTAGTCCGAATCCTGAAAAAACCCGTGCAGTGTCTCAATTCCCAGTTCCTAAATGTCCCAAAGACTTAAAATCATTTCTAGGTCTCGTATCTTACTATCGGCGTTTCATTCCAGACTTTTCTAAAATCGCAAAACCCTTGACTACATTACTAAAGAAAGACACATTCTTTAATTGGTCTAATGAACAACAGATAGCGTTTGAAGACTTAAAACGAAAACTAGCATCCGCACCGATCCTCATCTATCCTAACTTTGCTGAACCTTTTGTTCTTACTTGTGACGCCTCAAACTATGCTATATCCGCTATCTTGTCACAAGGGGATATTGGAAAAGACCGTCCTATTGCGTATGCGTCTAGAACACTCAACAAAGCCGAAGTAAACTACTCCACCACAGAAAAAGAATGTTTGGCCATAGTATTTGGTACCAAAGTATTCAGACCCTATTTATATGGCTACAAATTTACAATTGTCACGGACCATAGACCTTTAAAATGGTTATTCAATTGCAAAGATCCCGGTTCACGTCTAGTCCGATGGCGTCTGAAACTAGAAGAATTTGATTATAAGATCGAATACAAAAAGGGAGTAATTAACAGCAACGCTGATGCATTATCTAGATTTCCTGTAAACCCAATTCAAAACCCTTACGACAATCCTATTCCTTCTACTTCCGGATTGAACCGCCAGTCTCCCTCTCCTACCTTTTCACCGTTGACCTTAGACGACCTCGACATAGAACTGCCTTCCGAACCTCTAGATTCCTACGATATACCCTCTGTAGACTTGCTAGAAAATGATGATGATATACTAGAAATTCTTGGTCCTGAATTACAGACTACTCCACTAAATCCTGATGCAGAATCTCCTGAACCAATACCAGGACCCTCTGGTATTCCAAATCCTGCTAGTGTTCCTAGTTCTTCTACTTCTCCTCCCCTTAATGCCTCTCCTCCTGACACTAGTACTCCTTTAGACGAAAACTATAGTAACTTCCTAAAAACAATGTCCAATAAACAATTTAATAGCAATGCAATAGTTCACGAATATAATGATAGCATATTAAAATGCAACAACAAAATTATTGTAATACGTACCTCCATAGATTTAGATAACTCAAATCCATATATAGAAGAAATACTAAGCGAAATGGAAAACTCTCAAACTATATTAAATCAAGAGAGAACATTATATTCCACTATCTCTTTTACCCATAAAGAAAAGAAAATATACTTCTTATTCACAAAAGTTTACCATTTTAGTAACAGCTCATATCAGGATATATTTAAATCACTACTTAACCTTAAATCCGAAATACTGCTAAATCCCGAAATTGATTGTGGTTTCGCCATTACAGATTTCCGAAACCCATTTGATAAATACACCTGGATAAAAATATATAATATGTTCTGCTACATATTCAATAATTCACAAATCCCAGTTCATATTTACCGCAATACTACAATTTTCCCCACTCCTTCTGAGATAGCAAAAATACTCAGAGAAAATCACGATATTCCTATCGCTGGCCATTTAGGATCAGGCCGCATTTTTAACAGAATCAGGGAAAGATATTACTGGAAAAACATGCGTAGCGATATAGATACATATGTAAGAAATTGCTCACTATGCCAGAGCAATAAAGCTCTACGACAGATAAATAGATCCCCAATGCAAATCACTACTACTTCTACTAAACCCTTTGAACGATTAAGCCTTGATCTTGTAGGTCTAACTAACCTAAAATTCATTCTCACTCTACAAGATGACCTAACAAAATTCTCCCTCGCCTATCCAGTGTCTAATGCTACAGCAGAAGATACATGTGAATGTCTGGTACACTTTATCTCAATCTTTGGCATTCCTAAATCGATTTTAACTGACCAAGGCACCAACTTCACAGCAGAATTATTTAAGAAAACGTGTGATTTCCTTAAAATCAAACAACTATGGTCTTCTCCATATCATCCACAAACCCAAGGTGCTCTCGAAAGGAGCCACTCCACTCTTAAGGAATACTTAAAGTCATACGTAAACGAAAACCAATCAAATTGGCACAAATACGTCTACACCGCAATGTTGGCCTATAATACAGCTGTTCATTGCACAACGAACTTCACACCATACGAACTCGTGTTTGGTCAGAAAGCCTTCATACCTGATTCTGTTTATGAATTAAGGGCAGACCTTACATACCCAGAGTATGTAAAGGCACTCAATCATCGGCTAAAATTGTCAAGAGAGAAAGCTCTAGAAAACATTCAAATATCTAAAGAAAGATCTAAACGCTATTACGATGCTCACTCCCGTCCAGTTCAATATGGAGTTGGAGATTACGTCTATCTCAAGAATCATGTACGCCTTCGTAAAGCCCTTTCACCGATCTGGAAAGGACCTTACAAGGTGGTTAAAATTAATGGTAGAAATACACTAACCTTGCTCATAAATAGACGTCATGTGATTCACCACTACGATCAACTAAAATTAGCTCGTAGAGCTGAAAGCTAACCTCAAATTATGATAAAGTAAATTATTTCAAAATCAGTAAAACTAATACTAGTTGTACTTTCATTACAGTATTTCTACTTCGGGAATCTTGAGCCAAGAACTCATCAAGCCCCTGACGAACAATTCAGGAATTTACTTTGACCCTCTGGGGTCTTTAAACTTAATAGATAGTAACCTTAATGTAATCATCCCTGTGGATACATCATATATAAAACCACATATTAATAATTTATATTATGTTCTTAATGCCTCTAAATCACTCTGTGAAAACTCTGGAATCTTAAATAACGTAGAATGCTACAACCTCTTTCAACCTCTAATAACTCGTTACGAAGATATAACTCGTGATAGCGATGCCATTCTATATCTCACTTCTAACAAAGTCAAAAGAGGAGCCCTTCTAGGCATCGTCGGTACACTGTCCAAAAAGTTATTCGGAACCATGGATGAAGATGATGCTTCGCGATACGATAAAGCTATTCAAGAAGTTCAGTCCGATCAGAAGAAATTAGCATCCCTTGTAGAACAAAATATTCTCATAACTTCCTCTACCCTTAACACATTTAATGAAACCATCCAAACCATAAAATCCAACGAACATGAATTAAATGTTGCCATTGACGCCTTGTACATAGATGTTCGAAATTTAACGTATTTGACCAACGAATTAAATATCAGATCCCGCATAGTAGAACTAACCTCAATGATCGAGAATAGTCTCTTAACATTATCTTTTAAAGTAGAAGACCTTGTTAATGCGATACTATTCAGCAAATCAAATATTCTATACCCCACAATTCTAACACCTAAAGAACTCTACGATGAACTAAATAAAAATTACAAATTCATTCCCAGTCCTCGACGACTGCCCGTTCTTTTAAACCTGATTAATATTCAAAACATTATTAATGTATCCTCTGTTTCATGCTATTTAAGCGAGAATAAAATAGTATTCGTACTCGAAATACCTTTAGTGAATCCAACTAATTTTCTCTTATATCATAACTTACCTTGTCCGGCGCCTTACAGCCCTAAGGATCCAGTCTCTTATACTACTATCATACCTTCTTCTAAATACTTAGGAATAAGTAAAGATAAGTCCACGTACTGCAAACTAGATAACTTAAATGGTTGCAAACCAATAAAAGACGGTCGTTACCTTTGCGATACTTCTATTTCCTATTCTTCTCTCGCCACTCCTTCTTGTGAGACGGAGATCATTAGTAAAATACTTACATCAATTCCCGATATCTGCTTAACTAAATTCTTTACTGGTAATGTAAATATTTGGCAACCTTTACAAAATAACAAATGGTTATTTGTCATGTCTGAAAAAACTAAATTAAGTATAGAATGTAATTCATCAATTACTGAAATAAATATAAGTGGTACTGGAATAATGGACTTACCTCAAGGATGTCTTGCATATAGTAGAGATACAAGATTAATATCTAAGAACAATGTAAACGTAGTTTTAAGACCTATGTATACCAAATTAAACATTATAAATGATGTATGCTGTAACGAATTAAAATATACGAATATTGCACCAAATCTCCCATCTGTAAACTTAAAAAATATTGATTTAGATACTATTGCATTTGAAAATCCAAAGTTACTTAAAGAACTTAGAGAAATAATTGATAAACCCAAAATTGTTTTGTATGAAGACTATTATACTATTATAATTGTTTTAATTCTATGTCTAGTTTTAAGTTATTTTATATTTAAACTTTGTAAGAGAACTAGTATTTATGGGAATCTCCCCTTTTTAAGAACTGCTAGAAATCAAAACCCTGAATCTGAAGATGAAGGAATTGAAATTCCCGATTTTATCCCTGCTCCTTCTCTTCGCATTGGCTGATTGCCATATATCATTCCAATTATTTTTATTCTTCTTTTCTCGACTTTCCTATTTCTTTTACCGTAAACTTCCCTTTAAAAGGTATAGTTTCCTCTTAATCGGGGGGCTGTTACGGATCCCTAATGTTAGCGAAAGGGCTGTGTCAGCTCTCGCCCCGTCCTACTGTTCAAGTCAGCACTTTTGCTCAGTCCCAAGATCCGCCGGACTTGAGCCTCAGTCTCGTCTCAACTCTGACCGCGAACTCTTCTATTTCCTACATCTACCAGTTCTCAATAATTATTTTCTATTGTGTATTTTAAAAGTAATAAACCAGTGAAATCAATTAAATCTTTTTTTTAAAAAGCGAACTCAAAAGTCTCCCGTAACAGTACGATATAATTCTGATACGTTTATACTGTTTACTGTGTAATATTATTGTGCTGTAACTATTTGACCATATCGTGTTGGCAATGTAAGATGTACTTACTTGATCTATAATTGTTGTTATAATTTGTCTAGTAGATGCAAATATGGATTACTGGATTATACCCTTCACGGGTATGATGTAATTATGCAAGGTATGTTATATTGTGCCTCACGATATCGATATGGTTGGATATAGTCCCTGTAATGATATTACTTGATGAGATCTATTGTGTATTAACTGGCTACAAGCCTGATAACCTTTGATACAAGAGTCTAATATTGTTATATTGTGTAACTATTATAGTAATGTTTGGTTATAAGCCTAGATTGTAATTATGAATTGTTATAGAAAGACTATATGGGTGAATTTCTCAAACGTAAAATTTTCGCGGCGTGATTGAAAATCATACCTTAAAGTTAACATATAGTAATGATTATTTTTTTGTAAGAAAGATATCGTTTTGCTCTATATGCACGTATAAATTATATTATTGAAACTATTTTTGTGAGTGTGTAAAAAATGTATTTTCACCTAAATTCTAAGCTTGGTGGCGCGTCCACAACCTGTTTTCTTGGGAATGATCACAGTTTAATCAAAACTTCATTAGTTTACTGAGTATACTTAATAATAATTCGATTCGGCATTATTTTAGCTATCTTCGATAATGTCATTCGTAGTATTTAGTACTATACTTTATCTTAAAAATAATTTATAAGATGCGTCCGCGGCAAATGTAAAATTTTGGTGGGATTTATAAAAACATCGAAGGAGTCGTATTGAAAGTACCTATAAGGACGACACTATCATCATTGGAAACGTTCAGTTGGGTGTTAATGAGCACCAGTGCCAGTTGTCCCCAGTCCCGTTTCGTTTTTATAATCCTCTGACAAAAATATTGTAATTTTTGTGTTGATTATTAAAACCGTTTTATTCTCATAGTATGTTTTAATATTTAAGTATAGTGTACAGGTTCAGTATGTGTATTAAATTTTGGTAATGTAACCACTATATTCTAAATAGTATTTTTATAAATATTTTTTTTAGACGTGAAACTAATTTTGGTGAATTTGGTGGGGTTTTACTAATCATCAAAATTGTATATTTACACCAAAATTTGTTTTCATAGTTATTTGATTAAGCTCCTACGTAGTCCGACGGGCTACTAGGTCAGGTAGCCTCTACGTGGTATACCCTGGGTAATGGAGAAAGCACCGCCTCTCTCCCTAGGTGGGAAAGAGGTTGTTGGCTGTTGAGGGTTGTTCGGAAGCTTTCCTAATTTTCTCTCAGATTAACCATTAGCATATGAACTACCCATACAGCACACAGGCGAGTAGTTGGGTGAAGTCAGCTGATGCCGCAGTAGGGACAGGCCGGTGTGGTGGAGCATCGTGCGCTCTTTCCGTCACCTGCTTCTACTGATGTGAAAGGCGGCCTCACTCTTTACTACCAAGCCTACACCGTTAAAACCTGCCCACCCTTCTTCCCTCCTCTCCACTGTCAACATCATTTGGCTTTTCTTCCTCTGCTTTCTCACTTACATGAAAGCTACCGTGGATGCAAGAGTGCCTCGTGCAATCTTTTGCACGTGACTCCACGCAACAAAGCGACGACGTCGAAGATGTGGGGACACTCAACTCCTGCTTATGTTGCTCCAGCAGCTAGCACTTTGCTATCGTGTAAAAGGTATTCAATCTTCTCCACAGAAGGCTTCTGACCTCTACCGTCCTCAAGCTCCTCACATGTTGCACCAATCTATCGGCGTCCACCACCGATATTAACAGCATACATGGGCAGTTATGGAGTGATTGTCTGATGCTATCTGACCAAAATACCACGCTGATTGGGAATGGACTAAGGACCGATCCTAGATGTACCCCGACAGTGATAAGGAAGATTCTGATATTGCCAACAGCGAATAACGGAATCAGAATCGTGGTACAGGTCCCGGATGGTGTAAACCTCTGGAACCCTTTTGAACCGCAATGCCCATCAGCTCACCGCGTGAGAAACTTAGTTGAAGGACTCTTGTAAGTTCAGAAATAGACATCACACTACCAACTTGTCTTGTCACTACCAAGTGTCCATGGCCTATCTTCCGTCCACCCTTAGGCATACCGAGTACCACCTCTCCCACTTTGAGAATAACTGCCTAAATCTTTTCCCAGCAATCTTGAATAAGTTCGTCGATAATATTGGCGCCATTAGAGTAAAATATAATCCTTGCTTCTAAACAATCAAATGTTTTACTTTTATACTGATACTACTAAGAACTAAAATGGTTTTGCCATATAAAAATGAAGTTGGTGATAAAAGGGTGAAAATTAAGGGCTATGTACCTATTAAGTACCAAATTCTAAAAAAAAAACAAAGAAATGGTATAAGTAACAATAAATAAAAAATAAAAATAAGTTGATATGCAATTTTGGTGTTAGACCCCAATTTCGGTGTATTGGCAATTCAGGTGTATAAAATAAACAAGTAATTCCCAGGGCTAATTGACTATCCAAGTAAAATAGGCATCTAAATAGGTATTTCTAGCTAAATATTGAAAGAGATTACCTAAATACCTAGAAATAAAAAAAATCACCAAAATTAGCTAAAAATTCATAGATGTTGAAATTCACCCATATCATGGTTGGAAGGCAGACAGGTTTTCTTGTTAGTTCTTTCCTGTCTATAAAAGCCTTTTGGGAACTAACGTAGTGTAAAAGAATAAAAGAGAACGGTATAGTCATGATTGTTGTTTTATTAATCGTGTGACACAACTATGTAAGTATTCCCCTTTGTATAATCTGCGGTAGCCTAGTGGTATGGGTAATGGACTGCTGAGACGAGGTCTCGGGTTCGATCCCAGGTTTACCATGGCACACACCAATGACTTTTCGATGCTTTTCGAAGTTATGTGTGTATTTATCGCAGGTTTATAAGTGCCCGGTTAATGGCAATAGGCTCGCCACCTATTACATTGGGACCTAAACATGAACTGGCGAAATGTGGGTGCTAGCACCTCTGCTTACCCCTTCGGGGAATACAGGCGTGAGTTTATGTTATGTTAATGTTTATAATATTTGTATTTCCCTAGTACAGATCAATAGTTAAACTTGGTTTCTAGGAAATACAACTGGACCATAGTGAACCTCTAGCACTATAAAGTATTTGTGGTTGCTACGCAAGATCCTGACATATCCTATTATCGATAGATATATATTCTAATGGTTATATATCTATATTCTAATATATACATAGTTAGATTGACAAATAGATACACTGTTAGATTCACTTAGCTACTTTCACATCTATGTTAATCTAACATATATTTCTGTTAGATTATGTTTATATTTAAATTAATCTAACACACGCATTCGACAAAAAGTCATCAGTGGACGAGTCTCCTCGAAGAAAGAACATAATTGCAATAATCTCACGTTATCGAAACTACGGAAACAAAAAAAACAGACGATGACGCAACGCAACAAGCTACATAATGGCAAGTTAACAAAAATGCAGACGGAACTAAATGCAACTTAGCGCAATAGCATAAAACGTCGAGGCAGCACACGCCGTCATAGCAATCGTCAACAAGGTTAACGTGAAGGAAGCACCGCACGCGGCCCGCATCTTAGGGACCAGCGGTTAATCCCGAAATTACGATGGCTACTGAAGAAAAGTACTCCGCAAACTAGCGGCATCCAGTTCCGGCAAAATGGAACTGCACAAAACTGGCACTGACGCGCTCCAAAGAGAGGTAAGACTACTGAATCTTCAAAAAGCCATCGAGATCAAAGCGACCAGCCAGCATACACGGCCACAACAGGGGTACCACTAATTGCAGCGACCGCGCAGCCTGGATCCTACGACCACAGCAGCGTGTCGGCACAGATAGCAACTGCACACACGGTTAACGAAAGAAGAGGACATCTCTCTCTTCAAGAAGCAGTCAGCAAAAAAGCCATACGCAGCTATATTTACAGTTGACTTGTCTTCTCAACCTCGCAAGCAACGTGCCGTCGTAAGCTTGGTGGAGTGTTACCAGCTAGTGGATACAGTCTGTTCGGGGGGAGTATGCTTAAGGCAGCCCGTTATAATGTGGCATGTGTCGTTTAGGGCAGTACCAAGCTCCTTCGCATGCGCAGAGTGGTACCATACTGGATACGCGAACTCACCCGCTGAGAGAGAGAGAGAGCGAGGCCGGTTGTCCTGACAACATGTCCAAGACGTGGATGTTAACCTTTGCATCAAGTTTTGCCTGCTCACTACTTTTTATTTGGTGTTCCGGCAGTGGGTTTTTATAGGTGAGAACTCGGTTGAGAGTAACACCGAGGTAACGTGGCTTTGGGCAGTGCTCGATCTCGACCCCTCGCCACGAGATGTTAAGAAGTTGGTTTACCTCCCATTTTTAGTTTATTAGTCCATTAATGGTTATTAGTACATTTTTTGTTTGAGCAGTAAGCGCCAGGTCGTCCGCGTATAGATAGTGTTTTGTGTTCGGGGTTATTGGTTGGTGCACGATTTACCGGATCTGAATCCAGCCTGTTCGGCAATGAGGTTAGCCCCCAGTATTGGTATTAGACGGTTCAGCAACTTTCTCTCGAACATCTTGAAGGTGTGGCAGAGTAGAGAAATGGGCCGGTAGTTTTTAGGGTCGTTGGGGCTCTTGGCAGGCTGGAGGAGCGCTTTTAATTATGTTCTTCGCCACAGTTTTGGAATCCTGGAGGATTTTAGGCAGTTGTTAAAGAGATCAAGAAGCCAGGACACTCTGGGCCCAAAGTGTTTTATTTGGTCGACAGTGATATCATCTATGCCTGCTGCCTTACCCGTTTTTAGTATTTTATGGTGTCTTTGATTTCCTGCAGTGAAAAGGGCTGGCCAATTTGGTTTTCATACTGAGATGACTGTCGAACTTTTTGGGTCTTAGGTGTTGTGTCTTCCCGTTTAGGAGGAGTTGGTGGGCCATTTGGTTTGGCGTCACTCGACCAGGGTTGGCAGCAGCTGGTGGGTCATCTGTGAGTTTTCTCACAGCTCCCCATGCCTTCTTCAAGTCAGTGAGAAAATAGGACGTGACCACGAGCATCGCTCCCACTCCACCAATGGTGGGTAAAGCAGTATATAAGTCTGTTATTTAGTTTGTAAGACATTGCTTTATTAAATCATTGAGTAGTAATAAATATACTGCAACCTGACTGTGGTAGCTCTCTTCATTCCCGCAATATTATGTAATTTAACTAATTAGTACTGTATTATTTGATCAAATATTATATTTGCAATATAATATTACTTCGCACCCTCAGTGGAAAAAAGGCATAAGACGAAAATGCAGATTTTTCAGTATGGTGAAAAAACTGAATTTATGGGCATATTTACTTTATTTCCAAACGTAGAAGAATTATTCTTATATCAAAAAAAGGAGAAAAAAATATTGCACTTCGTGTTGTATTTAAGTTAGTGCTAATGTTTATAGTTTATTAGGAATTGTAAAAATAAATTATTATGCTATTTTTCAGAATACAATAAAATAAAAGATTTTGAGTATCAAAATTTATGCCAGACTTTGCCAGAAAAGTAAAATATATATCAAAAAGTATGTTATATTAAAGCAGTAATGAACTTGTGAATATGAACATTTATGGTAGTATAAGTAAGATTACTGCATTATTTCCTTTATAAAAATTATGTTTGAAATTCACAAGCAATACTTACCCCTTTTTTCAATTAAAGGGCTTGTTAAGATAACTTAAGTAAACAATAATAATTACTTATTCCATTATATGTTATAGAAAAGTTAGCTGCATATTAACACATATTACTTAGAGTTATTATTTATGACTACAGGGAAAAAAGTAAATGCCTTTTTTTTAATCACTATTTTTTTTTCAGGCAAAGTACTAATTATATTTTGGTAACAATTAAAGTTCGTACTATAAACAATAAAATTGCTCAATAATATTCAGAAATGTAGAGTTTCGGTGAGGATTACTACTGGTGGGACGTGTAAATAGTCCTAACCAACTGGTGTGTTTGCACACAAAGCGTATAAGAACCTAATATGACCTGGCGTTTGGTTGTAATAAAAAGGAAATACTCATGTGACCGCTTCTATGAATGAAAACGTAAGAAAATCGGCACTGACCTGAGTTCCACCTCGTGAGGATTCAGCTGTAGACAGGCGTGGTTCCTGGCACGTGCTGGTAGGTAGGTATGTTTTCGACCGGCCGGTGATTGTCTTGAGTGAGTCGTTTTCTTCCGATACACTTCACTTATACTGACTTGAGAATGTGGCCAAAGAAACTTATAGAATTACACAGAAAAAGAAACGAGGAGTTGAATTACTCAAACTTCCGTTTGGTGCGGGTTAGCGGAGTCAAAGAGGCACCTTTCGATGCTGCGGCGTTTTAGTGACTGATTATAAATGAGCGGGTTGAACGTAATGAAGCTTGAGAGTCTCGCTCATAGAAAACTTCATTCTCAAAATATAGTTCGAACAGATCCATTCACAGCGCCATTCATTGGCCTTCTTCAACACTAAGTGGTCAACAAATGAGCGCCAATATTCAAACATTATTCGATACATAGAAGCGGTTTATTAAATTACAAAAATTGAAATACAATTAAATTATGTGGGAAACAATTAAGAAAGTACCTAAGCGCTCCACCATGCACCCGGCTTTGGAACGTCGCAAGACGTTACGAAACAAACAAGCGAACACTGGCTGATTAGAGCCCATAGTGAATTTGTATAACATAATAATACACATAGCTAAAATAACAACTTAGACTAACAATATTCTATCTAAAGTATGTTTAAAGCTTGAGTTAAAAATTAAAGTTTAAGATTCTATTTAGCGTTGTAAGTTATTGCGTTGGGATAGAATACAACCCGTTTACAGCGAGTTTGTAAGTACCAGTACGCGTTTTATATATTATGATAGACATGAGGAGTCCCGGTCTAGTATGACAATTGACAACGTGAAAATGCTGAATTATTAGATCAACAACGTGATCGCGTTTAGGGAGAAGGACAGGATGTAATCCTGATACAGAATGAGGTTCGATCTTAAATTTAAATCGTGCGAATTTTAAAACGTATGTAATGATACGTAGTAGTTTCTGCCAAGAAGAAACACGTTGTGCTAATGTACCTAACAATGGCGACTCTGTGTGTCTTGTTGTCACACTCAACACATTTGCCTTATGCTCAGGTAAGCCAGAACAGTTGGCGGGAGAGAATGACTTAATAGGCCATTCATCAGGGGGGCCGCGGATCCATGCTGGACCGTTCCACCACAAATCATAAGTCAAAAGTTGCGAGGGGAGCATGCCGAGTGATAGACAATCACTCGGGTTAATGTCTCCGGCGACGTGACAAAAATGTTCAGCGTTCAAGTTTTCTTGACACTGAGCGACCCGGTTGCTAACAAAAATCGACCACCGATGTGGTGACGAGTGAACCCATGATAAGGCAATCGTGGAATCAGAAAAGGCGTAAATGTCAGTAACGGGAATGCGTAATGCATAAGAATCACGTACAGTTCTTATTAACTTTGACATAAGCAAGATGGCACATAACTCTAATCGAGCAAGCGTAGTAATCTTTGTCGGAGTGACCTTTGATTTCGCACACAAAATGCGAGTTTGAATGCCAGATGGGTAGGTACAATGTGCATAAATAACACATCCCATGCCATTCAGGCTGGCATCACAAAATGCGACAAGACGTAATTCGCAATCAACTTCGACACCTATATATCGCGGAATTTTTAATGTGTCAAGCAATTTTAATTCTTGAACGAGAGCGGAAAAGCGTGAGCGTATATGCTCTGGAGCAGGGTCATCCCAATCACTCTTACTAAGCCAAAGTTCCTTAATTAACAACTTGGCGTAGAGTATCACAGGTGTCACCAACCCGAGCACGTCAAATAGTCGTGCAACTATAGGGAGTATATTTCTCTTAGTGCACTTCTCATCTACCAAGGTGGATGTGAAATAAAAATTATCTCCACACGGCTCCCACGAGAGACCTAAAACCTTTGCGACATGACTGCCAACATCAAACTCAAGCGATTTGCGGTGAGTATTTATGTCAGCGTTCATTGCGATAGGAAATAACCTAAAATTTAATAATAATAAAAACAGGTCTGCCTGTAAATTGGGACAAATATGTAAAATATCATTGAGCGAAAGACAAGTGTGGGTTTTAGCGCTCGCGTCTAACACAATACGCGGCATCGGTTCGTCATGTCGAACCACTGCGCGATGTGGTATATAATAACCATCCATAGACAAATTAGAGTCATCAACGAGACCAAGACAACCGTTATCCAAACAATCCCGAATAACCTTATTGTAATTTTCGCGTACGGTTGGTGATTGACGAAGTTTACGCTCGAGCGACAAAAACCGGCGGTGAGCGACGCCGCGCGAGTTCCCTAGTTCAGAGGGATCCTTGCAGAACGGCAGCGCAACCGTATAACGACCTACGTCATCGCGAGTCACAGTAGATGTGAAAATATTCTCGCACTTGGTTTCTTCTGGAGACAATAGGCGCTTCACAGGAACTTCCTCAAGTTCCCAAAAATTTTGCACTAAATCATTTAGTGCTAGCGCAGAAAAGGATGCGGTTGTAGGCACAACAACTTTACGTGGGTAATCACCCATAAGTACATACCCAAACGCGGTTGATAGTACACAAGGGGCACTGGGACCACACTCGACTCTATTTCCTAAGTAAATATACGGGAAGAGCTGTGCACCTAATACTATATCAATGTTTCCTGGAATGTTCCAGCTTAAGTCAGCAAGCGGTAAATCGCGAAGATTTAACTCGCGATCACACTTAATTAATTGCGAGGGCAATTGATCCGTAAGGCTATTCATAACTAACGCATGTATAGTATACTTATGATCTGCATAAATACGAGATTCAATGTCCAAATACACATAGCCTATTATCGTGTGCGAAGTGGAGCCAACACCTTTGACAACAGAATTACTCATTGGTATTATTGGTAAATTTAATAAACGACAACAGGACAATGTTATTAAGTTATTCTGTGAGCCATTATCAATTAGACATCTGACTACAGATTTATTTCCAGTGCTACCTTTAGGGCGAGCATACACCTGAGCGGTTGCCAAGAGAATATCACCCTTATGGCTAGAGGCATACGAATGCACAGTGCTTGAAGCGAGCGGTGACTCAGGAGTGGGACCGTCAAGGTCGCACTGGGGCGGCGGGGATGCGGCAACAGTCGTCGCATGCGAGTGCGAATTATTACCATTATTATAAAAATGCAATAATTTATGATGTTTTTTCTGACAGAAACAAACTGACGTACTTTTACATTGCGGGAGATTATGTAATGTGCTTAGACAATTCACGCAACCACGCTTAGATTTAATAAACTCATATCTAGCCTTTGCATTTTGCATATTTTTAAACTGAGCGCAGTTATACAGGTGTCGGTGGTCGCGGCCGCCACATAAACAACATGACGCGTCAATTGCGGCGGGCGCATTCGACTTATTATTAATCGGCACACTGACAACAAACGACTTAGAATTACGCTGTACACGCCTATCATTAGACTGTGGCGTCCCAGCAGTGGACGACTTCGCATATGACGAAGACCGCGGGTTTGACCGTTCAATCATCTTAGCATAATCTTGTACAAAGTTGATCAGCTGTTGCGTCGTAGGTATATCGACACCTCGAACAGAAAGTTCGAAGGCTTGGATGGTTAGCGTGTCCATTTTTCTCAAGGCACATTGTAGAAACATGAAGTCCATTAAATCATTTATACCTAACTCTTTAAGCGCGGCGATAGAGGAGGAATATATACCTATAAATGAATCAAGTGAGTTCACACTAGGTGAACAATTCTTTAAGTCTAATATATTATTAAGATAATATGAACCTAATGAGCGTTTATCTTGGTATTTCTTGACCAAGGCGTCCCACACTATACTGTAGGTCTCACTTGACGGAACAATACCGGCAGTGAACTTTAATGCGTCTTTGGTTAATTTTGAGAATAGGTATTGCACACGTTGCGAATCAGACAATTGGTTGTTTGAATGAATATTGGCCTTAAAGGACTGATAAAATGTATTCCAGTTTTCAGGGCGTCCGTCAAAACTCGGAATAACAAGCATTTCCAATTTCACTACAGACGCGTTTGAATTATTCGACCCGTGTGAGGCGACCTCCCTGACCTTGAGCGTAGATTATTTATTTCTAATGCGTTTTATTCTCGAATACAATTCATCGAATGAGTCAAGGCAAGAATAGTCGGACTCCACAGGGGGTTCTAATGATAAATTTAAGCTATTTATTTGATCCACAATCGACTCGAATTTATCGCGAACGTCATCGATGGTCTCGGTCTCAGCCAGAAAATCTTCATTGGCTCGCGTCGTTATATCAAAACACACAACTGATTTCGACGATTTATACCAACGATTAATGCGTGCAAACAATAATTCCTTCTTTTGATTCAACAGAATAAGCTTCGATTCGAGATCTGACGACATGTTTACAAAGTAACGATAGGTAAGACCTACCTATTGAAATATAACAAGAAGATTATCTGTAAGGTACCTACTATAATATAATAGTAATCCAACACAAACAGTTTAGATATACCTACTTTTTTATTGAAAATTGTACTACGGCTTATTATATGATAGCGCAAGTAGCACAGCGGAGCGGGAATGTAACTATGTACTTACGTACCTAGATAGGTACCTACCTACAAAGTTACGCGTATGTGAATAGAATGATGATTATTTACCAATTAATACGTAAATCACCAACTATTATAAATATCTACCAATTATTACGTAGATTTAGCGTTTTAAATGCAGAATTTACCAAATAATTTACGTAAATCTGTTAGCGAAAGAAAGTAATGAAACTAAGATGGCGGAAAGAATTCACCAAAATTACGTGAATCTTTTAATTAAATGAATAGGAAAGAAATATTATTCACCAATAATTACGTGAATATGTTATTTACTGGCCTATCCGACTCGTAAGGACCATAAATTATGGTGGGACGTGTAAATAGTCCTAACCAACTGGTGTGTTTGCACACAAAGCGTATAAGAACCTAATATGACCTGGCGTTTGGTTGTAATAAAAAGGAAATACTCATGTGACCGCTTCTATGAATGAAAACGTAAGAAAATCGGCACTGACCTGAGTTCCACCTCGTGAGGATTCAGCTATAGACAGGCGTGGTTCCTGGCACGTGCTGGTAGGTAGGTATGTTTTCGACCGGCCGGTGATTGTCTTGAGTGAGTCGTTTTCTTCCGATACACTTCACTTATACTGACTTGAGAATGTGGCCAAAGGAACTTATAGAATTACACAGAAAAAGAAACGAGGAGTTGAATTACTCAAACTTCCGTTTGGTGCGGGTTAGCGGAGTCAAAGAGGCACCTTTCGATGCTGCGGCGTTTTAGTGACTGATTATAAATGAGCGGGTTGAACGTAATGAAGCTTGAGAGTCTCGCTCATAGAAAACTTCATTCTCAAAATATAGTTCGAACAGATCCATTCACAGCGCCATTCATTGGCCTTCTTCAACACTAAGTGGTCAACAAATGAGCGCCAATATTCAAACATTATTCGATACATAGAAGCGGTTTATTAAATTACAAAAATTGAAATACAATTAAATTATGTGGGAAACAATTAAGAAAGTACCTAAGCGCTCCACCAACTACCACTATTGATTTTTTTATAAACTCTTAAATAATCAGTAGATAATTTGTTAGGACTAAACTTAAATGAGTTTTTATTGGCTCCGTACAACAAAATGTTTATATTCTCTCAATAAAAATCAAAACAAAAATTATTAACAAATCAAGGTAACGAGTTATAATACATATTTTGTTATTACGCATGTTATTATTAAGGCTAGGCACCCCGAGTGGTGGCATTATCCTTCACCTACTAGTTTAGTTTAGATTAGAGTTTATTTATATCATTAGTATAAATTAACATAAGCCTATGTTATGGCTATTTTTTTATGCAAATGGATAGTAAACCCTTTACAAGTTAAAATAGAAAAGGATGTTACACGTTAGTAACAGACATTAGGTAATGTTATGATAATAGACTGCGAATCATTCATCAGCCTATTGGTACGAGTCGTCGTCTTGTACTCATATTACAGGGGTTCCCCTTCTTGGAGACCAAACGATTGCTATGATATACTAAACTTGTACCACTAGCTCGGCGGTAAGCGAAAACATCGCGAGGAAACTGCACATTCATTCATATTTAATATGTAACCAGGATCCTATTGGTCTGGTCTGGGTGTTTCTATGTATAATATGTATGTATTTACAAAAAAAAGTATATAAGTATGTTTATCCGCATTCTAGATTCCATAACACAAGCTATAAAAGCTTACCATGGGTCTAGATAGCGTTGTGTAGAATGTTGTGGAATTGTGGAATATTGTTAAGGTTCGCCTTTCCGGTTACGAAGGTCAGACGACAGTCGCTTCAATGTAATTACCAGACTATATAAACCCAGACAAATCATTGTTTAAGCGGACCCCGGACTCCCCAAGAGCAGCTGGGAAAACACTAGGAGGATTAGACAGGAAACACAAACATCAAGGATTACAGGATATCAATAGAGCCCTCTCTGCTAGACCTTCTATTGACGAGTCGCCCGGACCAGTACGGTGTCTCAGTGAGTGCTGCTTTAGGTAACTCCGACCACTGTCTGGTCCGCTCCACCGTGCCCATTGTAGCGCCCCCACGACCCGTGCAGGGGAAGAGGCGTCTTTGGCACTACTCGTCAGCGGACTGGGATGGAGTACGCGACTATTATGCGTCCATCCCGTGGGTTGAACGCTGCTTTGAGGGTAAGAACCCATCTGAGAGCGCTACTGCTCTCGCCGGTGAGATCGGTTTGGGTATGGAATACTATATCCCATACACCGATGTCACCGGAGTCCGCGGAGCGCGTCCATGGTTCGGGCGCGAGTGCGCGGAGGCTGTTGAACATAAACAGTCTGCGTACCGCGCCTGGGTGCGGGCGCGCGCCACACGCGATCCCAACGTGGGTCACTTCAAGGCGGCGTACAACAGAGCCACAAAGGTCTGCAAGAGGGTTTACGTCAGGGCGGATGCCCAGCGCATAGCACGGCTGGGCCAAGAGCTAGTGGCGCATCTCACGGGTAGCCGTGGCTACTGGCGACTAGCCAAAGCCGTGCAAGCCAACTTTTGCCAGCCCTCGCTGCTCCCGCTGAGCAACCCCGATGGATCTCTGGCCCATGAGCCGCAAGAGAAACCAAAATTGCTGGTCAATCTCTTCGCGGCCAACTCCCGAGTCGATGATTGTGGTATGCAACCACGGACAATGCCCACTGGTGACCACGCAATGTCTGATATCCATATCAGGTAACGCGATGTCCGTGCAGTACTACAATCACTCGATGTCCGGAAAACCAGTGGTCCTCCAGCGAGATGGAATTCCAGCGGTCGTACTTAAAAAATGTGCAGCAGAGCTATCTCCTATGCTAACGCGGCTGTACCGACTGTCCCACAGTTCAGGTACAGTGCCGTCGGCTTGGAAGGAGGCGAATGTCCAGCCGATCCCAAAGAAGGGGGATCGCTCGGACCCAGCCAACTATCGACCCATAGCCGTCACCTCAGTGCTGTGCAAGGTTTTCGAGAACATTATTAACACACAATTCATGCGCCACCTAGGAGATCACTCCTTGCTTAGTGACCGGCAATACGGCTTTAGACCGAAACGGTCAACGGGTGATCTTCTGGCGTACGTGACCCACCTTTGGGTTGAGGCTATGGAAAAGCACGGTGAGTCACTGGCAATTAGTCTTGACATTGCCAAAGCTTTCGATAGGGTATGGCATAAATCGCTTCTTTCCAAGCTACCAGCCTTTGGCCTGCCTCCCAGACCTCCCTTGCCTGCCTGCCTTCCTGCAGGGGCGCCGTATTCGCGTCCTTTGTGATGGACGAGCTTCGGAGTTCTTGCAGGTAAATGCTGGCGTGCTCCAGGGTTCCGCCTTATCTCCCACTCTCTTTCTTCTGCATATCAATGATATGCTCTCTAACGGTAGCATTCATTGCTATGCAGACGACAGCATCTTACATGGGAGTTATTACGTATATCCTGCGGCCAAGCAGTCTGATATCGCGGAAAAAAGGCAGCTTCTTGTCACTGAGCTGGACCGGATCCTGGACCACATTTCTCAATGGAGCGCTAGGAACCTGGTCGAGTTCAATGCCTAGAAGACCCAGGCATGTGCGTTTACAGCAAAGGTATCTCCGTTCCTTCCCCTTCCCACTCTTCAGAGCACACCATTGCCACTGCAGAATCACCTCAGTATCCTCGGTATGGATGTTCGCTGCAAACTGAGTAACAACTATATCGAGAGTATCATCAAATCAGCCTCGCGTAAACTCGGAGTCCTGAAGAGAGTGAGACGTTTTCTCACGCTGGAGCAGCGGTGTCTTCTATACAAGACCCAAATTCGTTCCTGCGTGGAATACTGCTCACATCTCTGGGGCAGCTCCGCAAAGTACTAACTAGATGCTCACGACAGGTTGCAGCGACGTGCAGTCCGCATTATTGGGAATCCTGAGGTCATGAACACCCTGGAGCCTTTGCAGATGCGTAGAGATATTGCGTCTTTGGCAGTATTCTACCGTCTCTACTATGGTGAATGTTCTGACAAGCTCTTCCAATTAGTCCCACCCTCTCCATTCCTACACAGGACGAGACGTGCAGGGCTAAGATGCCATCCATATACGGTGCAGAGTATACCAGCTAGAACCAAGCGTTTCAGTGACTCATTCCTATGCCGCACCATTAAGATCTGGAACTCCCTGCCAGCTCACGTGTTTCCTTCTTCCTACAGCCCCGGGTCCTTTAAGCGGAGCGTGTAAAGGCATCTAATGAGGCTGTCAAGCTGAGTGCGACCACTGTTAAAATGGTACATGTTTCCGATGGTGACCCTCTTTCCGACACTTTGCCTTTGCTGAACATCAGGCGAGGTGAAGTCCAATTGACGAAAAAAAACATTGTGTCATAATCTCTTTTTAGCTTATACAACAATTAAATCTAAATATTTACTCACCTAATAACTTCAAAATTCTTCTCGCCCTACTGTGCTGCGTCCGGTTATACATTTTCAGGTCACTTTTACTTTAAAATAAGAAGAAAAGCCACTCAATTGTTGTTGTTTTGTTTTCGCAAATGCGTTAAAGCAGGTATTACCTTGACCTAGAAACGGGCACTGACTGTCAAGCGCGTGGCCCCGTCCCCCGCATCGATGTATTCACACTTATGTTAGCGCTGTCTACTCCCACGCCGCAGTATCTAATCTTACTTCTCGGTGAAATGAAAATATTCTAGTGAAAGAAAGAAGTAATCGTTCTTATTTTACAGCCGCGCCGCAGTATGTAGTCTTATGTTTCGGCGTATAGAAAAGTTTTGAGTGGAAGAAAGCAGTAGTTATTCTTATTCTAATTTATTTTATGTTCATAAAAAGTAAACAGTCATACAGCTGTTATTATTTTCTAAGTTTATCTTTTTGGCTAAGTAAGCGCATTTAAGATAATTTCCTTAGCTAGGTAATATAACGAATAAAAAAATAATCGTGTATACAAGACTAGCGATGTAAAAAAAACAAACGCATTTAAATCATAATAATTGTTAATTTTAATTTTCTACATAAAATATTAAGGATAAACGTAATAATAAGTAATACGTCATATTTCTCAATTTATTCTTTGCGTTATATCACATAATCTACTAATCCGTTAGAAGAAATGTAATGGAACCAAAATTCTCAAAACGAATTTCTTGTTTTAATTCGTCAAATTTAACAAGAAAAATATGAAAAAAAAATAGCATATGTATCTTTAAACGTACCTTTCAAATATGATAAAATCGACGAATCAAAGTAAAATCACTTATGCTTATTTTCCACTGGGGGTGCGTTATAATCAGTTGACACAATATATTGATGAATAGTTTTGCAAAGTAATATTACCGTAGACACTCTCACATGCATTTCCCCGAATAATATGGTAATGTTCATTTACCGTAAACATTTTTAGCTCCATATTTACATGAACAATACTGTAATGCATTATTACTGACCACGGCAGCAATGGGAATAACTCGCGAATAATATGGCAATGATACATTGTGTACTATAATTTTTTACTACATTTTTGGTAAAATGTTATTCTTAAATTACTTTATTCCAATAACCTAATAAAATAAAATTTACATAGAAACTAGTCTGCACAAAAATTAGCTTTCTTTTGACATATAAATTATTGCCATACAATCTACCTGCACTGAGATATAAGCAAAATACAGTTATTTGCCTCTCCTGTAAAATTTAGAATTTGCGATTACCATTTTATTCGCCGGGGAGGGCGAATTAATTGTTCACAGTTTCTAGCCTTAAGTAATGACGAACGACGTAAGTTATTGCCCGCTCACAAGGTTTGTTTTAATTGTTTCAAGTCGGGTCATTTTGCAAATAATTGTAAGAAACCGGGTTGTAAACTATGTAAGCGTAGGCAGAATTCACTTATACATATATCGGAGTCCACAGGTATGCACAATGATCAGTCTAATTCGCCTACACCGTCGTCATCGTCGGTCACTCCCGATGCAAGCAACGTTGCATTGTCGGCTAGTATTGGTTTTAATTATGGTGAACGTAAACAGCGCGATGTGTTGTTGTCGACCGCTTTGATCAAGGTAGTTGATTTTAACAACCGTGACTACCGTGAGCATATAGTTCGCGCGGTACTAGACAGCGGCAGCACATCTTGCTTTATGACGGAAAGACTGTGTTGTTTATTGAAATTAGATACGTATCAAGTAGATAGGGCGATTCTCGGCATTAATAACGTGTCGTCGCACGTAGGTAAAATATGTCATTTAGACATGAAGTCGTTAAATGATAGTTTTTCTTGTAGACTTCATTGTTTTGTTTTACCATTTATTACAAGCAGTGTACCATTGCGAGAAATTATTATTTCTGAATTTAATATGCCGTCTAACATACGTTTAGCTGATCCTAGTTTCTACAAGCCCAGTGAGATAGATATCTTGATTGGCGCTGACCAGTTTTGGGACTTGTTAGGGTCGCAACGAATTAAGTTAGGTATTGGTAAACCGATCCTCTGTGAAACCAGATTGGGCTGGATAGTGGCTGGTCCTGTTACTCATACTTATTTCACGTTACTCTCGAATGACATAATATGTAATTTTACTAAAATCTCCAATCCTAATGATGATAATTGGAATAAAATTAGGTCTGACTTATCGCGATTTTGGCAGTTAGAGGAGATAGGTTCACACACTTCTAATTATTTACCTGAGGAAAGATTGTGTGAGAACCATTTTATAGAAAATACGACAAGGTTGAGTGACGGCCGTTTTTGTGTTCGTATACCTCTTAAACAAAATCCTTCCGTTCTAGGAGATTCCTATAAAAGAGCTACACAATGTAAGCTAAAGGCTAAACCTGATTTCGCAAAATTATATTATGAATTTATGTCTGAGTATGAGAGGTTGAGTCACATGACAGAGATCAAAGACTGTGATTTAAGTTCTAACAGCTATTACATACCACATCACGGAGTGTTACGTGAAAGTAGCACCACGACCAAGCTCCGTGTTGTATTCAATGCTAGTTGTCCTACGTCGTCCGGAGTTTCCTTTATCGATTTGCAGATGAATGGGCCGACAGTACAGGACGATATGTTGTCTATATTACTAAGATTTAGACAGCATAAGTACGTCTTGGCAGCTGACGTCCAAAAAATGTACAGGCAGGTAGTCGTTCATTCTTCTGATAGGCATTTGCAAAGAATAGCTAGGCGTGGTAGTACTGAAGAACCCGTAAAGGTATATCAGTTAAATACTGTCACATACGGGACAACGAGTGCACCGTATCTAGCCACCCGCTGTCTCAAACAGATAAGCATCGAATGTAGCAATGACCAAATTGGTGAAATCATCAAACATGATATATTTGTTGATGATTTATGCACTGGTAGTATGAATTTATATGATTTAAAATTTATTCGTTCAGAAGTTACAAGAGTGCTGTCATCGGCTGGCATGGTACGGAGGAAGTGGAAGTCCAACGAACCTCAGTTAGTATCTGAGTCTGTTGATTCGTCACTTGATTTAAATTTGGGATCGAGTGAACCGGACAAGCTGCTAGGTCTCAGTTGGTGTGCAGGTTCTGATGAGCTAGGCTTTTCAATAACCACGAATGTAACTTCTGATGGGTATACAAAAAGAGATTTACTTTCAGTAATTGCACGGATATTTGATCCTTTAGGACTTTTGTCTCCTTGTGTGATTACCATGAAAATGATGTTGCAGCAAATGTGGTTAGACAAATTGTCGTGGGATGAACCACTAAACCCCGAGATTGGGAAAAAAAAGAAAAAAAAAGAAATATTAATGCTCGGTGGAAAAATATTGTTAATTTATTACCGTCTTTTAATAACTTTCGCATTCCACGTATGGTAATCTGTGACTCATATAAGGAGTTAGAAGCCCACATATTCACAGATGCTTCCGAGCGCGCGTACGGTGCATGCGTTTATATTCGAAGCGTTAATGACGAGGGTCAGTATATTACTCGTTTACTGATGGCTAAGAGACGGGTAGCTCCGCTTAAGCCAACGACTATCCCAAGGTTGGAGTTGTGTGGCGCAGTAGTAGGAGCGCGTCTATACGAGAAGGTCCGCTGCTCACTTCGAGCAAATATAACTCGTGCTTATTGCTGGACTGACTCAACCATCGCACTAGGCTGGTTGCAAATGGTGCCTTCCAGACTTCAGCCTTTTGTACGTAACCGTTTTGCTGAAGTTTTGGACAAGGCTGCCAACTGTATGTGGAAACAAGTTCCTACAGATAAAAACCCAGCAGATTTAATATCCCCGTGGTGTTGATATTAATACTCTGCAGGCGTCAGATCTGTGGTAGTTGGGTCCAGACTTCTTAACGAAGGATGTAGGCAGTTGGCCTACTCAGCAAAGGCACTTGAGACTCGAAACGTTACCCGAAACTCGTTGTGGTACTGCATTAAGCGCTGTTAATCAAATTAAAGATTCGTTCATTAATTTATCAACGTTTATCGAATTATTTACGACTCGTGCGTTGCGTTGCGTACGTGCTTCGATTTATTAAGTTATGCAGAAAAGAGAAGGTTAGTCATAAATTTCTTTCAGAAAACGAATTACATGACGCGCTAAATGTACTTATCCTCCATAGTCAAAGAGAATCATTTTCTGAATATGATTTACTAACTAAAAATAGGCCTATACCGAAAGGGAGTGTTCTTTTTAAATTTAATGTTTATTTAGATAGTAATCAGATTTTACGTTTGGGAGGACGTCTCAATAATTCTGAGTTTAGTTATAATAAAATGCATCCTATAATGTTACAGTCCGCTCATTATTTTACAAATTTATTATTAAATTATAAACACAAAAGATTGATGCATGCAGGTCCACAGCTATTGTTAGCTTCGATCAGGGAGACCTATTGGCCTATTGGTGGCCGCAATTTGGCTAAGGCGTGCTTTCAACAATGCGTACTCTGCCGTAGAATGAAGGGTAATGTAGTGACACCCTTAATGGGAAATTTACCGCGGCAGCGGCTACTTCCAGGTACTCCGTTCGAGAGCACAGGTGTAGATTACGCGGGTCCTGTCATGTGTGCCAAGCATAGCGATATTCATTTGTTTCACGACCAAGGCAGTTCATTTGGAGCTTGTAGGTGACTTAACCAGTAATAATTATCTACTTGCATTATTTAGATTAATTTCGCGAAGAGGGAAGCCTCTTCATATTTATTCTGATAACGGTACCTCATTGTTGGTGCGTACAATGATTTATCTAAGTTTTTAAAGGATAATTCAGCTTCATTAGGTGAAGATTTGGCCAATGACGGAATTCAGTTCCATTTTATACCGGCATATAGTCCTCATTTTGGCGGACTCTAGGAAGCGGGTGTCAAGTCAACAAAATACCATCTTCAGCGAGTGTTGGGAAATTGTAATTTGACCTTCGAGGAACTTTACACCACACTGACCCAAATCGAGGTTTATTCTTATATAGGTTTTAAATAAGTTTGGGGATTCATATAGGTTTAATGAATTATTGTTTATTATCCATTTACATGTACACTTTTGTTTTTTTTTATTCATTGTCATAAATATAAATTTTCATTTTTGATTTTTGGCTCTCATCTTCTTTGACCCGGGAATATGTACGGTCCAATTACCGCACATGTTACTGCGTCAACGGATTTGATTGCTTTATTGTAAAATCATTACATATAAAGTCAGTCGCAAACAAGTCGCGCTGTAAAACTCGTGTAACATCAAGCAATAAATATTTTATAATCATCAAGGATTTATCATTTATCAATACATCAAGATCTATCAAGCAGGTCGTACGGCAGCATCAAGGCAGTCCCGTACATACCTAATCAATAATAATAGTAACACAAAAAATACCAAGAACAGATTGGGAGCTTCAGACGTTTGTGGTCCAAGAACAACTTACCTACAAAAGCAATCTGTTGCAGAAGGGAAGTTTTATTTTTGGTTTCTTGTGCTACAGTCACACAATGCGTGCTTAGCAAAGCAAGTTCTGTAGCATCTACTGCATCTCGCCAATTCGACAATTTCTGCACCAAACAAATGAAACTTGGTGAAATGGAAATGACAAGGATACTTGAAGGAATTTTTTTATAGCATTGAGTATGCTAACTATACAAATCGAATACATAGGGAAAAAGAATCTTCTCGGGCGGGCCACGTCGCCTCAAAGACGTATAAGGTGGGAAATTTGAATCATATCGGGCGTGTCTCGGTAGCCGAATTGGTCAGGCATTCCCCCTGTAAGGGAAAGACTGCGGGTTCGAGTCCCGCCCGAGAAGATTCTTTTTCCCTATGTATTCGACAAGGATACTATTCATAAAGGGTAATACAGCTTCATTCGAGTGTTTTCATTAGTTATTTATTTGGGGAATCAGCCGTAAAATCCATATCAATAATATAAAATCACAAATAAGTTACATGCAACTAGGTCCTCCATTGATTACGAAAAGTTCTACACTTTAGCCACCTCCCCACACATCGAGAATGGCGAAACCCCCGCTCTATACGTTCGCCAATAGCCAACAACCCATTCGCCATTGTTTTCGTCAACGTATAAGGTAGACATAATTTTATTCCATAACTAGTATCAAATCTAATAAGACAAAGTTTCATAAAGGTTTTACACAGTTTTTGACAATCAATACGATAGGATACTATAAAAAAAGATAGTAGTCATAGTCATAGTCATTTATTTTTCAATATAGAACAATAAAATTGTTTCTTATTGACGTCAATTTTAATTCTACTTAATCTAAGTTTACCACCGCTTCCAAGGCGCTGGTGGAGAAGAAACGGCGCAACAAACTCCACTGCGGCATTTTTTGGACGTCAATTTACAATATTTATTTTCTTAAATCTAAATGTCAACAAGTATATAAAACTCTTTATAATTAAGAAATAAAACAAAGTTACATAATGTAACAAATAAGTCACGTAACTAATACAGTACCATGCTGTAATTATAGCAATTTACGAGGGGCCTGCACCATGCTCAAGCCAGACATTTTTATCTTTCAAGTAATCATCTATCCTATAGTATGCCTTTTTGGATAAGGTGGTTTTTACAAAGGTTTTGAATTTATCGTCAGGCATACCAAGGATCGATTCTGGCAGCTTGTTATAAAAACGTATACCATCCCCCTTAAAAGAATCACTAACCCTGCTAAGCCGATAACATGGAAGTAGAAGTCTATGTTTGTTACGCAGATTTCTGTCTGTAATGTCACTTACTTTTGTGTAATGAGATATATTTTTCCTGACATACATTATGTTTTCAAATACATATTGGGAAGCTACAGTTAAAATGTCAATATCCTTAAATCTTTCCCTGAGGGAGTCTCTCTTGCCTAAGCAATAAATGGCACGAACTGCCCTCTTTTGCAATATAAATATAGTTTCTAAATCTGCTGCATTTCCCCAAAGTAGTATTCCATAGGACATCAAGCTATGGAAGTAACTAAAGTATACGAGCCTAGCAGTAGCTACATCAGTCAACTGCCTAATCCGTCTCACAGCATAAGCAGCAGAGCTAAGTTTATTGGCCAGAATAGTGATATGGTCACCCCATTGTAATTTAGAATCTATTGTAATTCCTAGAAAGGTAGTGGTGTTTACGAATTCTAACCCCTTCCCCCCCAGCACAACATCAACGTCTATTTGCCTCACATTGGGTAGTGTAAACTTCATACATTTGGTCTTTTCTGCATTCAACAATAGGTTGTTTGCAGAAAACCAATTTGACATGGCATTCAGAATATTATTAACATTATTTGCATCTGTACTATACCTATTTGCTTTGAATATTAACGATGTATCATCTGCAAACAGTACTATGCCAGCTTGTGCCTCGACCATATAAGGCAAGTCATTAACATATACCAGGAACAGAAAGGGTCCTAGGATTGATCCTTGGGGTACACCTATTTTGTCATTTGACCCATTTGACTTTAAGTTATTCACATTAACAGTCTGAAGCCTATCCGTTAAGGACGACTCTAATAGTTCTATTGATTTCTTATCAAAACCATATCGACGTAGCTTGAGTAAGAGTGTTTGATGGTCAACACAATCAAATGCTTTGGAAAGATCACAGAATACCCCAATGGCATCCTGCGATCCCTCCCAGGCGTCGTAAATTAGGCTAACTAGGGCCACTCCCGCATCGGTGGTAGATTTCCCGCCAGTAAAGCCATATTGTTGGCTGTGGAAAAGATTGTTGGTCTTGAAGTACAGTTGCATCTGATTGAGCATCACTCTCTCAAACACCTTACTCAGAACTGGCAAAATAGAAATGGGGCGATAGTTTCCAAGTTCTGACTTGGATCCCTTCTTAAATAATGGTATTAGTTTACCATGTTTCATTAAACTAGGAAATGTACTGTTATCAACACATTCATTAAATATGAGTGCCAAATCAGGAGCCATGATATCAATTACATGACTAATTAAACTGACTGACATGCCCCAGTAATCTTCAGACTTTTTCATATTAAGATGCTAGACAATAGGTCTTTACCTATGAAATTGCCATTCTGCAGTACTGGCCATTTCAAATCAAAATAATTTTTGTTTGACTAAGAATTCTAATTTCAAATTAATTATATTTTAAACCAGCTATCCAGATCTCACCGAAGACCAACTAAATAAACTTGAGAGACTCCAGAATCTCAGTATACAGTTCATATTTGGGCTTCGCAAATATGACCACATTTCCGAATATCGTGCAAAACTCAAGTGGTTACCCATACGCCTTCGCCGAAATGTTCATATTCTTTCACTTCTTTATAACATTCTTTTTCATCCTCTCACTCCAGTCTACTTAAAGGAACGCTTCAACTTTCTATGCGACACTCATTCAAGGACTTTGAGATCATCAGGAAATCTGCAACTAAAAATGCCAAGACACTCCACAATGTTCATGGACAAATCCTTCACTGTCCAAGCTGTCCGATTGTGGAATGCCTTACCGGTCACTATAAGACGTGCGCAATCACTGCCAGTCTTTAAAAAAAATGGTTACGGCCCACTATTTGCAAGAAAAATAGTGTCTGAATGTGTCTATATTAGAACTGTGTCCCATAGTATGTATCCTCTACGTATATATATTATTATGTATAAGAACTATATAAATTTGTAACTCTTTGTAAGTATTTACTGTTATTTATATTACCAATGTCTTCTGAAATATTATTAGTATGTATTCAATATTCAATAATATACCTACACATAAGTACTCCTAATATTTACATATCTAATAATTCTTCTAAAAAAAAAAACATTATAATAATCTCTCAGTACACCAAACTGCCCCTAATCTCTCTGTCTGAGTCTTACTCCATCCTATGGTTGCCTGTAAGAGATTGCCTCAGAGCGATAAGGCCGCCAAATGTGTACCACATAAATTGTACCTTTTAATTATTGTAAATATCCTTGGTGAACAATAAATAATTTTTTATTTTATTTATAAATATTATTTATTCTTTTTCCAAAAGTAGTCACTTGTTTATTAATTAGTGTTACATTTTCATCGCATTTCAAACTTTTTCGTCATCATGGATACGTTAAAAATTTGAGTAAGTGAGTACCGTCGTGGCAGCAACGCGGCATAAGCGGCACGCAACATCACACCAACTTACGGAGCTAACACTACACACCAACCCAGCACCTGTTATTGGTTTGCTCGCTCCCGTTCTGGAAATTTCGGCTTGAAAAATGAACCTCGCGGTCGGCCGAAGACTTTGGTCTACAATGACGAATTAAAGGTGATTGTGGAAGCTGATGATACACAATCTACGGCTGAATTAGCAGCAGCTTTCAACGTTAGCGTCAAAACAATATTAGTCCATTTGCATCAAATTGACAAGGTAAAAAAGTTTGACAAATGAGTGTTCCACGAACTCAATGATCGCCAGCGCGAAGTACGCGTCGAGACGTGCCTTGCACTGCTTAACAGACATACAAATGAAGGAATTTTGAACTGTATTGTTACCTGCGATGAAAAATGAATTCTGTTTGATAACTGCAAGAGCTCAGCAAGTTGGTCGGGGCCTGGTTCAGCACTTAAACAATGCCCTAAATGAAAACTTTACCCCTAGAAAAGTGATGGTCATTGTTTGGTGGTCTAGCGCTGATGTGTTTCATCACAATGATGGAGAAACTGGCACATCTCCAACCAGCATTGGTCAATCGCTCGTCTCCGCTGCTCCTGCAAGACAACGCGTGACCTCATACTGCCCAGCAGACGGTCTCCACGTTGCAAGAACTGGGATTGGAAGCTCTCCGTCATCCGCCCTACTCACCAGACCTTGCGCCTAAAGACTACTACTTTTCCAGAATTTGGATAACATTTTGGCGGGAAAAAAATTCAATACCCGAGAGGCAGTACAAAATGCTTTTGAAGAATTTGTTGCCTCCCGTCCAGCTGATTTCTTTAAGAAGGGCATCAATAAACTGACACTGTTCCGGCTAAGATGCATTGATTGCATGGGTGATTACTTCGATTAATACAAATAAAAAATACATGAAAAACTTCCTTAAAAAATTTTCATACAAAACGGCAATTTCATAGGTAACCCCTTCCCCCCCAGCACAACATCAACGTCTATTTACCTCACATTGGGTAGTGTAAACTTCATACATTTGGTCTTTTCTGCATTCAACAATAGGTTGTTTGCAGAAAACCAATTTGACATGGCATTCAGAATATTATTAACATTATTTGCATCTGTACTATACCTATTTGCTTTGAATATTAACGATGTATCATCTGCAAACAGTACTATGCCAGCTTGTGCCTCGACCATATAAGGCAAGTCATTGACATATACCAGGAACAGAAAGGGTCCTAGGATTGATCCTTGGGGTACACCTATTTTGTCATTTGACCCATTTGACTTTAAGTTATTCACATTAACAGTCTGAAGCCTATCCGTTAAGTACGACTCTCATAGTTCTATTGATTTCTTATCAAAACCATATCGACGTAGCTTGAGTAAGAGTGTTTGATGGTCAACACAATCAAATGCTTTGGAAAGATCACAGAATACCCCAATGGCATCCTGCGATCCCTCCCAGGCGTCGTAAATTAGGCTAACTAGGGCCACTCCCGCATCGGTGGTAGATTTCCCGCCAGTAAAGCCATATTGTTGGCTGTGGAAAAGATTGTTGGTCTTGAAGTACAGTTGCATCTGATTGAGCATCACTCTCTCAAACACCTTACTCAGAACTGGCAAAATAGAAATGGGGCGATAGTTTCCAAGTTCTGACTTGGATCCCTTCTTGAATAATGGTATTAGTTTACCATGTTTCATTAAATTAGGAAATGTACCGTTATCAACACATTCATTAAATATGAGTGCCAAATCAGGAGCCATGATATCAATTACATGACTAATTAAACTGACTGACATGCCCCAGTAATCTTCAGACTTTTTCATTTTAAGATGCTAGACAATAGGTCTTTACCTATGAAATTGCCATTCTGCAGTACTGGCCATTATTATATTTATTATATACGCCTTATACGGCAATTTCATAGGTAACGACCTAATATTATGTACTATAACATTGCTAGTTATCTTTTACAACGGAGGTGAAAATTTTTCATGTTGCTATTATCTTCATGCATTATCAAGTATCACAAGTAAACAAACAAAGGGTATGGCGGAGATTCGTCCACATACCCTTCTAAGCTATACGTAGTTTTTACAACCATACAAACATAACCACCCAAAAATCTAGCATTGAGGATTTTGAACTTCAGAATTTTGTACTACGAAATTTGGTACTTTCGGTATTTTGAACATTCGGTTAAACGATGTTTTGGATTTTGAATTTCGGTCTTTCGGTATTATGCACGTCGGTATGATAAGCACCGGATTTTTGTATATGGAACACATGATGGACACGGGATGGAACACATGAGAACTAACCGATAAGAAGTGTCGAATTTTACTATGACATCTTAAGAAACATACTGTTAAGTCAAACTAATATTATAATTGCGAAAGTAACTCTGTCTGTCTGTTTGTATGGTATGCTTTCACTCTTAAACCACTGAACTGAAATTGGTGAAATTGGGTGTAAGGGTAGATTAAACCTTGAGAAACGGCATAGGCTATGTGGGAGGAGCTGCGGGCAATAGTTGCTTAATAACCTCCCAGCTCCGAAAAGGTTGGATAGACTGAACTTTGAGCGATAGCCATTTCAAGCAACAACATTTCAACAACATAGTGAACGGTTACATATCAAAATCCAAAGTGTTCCAAAAGTGGGGCGCGGTTGAGAGGTTCAGCAATATGGGAATATTGTGGCTAAGATATCGTTTTGGAAAGGAGGGGCGAGGGTCACGCCGCGGCGGCGCCACTGTGTCGCCGTCGGTGAAGGGATGACATTTGTGCATAACTAGTGGTGTGCGCTATTCTAATAAGTCATTTATTTTATTAATAAAAAACAAACAAAATTAAATATGATGAGATACAATGGTTACTTACTTCCTTACTTTCAGGCAATAGTAGTATTGTAACCGGTAATTGGTCACGGAATCGATTCAGGCACACATTTTTACGAGTTAGATTTTCACCAAAATTTATCACAATTAAATAGCTGAAATATAAAATGTAAACTAAAAATATAAAAAAAATGCTTTATTTATCAAAGGACAAAGACCATGAGAGACAGGACTGCCTTATTGTATCGCCCCTACTTCAAAGTTGTTTTAGAATGTACATTATATAATAGCCAAATTTCGAGAATACCCAATTTACAAAACATTTAATTCCGCCAATTCACATTCACCCTAATTTTCATAGCTTGCTGCACCAATAGCCTCACTTTACCGCAATTAATTGTCTTTAGATGATCTTTAGACACTTCTAGAACCTATTCAATAAAAAGGCTCGAAAACGTGCGTAAAAACTACAGGCCGATATCCAAATTGGGTATCCTTGCATACTCGTCGCTGAGACGCACCTTCACTGAGCTTCAGCATGGCTTCCTAGTAGGCTGATCTATGACATCTAATCTAGTGGTACTGAGTCACTTGCTATCAGATTGTATGGCGCAAAGGTTTCAGGCTCATGTGTTTCGATCGAATTGACCACTCCAGACTTCTGAGTTTGAGTGCTATCTAGTGGTATTAGGAGCAACTTCTAACTGGTGGTTCTCATCTTATGTGGAGAATAGGTGCTAACGATTATTCCTCTAAGGCAATGCCAATTCCTTCGGGAGCAAGTCACCAAATATTTTGTATGCTCGTACACCCGCAAACATCATCCACACACTCACACCTACAAACTTTTGAATGCGTCAATATCTACAGTGGATACGACCAGAGACTTTGGGCTAACATTTGACTCGCAGCTCCTACTTGATGCACACGTTGACAACATAACAAAAGAAGACATCTCAAGCCCTCGGGTTCATTTTCAGAACTGCTATACTGCTTTTTCGTATGGAATATGACTCTGAAGTTTGGAATCCACATCAAACAACTTATGTCAGTCGGAAATGGGCATCCAAAGAAAAAAAAATCAGATACGTGCAGTACGAGTATCAAAAAGTACGAGTATCAAAAAGAGTAGAAAAAAGAATGTGCGGCAGCGCACATTCTTTTTTCTAACTTGCTCGATGCAAGAAATTTCATTAGTAGTCTCTATGAGAGAATAAACCTGTCGAGACTTTGGGTAGCTGGAGATCGGAGGCCAAAAGTCGGTCGCCGTATCGAAGAGCAAGGCGGTAACTCTCTCTCCGGCTCGTTCCTGACGCAAAGGATATGGCTATTGCTATTCAGTGAGGCAACGCTACCAGCATCATGGGCACCTTTGCACCGGGAACGATACGGGGAAGGTTATTCGACTATAAATTTAATTAAATTACTAATTGTCATATTATTTTTTTTTTTCATACATAGGACATGTCAATTTGACTTCACCTCGCCTGAAGTTAAGCTAAAGGCAAAGTCTCGGAAAGACGGTCACCATCGGAAACATGTACCATGTTAACAGTGGTGGCACTCAGCTTGACGGCCTCGTTAGATGCCTTTTACGCCCCGCTTAAAGGACCCGGGACTGTAGGAAGCAGGAAACACGTGAGCTGGCAGGGAGTTCCAGGTCTTAATGGTGCGGCATAGGAATGAGTCACTGAAACGCTTGGTTCTAGCTGGTATACTCTGCACCGTATATGAATGGCATCTTAGCCCTGCACGTGTCGTCCTGTGTAGGAAAGGAGAGGGTGGGACAAATTGGAAGAGCTCGTCAGAACATTCACTATGGTAGAAACGGTAGAATACTGCCAAAGACGCAACATCTCTACGCATCTGCACAGGCTCGAGGGTGTTCGTGACCTCAGGATTCCCAATAATGCGGACCGTACATCGCTGCAACCAGTCGAGAGCATCTAGTAAGTACTTTGCGGAGCCGTCCCAGAGATGTGAGCAGTATTCCACGCAGGAACGACTTTGGGTCTTGTATAGAAGACACCGCTGCTCCTAGGCAACTAATTTAGGTAATTTTTAGTAAAAAAAACAGGCAGAAAATCGCAGAATAAGAAGCCAATGTTCCACAAAGAGATTATTATGGTAATTCAATTAAACCTACTGTTATTTTTTTTATGTAGTTATAAGGTCATTTTCAGATATATTACTTGATATTATTATTCTCTTCATTATTTTGAAGCCTAGGTCTTAATTCACTTATAAATATAAATATGAAGATAGGCTCTACGAGCATTGGAGACAGTTCCCAAACTACCGGTAGTTGGGACTTGAGTGAGAGAAATCTCCTCACAATATTGTATTGTATTTTTATCCAACAAACTTCACTGTTTCCTTTTACCATATATCATTGGTTAACACACATAAATAATATTAATACATGAATAATGGAATGTACCTTAATTCTATCGATAACTTCCTTATTTCAGTGTCCAATTTCTTGACAAAATTATCATCAGTGTCAATATCTTCTGCAACTATATAAACACCTTCCAAACGTAAACAACTATTTATTAAAGATATTACAGATTCTTCATCACTTAACGATTCCGAGGACACGACGACATTAATACCCAAATTTCGCCAGGATCTGAAACACAACAGTTTTATAGGAACTAAAACACGTGGGATTCTGGGCCAGACCCGGAGGGATGGCCCTGGGTCAGCCGGGGTGCGAGGGATATGTCGAAGACAACATCACCTCCGGCCTAGCACTACGACCCCAGTCGGCGTGCGGTTTTAGTCGGTTCGAGTCCCACATTTCCTCCTTTTCCAGCTCCGGCGGGGGTTTGGCGAGGTTATGGGCGTGGGACACGCCGAGGCGGGTCCTAGGGGCGGCTCTGGGGGTGGGAGTCCTCACACTCCCCACTTCGCTCACAGCGATGGTACGATGCGCGAACGCTTGAGGTGCGGCTGCTTCCTTCTGCGAGCAAGTAATGCTCGAGAAGGAGGCGGCCAGGTACGGACTAGACTCCGGGCCCGGGCAGCCCGCGAAGAGCGAAGGCGAACCGGGCGTCGGAGGTCGCGAAACGACCTTCACCCTCCATGAGCTCTGGCCTGGGGGTGATCGGTGGAGCCGCCTGTCACCCTAGCAGAAGCAGGCCGCTGCGGCGGCGCACAGTGCGTTTCCCCGTCCACGGGGCTGGATGGAGACACTATGGTCCCCACAAAGAGATGGTCCTGGGGTGCGAAAGATATGCTTTCGGCAATCTCACCTCCGGCAACCAAAGACCCAAGACGGCGTGCGTTTCAGTCGGTTCCTCCACCACCTCCACCAGCTCCGTGGTTGGTATCCGTGGGGATTTTTAAGCACGATAAAAAAAAAGATCGTGGCCGTGGCACAAGGTTTGCAACCCCACAAACTTGAATTTAACTTGAAACTGACCTATATTGATCATTCCTGATTACCTTTTGCATCTCTGTCAAATCAAAAGCGGTTATTAGAAACTTTACAGTACGCTGTGTCATGCAGTTGCAGTTAGTACTCTCTCTCTGTAACTTAAGAGCTACGCTCTTGTCGGTGGAGTAATCGCCACTCTTCTCTCTACTCCGTCAATCCTTTCACCTCCTGATACGATGTGACTTGTATTTTTTCCTTTATCTGTGCCATAAATGTTCCTCTTGGCCTACCTCTTCCTCTCTTTCCTTTTACCTTCCCCTCTATGATGTTTCTTATGAACAAGTCATGTCTTATCAGGTGGCCAATCATCTTTCCTCTTCGGTTCTCGATTATTCTCAATAAAGACCTTCCCTCTTGCACCCTATTTAGTACTCTTTCGTTCGTCATCTTTTCTGTCCAGCTTATCCCCTCCATTCTTCTCCAGCACCACATTTCGAACGCTTCCAGCCTGTCTCTGTCATCCCTGTCTTACGCCCCGGCGGATTCTTGCTGTTGCCCTTTCTCCATTAACTTCAATCATTGTTTCCTGTTCTCTGTATAGTTCCATGATGATCCTTCTATCTCTATAGTCTACCCCTCGTCATCATGAGCTTCCAGTCCACTTTGTCGAATGCCTTCTCCAGGTCAATAAATGCTATATATGTATCCAATCCCAATTCCATCCTTCTGTCCACAATTAGTCTCAATGCCAGTATAGCCTCTCTTGTACCTTTCTTTTGTCTAAAGCCGTACTGATCATCTCCCACTACTTCTTCCACTTTGGTTCTTAGTCTGTTTTGCATTATTTTTTAGCAGTATTTTTGAGACCTGGGAAATGAGGCTTAAGGTGCGGTGTTCTTCACATTTAAGTGTATTTAATTTTTTAGACAGTGTGACAGTTTTACTCACTTTAAAATCGTTTGGCACTTTTCCTTCAGCGTACATGCATTGAGTCATTTGGAACATTTATTAGTTCAATTTGTATCCCATCAGTTCCCGTCACCTTCCCGTTCTTCATACTGTTCAGAGCTATATCAAACTCTCTTCGCAAAATAGGTGGTCCCAGTTCATTCTTATCTATCTCACTAAACTTTCCCTCTCCATATCATTCTCCGTCATTCCTTCCCCCTCATAAAGCTTCTCAATATACCTCCTCCATCGTTCCACGATATCTCTACTATCCATTTCGAAATGTCCTGATTCGTTCAGTATAGCGGAACTCTTAGGTTTGTGTACCTTTGCTAGTTTCTTAATTATGTTATATGCCTTGTCAATCTTTCCTTCCCTCATGTGTTTATCTATATTATCACAGTCATTTTTTAAATCCTTTTCTCTGTATTCTCTGCATTTTAATGTTATTCTATTGGTCAGTTTCTTATATTCATTTTTATTGTGGTCATCATTCCTACTTCGTAATTTTCTTCTTACCAACAACAAGTAAGGTGATGGTTTTCGGATATGGAGGTACAATCGTTTCGCACCTCTGGCCACCAGCCTATCAGCCAACTGTAGACCAAATGTTGTCTTGCCATATATTACGAGGTTGGAATGATCTGCACTACATCTTATCCTGAAAGTTATTTTTACCCGACTACGGCGAAGCCAAAAGAAGGGTTATGATTTTGACAGGCTATGTATGTATGTATGTATGTATGTATGTATGTATGTATGTTCATTTGTTCCCTCATAGCTCCTCAACTACAAATTAGAACTGGGCAAATGAGGTATCGTTACAAGCGGCTTTATCGTCCGATGGTTATAGGCTATATGACGTGTCACTCAATCTTGTCAGGCGCCCTCTAGAGCCCATAAGGTGCTGTGTTAAAAAATAGATTTGAGACAAATATGCCGTGTTTGGTATCAAATGAAAGGGCTTAACAAGCACATTTTAAATATGTATAAATTATTAGCTTTACCTTGCCCCAAAAATAATATAAATAAAAAATAAAGTTTAAAACTAAAACCCGACTACCGATAAAAAGTAACAAACAAGAAAATATCAAGGATAGCCGTGGTCGTATGCCACTTACTCTAACAAAACAAAACATTCTAGGGAAAAGTGGCATACGACCACGGCTATCCTTGATATTTTCTTGTTTGTTACTTTTTATCGGTAGTCGGGTTTTAGTTTTAAACTTTATTTTTTATCATAAAACACTTCAAAACTACACTGGGTGTAAGGGAAACGCTCCCGAAGCCGTAAAACAACACCACTACAAAAAAAAAACACGCTCTTGGCGCTAGTTGTTTTTATTTCTATTGATGTTCTTTTTATGAAATAACCTTTTCATTTAGCTTTACTTACACGATAATAAGTGTAATAATGGAGAGTAAATAATGCAAATTAAAAAAAAATGTCCAAATCTATTTTATTTTTATGCCAATGTGTTATTGTAATACCTACCTGGAGTACTACTAGGGGTTTCCGGCTTCGGAAGCGTTCCCCTTACACCCGGTATTTGCTGACAGATTGAAGCAATTTATTTTAATACGGATATAAAGAGAAGGAAAATTTGAAGTGATTAAGGTGTGGCTCAATAGCTCAGTTGGAAGGGCATTCCCCCTGTAAGGGATAGGTCGTGAGTTCAAGTCTCACTTGAGCATTTAATTTTTTTCCGATGTTTTTAGAACTTTAAAGTTAGCATAAAAAAATGGTATAAAAAATTCATTCAAAGATTTTTTTTATTTCAAACCAGTGAGTAGTTCCTGAGATTAGCGCGTTCAACCAAACAAACATAAACAAACAAACTCTTCAGCTTTATAACATTACTATAGATTTATGTATTTACCTGTAGCTTGTTTGAACAGTATTATCTTTCATACGCAACAGCACGTGGCCGCGGTGCGCGCTCGCGGCCAGCAGGCGGAAGGCGCGCGCCGCTTGTTGTGGCGCGTACGTCACGCGCTACAGCGGACGGACGTAGCCGCGCGATATACCCTCGCTTATCATTTTGTGTATACTCTGTGGGCATTTATACTGTGTTAATCCTACCGACTGCGCCATGTTAAGTACGGAACCGTAATGGATATCGACGACGCAGCAAATACGCCAATAAGTGCAACAATAGCGAAATCGCCGACTCAGCAATACTGCAGCTGCACCGATGACGTCCGAGCAACATCCGATCGCCAATGTAGCGAATCGATTTTATTGATTTTTAATATAAAATTGTCATTCCATATTCCCACTTCGAATAGGTTTCATTAGCTTAAATTAGTATATAATTTATTGTAATTTCTTTTAATAAATTAATTAATAAGTAATTTGGTTTTTTTTCGGACCTCCGGCCGCAGCTTAAGTAATTTACTTTCTCTTCATCTCAGGTTGTTTGTTGCCGTAAATTAAATATGTCTTATTAAATAAAAAAAAGATTATTTGAGTTAATTGTGATTAGTGTTTATTACGTTTCTTACCATCAGATTATTTTATTTTGCAAAATGGCGTTATCTCGCAAAACTAAAAACAATCGGACGAAGATCATCAAGTTAAAAACTGAAAATCCTAATAAACGCGAGATTCGCCTTAAAAAACAAAGGGAAAGAACTTCTCAAAATTACACCAAGCTGTTACCTACAGCTCGTAAAGAGCTGATAGAAAATATTAGCCAATATTCTTGTCGTAAGCGTGGGTCTAGAGCTGACAGAGAACGAGGGTGAATTGCTAAATCTCAAACAAGATCAAAAGAGACGCTCTCATCTCGTGTACGAAGGTTGACTCAGATGCGAGAAGACGCTTTGGAAGTACGTGCCAAGGAATCGTCATCCATACGCGTACAACGATTGGATAAAATGCGGGAGCATGCTAAGAACGTTAGAGAGCTAGAGTCATCGATATCTCACTCTGAGTGACTTGAGCAGATGCAAAAGCATGCTGAGAACGTTAGAGAGCTTGAATCATTGACTTCTCACTCTGAGCGACTTGAACAGATGCGAAAGCATGCTGAAAATGTTAGAGAGCTTGAGTCATCGACTTCTCACTCTGAGCGACTTGAGCAGATGCGAGAGCATGCCAAGAATATCCGGAAGTTTGAGTCACCAACCTCTCGTTATCAGCGACTTGAGCAGATGCGTGAGCATGCCGAGATTACCCGGGAGCTTGAGTCACCAATCTCTCGTTATCAGCGACTTGAGCAGATGTGTGAGCATGCTGAGAATACCCGGGAGCTTGAATTATATATGTTTGGACAATAATACCATTTAAATCAATAAATAAACTTAATTATTAAGAAAACAAAAAACCCGACTGCAAAGTAAAAATACAACTGAAAAGCAAAAAAACAAGCTCTACATTTCTTTTGTGACTTTATTTAGCTACTTACTGTTTTACTTTCTCTTCTTTAGCATTACATAAATATGTGAATAAACATGACTATGAATGTTGGAAAAGTATTGCAGGCGGGAACAAGCTGTTAAATCGTTTTTCTCACATTTTGCTACTTTGTAAACCACCACTGGCTTGGCACAGCTTGTTCCCGTCTGCAATACTTTTCCAACATTCATAGTCATGTTTATTCGCATATTTATGTAATGCTAAAGAAGAGAAAGTAAAACAGTAAGTAGCTAAATAAAGTCACAAAAGAAATGTAGAGCTTGTTTTTTTGCTTTTCAGTTGTATTTTTACTTTGCAGTCGGGTTTTTTGTTTTCTTAATAATTAAGTTTATTTATTGATTTAAATGGTATTATTTTAATGGTATTATTGTCCAAACAAAAGGTGGGTACCAAATATCAAAACAATCAGTCACTGGGAGGGGGTAAGAAAACTAAATTAAGAATATTTTGAGTACTTTGTACGTCAACATTTGAATCAAATCAATTTCAGGAGATTCAATCAAAAAATGACGGAAGCAGTATTTTTTTCAATCAAAGGTTGTAATGGCTATTATTATGCAGCTGGCGCATGGGCTAACTAAAAAAAGTGATTCCATACTGAGATGTATTTGGGTAGTCTGGAGGTACACAAGCAATGAGACAACGGCTTATCATCAGGACGTATATTCGCAGACTGGTTCAACGTATTACATTGTCTTAACACAACTTATAAGTACCCACTTATTTGCATACATCACACCCCCACCACTGTTCTATAAATATATTTTAATTGTAATCTTAACAATTCGATATCCTTAACTATCTATCAACAGGTTTCCTTATACGCCGAGGACATCGATGCACAGGTGACGCAGGTGGAGTTGTAACCGTAGGTGAATGTTCTGAAGGAACAACACCTACACTATCTTGTACTTCCATTTCTTTATTGGTGTCTACTATCCCGTTTTCGGGCAGTGCCCCCTCTATCCCCTTACTAAGCGGCTCGACAACATTCTCCTCAATACTCTGTTGATTATCATTTCCCTCTGGACAGGTAACATCCGAAAAGCGCGGTCGATGACGCATTTGGTCAATGTGTGCCTTTTATAGAATTGACCGCTATCCGCCTTTACCGAATACCTACGCATACTGTCTACCCCCTGAACAGTACCCTTCACCCATTTGTCTCGTGCACCGTACTCACGTGCCCAAACTAAATCTCCCTCTCGAAAATTCCGCGGGGTACCGCCTGTACATTCGACCTGACGCCGCTGGGCGTCGTGAACCCTGTTTGCTACGACCCGATCAGTTCGTAACAAATCTAGTCTCGACCTTAGCGAACGTCTTTGCAGTAACATGGCCGGGGTCTCTGGGACGGGGACATGCTAATGTTTCTGCGAGGGTACTACTACCCGAAACCTTAGCATGGACTTACCCTACCCATCCTTCTGAGGGGTAGGGGGACGTGGTTTTGAGGGAGAGCGCAAGTTGTGTAGATCCTCAAAGCAAGTCTGGTGGACTATCCTTCCCGAGATTGTCGTGTCCCGTTCTTTGTCTATTTCACAAGAAATAGACGCAACAGAAACCTCCAGGCGCATAAAATTGTTTATTTATGTAATGGTTTATTTATATATTATAACAACTTATATATGTATCTATCCTTTATTTTATTTTTCTTTATATATCTATTAAATATATGTATCTATTCATCAGATATATTATATAAATGTGCCGAACCATGGCGGCCTAAAACCACACCCCGGTAGACATTGCCGTGGGGCACTAAATTGCCTCAGAAAACTGTACCACACGCACCTAGGGCAGGTAGTGTGAGTAAACCTCTGCTCCAAACAACATGTCGACACAGGAGAAAGAAATACTACCCAGCCTCTCGGAGGCTATCCCAAAAACAGACGCCACGAGCGTCATACAATGGACCGTTGTTGGCCACAAGCGCCCTTGCAAAAGGGATGCTCAGCCGAAGGCGGCCACTACCAAAAAAGGGCTCGGCCGAACAGAACGCAGTCGCCCCAACAGGCGCGCGAGAAATGAGGTCTTGCAACCTACAAAAACGACGACAGGGTTGGGTGCCGCAGCAGCGGAAACGCAGCGCGAACCCACACCATCAACCTCAAAGGGGACGGCAGTAGCCACAGCCCCTCCACCACCACCGAGCAAGAAGAACAAGAGGAAACCCAGAGGTGCCCGAGGTCAACGGAAAGCTGCGATGGCTCCCAATTTTCCTGAAAAGGAACAAAAGGGGGCAGGGCCCATCCAGAACGAGCGAGTTTCTTCGAAGCGCGCTCGTCTGGATGATACCCGGTCCCCCAGAGGGGAAGCCAAACGCGCGAAAACTGACCCGCGCACCAAGCGGACGGTAAGCTACGCGGATGCCAGTCAGTCGCATCTGCGAGTAGCGGTCACTACCGTTCCACCAAGGGACTTCACCAAAACTCAGGCAGACCAGCTTAAGGAGGCCATTGACGACAGCATCCTGCAGTCGGTGTTGTCGTCAACGATTTCGGGTGCGCAAGCTTCATCTTTCCGCGGACGACCCTTCCTATTGGAAGGCGTGCTGGCGATGTGGTGTGAAGACGAAAATGCTCTTACCTGGCTTGAAAAAGCTGTAAGAAGCATAACGTCCCCGATACCCGAAACCACCTTGGCCGTCATCAAGCAGTCCGACATGAAGAAGCGGCTGAAAGCAGGGCTTCTTCTCCACACCCGCATCACCGAAGCCGTAACACTACGCAGAGTGCTTTGTGCCCAAAACCCTTTGTACAAAGTAGATACCTGGCAGTGTTACGACATGACAGTGGACGACCAAACCACCGACCCGAACTCCAAAGAGAAGGTGTTACATTTAATTCTGGGAATTCCCGAGGACCACAAAGAGGCGATAACCAGGAGAGACCGCCGAGTTGCCCACATGTCGCGAAGTGGGTATATTCGCTTCTTCTCCCAAGAAGAAGCGCAGGCCGGGGAAGGAACAGCGGCAGCTACAGCTCAAGAGCCAACAACAGAGGCTCCTCGAAAGAGTAAGAGCGAGTTGGAAAGTAGCTCGCCGCTGAAACAGGGAGGACACATCAGCGATGATGATCATGATGACGTCCTTAACAGCCCCTGATCCCATAAACATCATCCAAACCAACCTCCAGCACAAACAAGCAGCAACGGTCACTCTACGCAGAGTGCTGGAGGTAACCAAAAAGACCGTAGCCCTAATCCAGGAGCCCTGGATAAATAAGAACTATAGCTGCGGTCTAAATAACATAGGCGGTAAGTTAATACGAGATACGACGGTTGAAAAACCGAGAACCTGCATCTTCGTACCTAACGCTATAAACACCACTTTGCTTAACCAATTCTGTTCTAGAGATCTCACTGCTGTGAAAATCCATTCAGATAATGCAACCATCCTAGTACTAGCTTCAGTGTATATGCCGGGCGAAGGTGAACCACCTCCAAAGGAGCTAGCCGACCTGGTACAACACTGCGAGGCTCACACCTGGGACTTAATCATCGGCGCAGACTGCAATGCTCACCATCCTCTGTGGGGAAGTAAGGACGCGAACAAGAGAGGTGAGTTACTAACCGAATACTTATTCCAAACCAACCTAAACATTATGAATATAGGTACGGAACCTACTTTCGTAACCTCATGGTGTCAAACCATAGTAGATATCACATTGGCAACACGCTCGGCAGCAAACCTCATTAAGGGTTGGCATGTGTCAAAGGAACCATCCTTTGCGGACCATCGCCGAATCTGCTTTCAAATACAATGTAAACTAGCAGACCCTGTTCCATATCGTAACCCCCGCAAAACAAATATAGCACGGTACACAAACTCACTAAACAAGGCACTAAGTGATTCACAACTACCCGACACAACACTTAGTACAGATAACATAGACCACAACGTACATTCTATCACTGCAGCTCTGCTGAAAAGCTACGAGCCAGCGTGTCCTTTTGTAACACCCAAAGGTCCAGAAAATAGCTCCTGGTGGGGGCCAGAACTCGAGCGACTACGTGGAGGCCTGAGAAAGCTCTACAACCGAGCAAAAAATACCAGAACCCCTGAGGACTGGAACAAATACAAAAATGCACAAAAATACTACAAGAAACGCATCAGGTATCGTAGAACTGAGGCCTGGCAGAGTTTCTGTAGTAGCATAAACTCGACAAACCAAGCCGCAAGAGTAAGGAAAGTCCTGGCCAAAGGTGAACTCAACCTCATGGGCTCACTTAAGAGAGAAGACGGCACTTACACTAATACGGCAAAT